>PYXC01000905.1:590000-773534 GCA_015244755.2 Tenualosa ilisha
GAAATCAGCCACAGTTCAAAACTGCTCAACACTGATTGACATGTCTGACTGACCAAACAGCAACCAGAGATGGCATGCTGATGAAGAGGGGGCGGGACAATGGACAGTTCCTCAGCCGACGATTCGTTCTTTCCGAGAGGGAAGGAACACTAAAGTACTTCACAAAATATGATGTAAGTTTCAGGGCTTGGCAGATATGTATTCAGGATGTAAATATATGGGTGTGTGCTTGACATACTTGTGTATTTGTGACAAATGTGTACATACACAACTCACAATTCCTATAAGTCACAGAAGGAAATAATGGTGCCCCCAATATACTTAGGTTAGGGCTGCTTAGGTTTAAAATATTGGTAGCCTACCCAATATGGTCGAGTTACAGCATTCTGAAAGAAAGAAACACAACTAGAAACAAACCAACGAGAGATTTTGTGATCCAGACATTGTATCCTTTACTGTTTATGCCAAATGTGGGGTTCTGGGCTGACATTGTCCCCCTTTGATCCACTTATTCATGCCTTACTAGTCCTCATGGTGCTGTAAGAGTCCACAAGGTAGGGAAAGGCAATTGCAAGTGTTATGTGGGTAGGGTAAGTGTTATGTAACACCCGTTCACAGCACACGTACACAGACACACACACACACACGTACACACACACACACACACCAAATTCCTGCACCTGGAGTTCCTCCTATCCTGCCTGCTAGCCCTGCGTGTCCGCACACGACTCCCTCACTGCTCCCCACCCTTCCCTGCTCTGACTAGCTGCTCCAGTCTGCTGCAGCGCTGCTGCTTTAAGCCCCTTTTCTTAATATCGCTGGTGCGAGGCAGTAGCCACCTTGAAAGCTCAGCTAATCTGCGCTTAGGGCAGTGAATCATTTCTCCGACGAAGTTCTCAAGCCAGTAACGACAGCGAAGGCCAGAAGGGCGAAGCATTTGCTTACAGGAGCGGGATGGAAGCCAATCAGAGGCAAATCCCGGATTGGGCCGTCAAAGCGATTGAAAAGGGTGTTATGGAAATAAGCAACCTCATCCCCCACAACTCTCACAAACCTCTAACTACCTCCGACTCTTCTTCCCCCTTCCTCCTCACCTCCTCTTCACTTCCTCCTTCTAATTCAGTCTGTAGCTTATATTCTTGTAAATGACCTTTTAAGGTGCTTCAGCAAAGGGGCTTTCTAAACTGGAGGTGTCACCGCAGCAAAAGTAAATGATTTAGTGCCCATGGTGGAGGAAGAACGGCCACTATAACATGCTGCTTACTCAGCCACCTGTGACTGGCAACAGTTCGCCAGCCTCCATTTGCTTCTTGGCTGCCAGTGGATGTTGGAACAAGAGTTGGAGGATGAACCACAGACGGGCACAGTCAACAGGACAATAGTGTCATTTTAGTGTGCTGTGTAAGTGCTGTGACTCATTGCGGCATGTACATTCAGTGCCATGTTTTTCAACTGCCAATGCCAGAATGCTCTGGAATTAGCTGGTTAGCCAAGGTAAGATTAGCCTCTGAAATTTGGTAATAGTGGGAATAATCTGGAAATAGTGTTCAGTGTGCTCAAGACCAAAGGTGATGGTTGTAGCTCCAAAGCTTAGCTTATCTCCAAATGCTGGGCTGCCCGGTTTAGCCATTAAAATATATTTCCCTTCTAATCTGTCCTCACCCTCAGGCCAAAGAGCCCAAGGCAGTGATCAAGATGGACACCATCAACGCATCTTTCCAGCCCGGAGAAGATCGGCAACCCCAATGGCCTGCAGATCACATACCTGAAGGACTACAACACTCGCAATATCTTTGTCTACCACGAGAATGGCAAGGTGTGTGTGTGTGTGTGTGTGTGTGTGTGTGTGTGTGTGTGTGCATGAGAGAGAGAGAGAAAGTGTATGCAAGCGGGAACGTGGGCAGAAATGTTTAAGTGTGTCACTCTTGCGGCTTGTCAGCATGAGTGGACTATTTAAACTGTGTAGTTTTAACTGTTGTTTCTGTCTTCAGGAAATAGTTGACTGGTTTAATTCAATCCGAGCTGTGCAGCTCCACTACTTAAGCGTGGCCTTTCCTGGAGCCACAGATGCCGAGGTAGGACTACACACACACAATCAATCAATCTCTCTGTATGACCCCCCCCCCACCCCCCAAAGTAGGACTACACACACACACACACACACACACGTAGACTGTTACACACAATCAATCTCACTATTTTTCTCTCACTTAGACAGTCACACAGTTGGGTTGCTCTTGGGTACTCCTTCTGTAAAGCGCCATGAGACAATACTATTGTAAAAGGCGCTGTATAAATAAATGTGAATTTAACTGAATTGAGTCACATGCAACTTCATACATGCAGACTTTTACACAGAATCAGTCTGTGTAAAATGTCACACACGGACACGTACACACACACATGCACGTGCGCCACACACACACACACACACACACACACCACAAATTCATACACACACTTTAGGCCTTTTATACACAATCAGTCTCTGTTTCTCCCTCATAGACACACACACCCCTGACCTGTTTTATGCAAATTCTCTGTTCCCATTTCTCAGCTCAAGTCTTCCAATTAAGCAAATCTATAAAGTTATAATTAATGTACGTAATGAAACAATGGAGCCTAAAACCCAACTCCCCCATCAGGAAATGACTACTTAATGGACATATATTCAATTTCATAAATGAGCTGAGTCAAATTCTGTTCCTTGTTCTGGCGTGACTAACAATGGGACGTCTGTGTTTTCTCAGCTGAGGCCTAAGTTGACCCGGAACTTTCTGAAGGAGGGTTACATGGAGAAGACAGGCCCTAGGGTAAGCTAGCACTCTAACTGATCTCACTCTGTCTCATTTCATCTGTGATTGTGTGTTAAAGTGAGCGCACACCAGGCCGACTGATAGTCGAATGTCTGATAGTGGGCCCGTTGATGTGCGTCTGTGGCCCAAATCTAAGTGGTATGTGTAGCTTCGCCACGTTGACAAAGCTCTGCTGCCTTGTTTGAGGCCAATTCACTCTCACTTTGTCTGCGGCCAGTCCAATATGTTTAATCAAAATGTTGAATTAGCAACAGATCCCTTGGCAGGGGCAGCGGTCACTTGGTATTGTGCGGAACTGACCTTTGACCCGGTGTGCGCACACTATTAGTCTACTAATCTCATTTCTTTTAAACCATTCTACTCACCCACACAGAAATGCTGGCTGGAATTATCATTGTACAAAATATATATGGAGATATATATGTGATCCTTATATTATTGTATTAGGACATGCAATCATCATGTTTTCAGTAGAACTTTTCCATATGGGCATCAAAAGCAACAGTCTTGTCACAGTTAACTATAGCAGTAAGTGCATCCAATCAATTGTGAGATTCCATTACCATGCTGCTGTCTACATTATTCTAAAATACTCAAGTACTGAATTGCATTATGAAAATGCATACAAAAATGGCCAGCATAGGTGTTGTGTGCCCCAGTCAATTGCGTTCCACACAACAGAAGAGTGGGTTGGAATTCAAATCCTGTGAGTTGGATATGTCACAGACGCACCTTAGAGAGTTCTCAACATTGATTGATGGAAGTGCTTGTTGCAAAGAGCTTGACGGGAGACAGCAGTCAGCTGTCGAGTGAAATATTCTTGTTGAAATGTCAGTGTCTCTTTGGAGAGCGGA
The DNA here is from genome assembly GCA_015244755.2 of Tenualosa ilisha. NCBI lineage: Eukaryota > Metazoa > Chordata > Actinopteri > Clupeiformes > Clupeidae > Tenualosa > Tenualosa ilisha. The sequence goes on from PYXC01000905.1 coordinate 593,671, forward strand.
ATGTATGCTGCATCACTGGGGGTTTGCCAGGCACTGGCAAATGGTACCTTTTCAGTCCTTTGAAAAGGCTGCTCTCCACTTCGCTTCTCACCTCCTCCCTCCTGGCCTGTCCTATTCTCCCTCCAACTTTGTTTTCTTTTCTCTGTCTGTGTTTTCCAGCAAACAGAAGGCTTTAAAAAGCGCTGGTTTACTCTCGACCACCGGCGCCTCATGTACTTCAAAGATCCGTTGGTGAGTGGGACACACATACACACACAAATGGACTCACACATACACACTCACACACCGTAATACCGTAATTCCTTAAATAAAGGCCAAGGCCTTTATTTACTGCAGCATCACCAGAAACACTTATTTTATGTAGGCTTTATATTACATTATTTATTTCCAGATGTAGGCTACCCTTTGGTGGATATGATGTTTGCATGTTCTATGAAGGGTGAGCCTGTGCAGCCTTTCCAGTGTGTTCTTAGTTACAACATTTTGACCCCAATAGACTTTTATGTATTGCCTATACTAATGCAGACCTTGCTGAAGTGTTTTGTTAATTATGACCAGCTGGTTTGCTGTTGGAGCAGATAGCCAATTCAAAACCTTTACTTTGCAGGGGTGCAGGGGTGCCTGCGCACAGAGGCATGGAAAACCAATGTCTATTTTCATACCAACATAAGCGGGAATTCTGTTGATAAAACGAGCCCTCCGTCTTTATTTCATGCTTTAGCAAATTATCCTGCAGCTTATTAGATGACCAGCAATGAAAGTAGAGTTAATGGTCAAAGAATCGTCGTCTTGACAATATATGATGCAAGGAGCCTAATTCTAATGAAACCTTCATAGAAAGATTAGTTTTATTGTTGACAGGCATTTTCATAGCAGCAGAACTATGGGCATGATTCTTCCTACTTTGGAGACACTTGTGATAGGAAAGACAATGCATTACGCATGGCTCTGCGAAAAGGCCGCGCCTTAGTTATAACATAACGAGTGCTAAAAGTAACACGTACAGAATATTTAATGTATTACATTAAAGTGGTAGAGCTGTAGACTATAGAATGTTTAAAAAACAATATGTCGAGAATTTGTTTTTCACCCCGGCCTGAATTTTGGGTCCGGTCTCTTTCTCGCATAGACCATTTTCTCGCATAGGCCACGATCTCGGCCATTATCTTAGGCACGGTCTTTAACACAGGCTGGTTATTATTTAAGGAATTATGGTACACACACACAGTAATGCGCACACACAGACACACACACACACACACAAAATGCTAGTGCTCTTGTGGCGATGATGAATTGCATACAATACTGCCAAACAAAACAATGTCAATGACTTACAGAATGTGCTACTGGCTGAAGCGTATTGACGCTAAACATTCAGTGAGTATCGAGTGTCCAGTTTGTACAAACAATAGCAAAACAATACATTCACTCCAGGGCTTTTAATGACCGAAACCCAGCAACTCCACACACTGCCCGATTGTAAGTGTGGCATTCTCTGGGCACTGATTATCTTATTAGATGCATTTCTGAAATGTAATAGCGCACTCTAAAGCTCTGGCAGGAGGCAGTTTGTCACTTACAAGTGTTATATTCACCCCACTTATCTTCTTCCGGACGTTTTAAGCGGTAAACAAAACAGCAAAGCCTTTGCCGTTACTATTACCTTCATCAGAGAGCCTATCCGTGTCATTTATCAGTGACACTAGTGCAGTGCCCATACAAACAATGTATTTCAGTAAACTGGTAGCACTTTAATGTGTGCAGTAGGTCCATGTTGAATCTGTGATTTTATGGGCTGGACTCAGGCGCTACTTGTTTATTAAAGGCCGAGAAGTGAATTCTTAGGCTAATGTTATTTGTCAGTTGACATGCAGACACACGTGGCAACAGCCAGAGACGAGAAATAATTTTTTTGGCCAGTAGTATCAGGCACATGCGGCAACAGAACGGCGAGAGTGGTAGGCAACAGCGGTTGCTGTACTTAACAGCCTGCTTACCCACATAGGTTGGGTATGTCGACACGTTGTTCCAATATCAGCGAACTTAAACAACGTGTATGTCGTTGGAGTGAGACATCATAATTCCATTGAATGGCAAAAGGTGAATGTGTCAGCGAAATGGGCTTTTTTATCCATGCTGGTTAAATAGCCTACTACACTGGGAATATAAAATCGGGAGTGTGAGAGGGAGTGGCTACAGCGGACAGAGCGGCAGAAGACAACTGTGATTCTTTTAACGATATCTAGTATTTTTGGTCCAAAGACCACCAAACTTGGCACAGCACTCAATTGGGCCATTGGCAAGACACATACCAAATTTGAGGTCAGTCGGATGAGTGGTTCGAGAGTTATGCCTGGAACAGACAGACACACAGACTGATGTTCCTTGCATTAATAGATAGACTTGTCTGTTTGTCTACAGGAATACTTTGATTTTTAAAAATGACCAATTTGTCATTTTGTGGTGGTGTTAATTGGTTCAAGAAATAAAATTTGCTGCTAACTCTGACTTATGCATCTGGCTAAACCGCTGAGTTAGCTTGACTGGAGTAGGTTGGTGTCAAACCCATGACACTGGTGTAATATATCACAGGCTCGCTACCATGACACAGGCTCCCGTGATACTGCTATCCAGGTGATCAGTCATTCGTAGGTGCTTCATCGACATCATGGCCCCATGATGGCCATGTCTTAATGCAGTGGACGGATGCCACTGCTGTTGTTGGTCCAAGTGGACGGAGAGCCACTTTGTCTTGGCTCCTGACAACCTGAGCAGAAATGTCATAGAGAAGAAGACTGTGAGTGGAGGTCATGAAGTGTGTGTGGGGAAAACAGATCATCAGTTTGGCCTTCAGGAAATTCCCTATCATTGATGTGCTGTATGTGACTCACTGACATGGAGGAGAGAGAATACAGACGTCATATCAACAGATTGTGGGAGCACTTGCTCTGATGAATGTGAATGTGGTGTGGAAGAAATATAGGAAAACGTAGCATTTGTACATATGCAGTTTCTACAGTGATTTAGACCATATGATTGTAGTGTGCGCGTGTGTGTGTGTGTGTTTGTGTGTGTGTGTATGTATGTAATGGTCACCATTAGCCAAAGTCCTGTGTAATGAATAAACATTTGACTCTGACACTGTAAGTGTCAGACATGCACAAGCACCCATCAGCCCATCAGTCTTGGCCTCCTTGCATCTTGCTCGACATGCACTCCATTTTGAGAGCATTATCACAAAAACAAGCCTCATCATTCCTGATCTGTTTTCTGCCCTGTTACCCTTCTCCCCAGGATGCCTTTGCCAAGGGCGAAGTGTTCCTCGGCAACCACGATCTGGGCTACAGCGCCAGCGCCGGGCTGCCCGCTGGCACCCACTGCAATGGCGCCTGGTACTACGGCATCACCATAGTGACGCCCGAGCGTAGCTTCCTGTTCACGTGCGAAACGGAGGTCGAGCAGCAGGACTGGTTGCGGCACTTCAACAAAGTTCTGAGCTCACAGATGACACCACAGGAGTACAGCAGTAAGGCCCTAAGCTTCATTCTGTGACTTAGCCCATATGCTAACCTACAGGCTTACAGCTTGTGCACGTGAAAAAAAAAATATATCAGTATTTCTGTATATTCAGAATCAAATTCATGGCTTTGATGTTCCACAAGTATCAGTCAAACCACAGTAACACCAGTTTACTTAAACAACTTACATGACTTCTGGGACACATTATATTTTACCTATTATGTTTGACTGGAATTTAACTTAATGTAATCATGTTTCAAGCTTGAAAGTTAGCTGACCGTTTCAGTTATAAAATAATAAGGTTGTGATGATCACAGTAGGTTTATTGACCAGAGTCACGGGTTGTTGTGGTTTTATAGCAGCAAAATGGCATCAGTGTATTACTCAACAACAGGTTAATGACCAGAAGCACTCCCTGTCTACTCATTAAGTCAACTGGTCTCAGTGTTTTGTATAATGAATTAGTTGGACCGGTGGTGCTGCACTCATCCAGACTCTCACATGACAGGGGAAAGACAATTGTCTTGCCATCCATTTTCTTGCCAGCCATTTTTCCAAGAAGTCACAGGGTCAGCACAGGTGTCATTAATGACATCCAATAAGATTCTGAATTAGTGTCAGATTCTTATTGGATGTGATTAATGACACCTGTGCTTATCCTGTGACTTCTTGGAAAAATGGCTGCTGTGAATTAGGTCCATTGTGTTTTTAATGTTTGGTGTGTGTGTGTGTGTGTGTGTGTGTCTGTCTGTGTGCGTGCTCTCTCACCAGTGGAGGCCCTCTACAAGTACAAGTGACGAAGTTGGACCTCCCTGTCCTCATCTGCTGTGTGCAAGTTTGACCCCTGCTCATCTTAACCTGACGTTTAATTCTCCGGGGTCATGGTCAGAAGTCAACTGTGTTTGAGCCGACACTACTGAAAGCCTTGTTTCATGAGCATACTGTCATTGTTATTTTATTATGCAGCCCAGGGCTCACTATACACTAAAATATTTTTCACTCATTAGTCCTTTGTCATTCTATTTTTTTTTTTCATGTATATTTTTATATATATATATATATATAGTCCCATTGAACCATAGTGTTTTTCTCACCAAATCATGGAACACCTTGGAACATATCTGAGCGACATGATGATGCGTTTCCCTTTTGCATCCCCATAATGAATCTTTGTCTTTGGTTTCCACCTAGTGGTGCTTTCTATGTCCACAACTGTTTTGCTAAAGGAACCCATAACAAGAATTGTGAATTACGGTTTTGATGTGGTTAGTATGTTCAAAAGACTGGAATGTGCCTGACAGTCAGCACACAGTCAGTTTATGTGTAGTTAGTAAAATCAGTAGGACACACAGTCACATTTTATAATAAAAGTTCTGTGTCATGCATTTGGTCATTGCACCTGTTATGATTTTTCTTACAGTAGGATATTTTGACAGATATGGATATGTAAGGTATGGCTGATATGCATTTGAATCTGTAATAGTTTAAACCTGATCAAGGTTCTTTATACTGAACATCCCTTCAAATGGGATCAGGTTAGAAGCAAATTACTAAAATGAAAAAACAATCCTCTATTCTTCCAATATGGCACTGTTGTCAGCCAAGTCATACACTTCCTTGAGAGCATTGGTAAAGATTAGTTTCAAACTGTTTTTCTAATGTGGGTATGCTGTTTTGCCAAAAGCACTTGAAATGAGGGGATGACCCTGAATAGCTTAAAACAAATATTTACTTCTTAATCAAATGAATTGGTAAATGGTCAGGGTCTATCTCAATGGGGAGCGAGGAACCAGGCAGGTGGTGTTGATGACCAGGATGGGGTGGGGTGGGGGTCTGAAAGATGTGCGTTTTTGAGCTCCGAGCCGTGGTGTGCAAAACTACACCCTGGTGTTCAAACAGCCGACGGGACAAGCCAAGAGGAATCTCGTAAATCCTGCGCAAGCCCTGCTGCGTGGCACCTACATGAGAGATACAGCAAGAGAGAGAGAGAGAGAAAGGGAGGGAGGAGAGAGAGAGAGAGAAAGAAAGAAAGAAGAGGGGAACTGACAACAAGAGAGGAGCACAAGGGAACAGTCTACCCCTCCTGCCACACAGCCACAGAACCAGAAGGGCTGATAATCTCTACAGACACAAGCACCACTGGTCAAGACGCCTCAGGAGTGTGTAGACCTGCATGGAAGCACTGATAAGGCATACTCGTCTGGGATATCGACAAAGACTGAGCCTGCTGCTGTGGAGGGGAGGGGACGTTGTCGTCGTCGTCACCCTGCTGTTGTTCGGAGGACCACTTTTGGACAACCACACTGGAGTTTGCAGAAAGCGAGCACCCCAATACGCACCCTTCTACCTCACCTGGACTTTACACAAACCCTTCCATCTGTCCCGTGCACCTGGACTACATGAGGGAGAAGTGGCCGAGACCTCACTACTACAGTGTCATGGCCGAGTGGTGGTATTTGTGTGTGTGGACCGAACCAAGAACTCAAAAGTTAAGCCCACTAATATCTGTCCTGAATTGTGTGGCTTAAAGGATTTCGAGGTGGGACGTCTAGCTTTTTGCTTTCTGACTTTTCGGCCTTCTGTCACCTTTTCGACTTCAGAGTCAATCAGCCTCAAAACAGTGCTGATAGACTTAAAAAAAAAAAAAAAAAAAAAAAAGACCTTTTTCCGTAACTGTGTGGGCTGAATGCCTTCAGCTGCACAACTGTCTAGGCTCTGTTGTACAGGATTTTATTCCTTTCCCTGGAGGAGTTCCCACAGTATGAACCAGACGCCCAACGTTACCGGCGCCTCGGGCGGCAGTGGCAGTGGAACCACCGGTGCAGCCGGCAGCGGTGGTGGCGGAGGAGTGTGGGTGACCTCTCTCCTGGGCGCGACGCTTCTGAGCATGTGCGTGCTGGGCATGGCAGGCAACATCTACACCCTCCTGGTGATGCGCTCAGCGGCGCTGCGCCGAGCTGGATCGATGTATGTTTTCATTCTCAACCTGGCCATGGCCGACCTGCTCTACCTGGGCACCATCCCGTTCGTGGTGTGCACCTATTTCGCCCACAACTGGTTCTTCGGTGAGACGGGTTGCCGCGTGCTCCTCAGCCTCGATCTGCTAACCATGCACGCCAGCGTCTTCGTTCTGGTGGCTATGAGCCTGGAGCGCTACCGGGCTGTGGCGGCGCCGTTCCGGGCCCGTCGAGCTTCAAGCGCTCCGCGTGCCCACTGGCTGACAGCGCTGGCCATCTGGCTGCTGGCGTTTGCGCTCACGCTGCCCATGATGGTGATGATCCGGCTGCGTGAGGGGCGTCCCAGTGCTGCGGGCCTGGTGAAACGCATCTGCTTCCCCACGTGGACGCCTGAGGCCTTCCGCGCCTACCTGACCGTGCTCTTCTTCACCAGCATGCTGGTTCCCGGCCTGGTGATGGTGGGGCTCTATGCTGGGCTGGCTAGGAGGTACTGGGCGGCACAGGCCAACTTAGCCAAACGCGGCGGCAGCAGTCGGGAACGTTCGGTGGTATCATCATCATCCTCTAGGAGGCGCCGGCGCAGCCTCAAGCACAAGGTGGTGGCCATGATCTTCAGCATCGTGGTGGCCTACTGGGCGTGCTTTTTGCCCTTCTGGGGCTGGCAGCTGGCCAAGCTCTTCTCGCCTGAGTCGCTGCGCGTCCTCTCGCCCGCCGCCCACACCTACGTCAATTTCTTCGTCACCTGCCTCACCTACGGCAACAGCTGTGTCAACCCGTTGCTCTACACGCTCCTCACCCGTAACTACAAGGACTACCTGGCGCAACGCAGCCAGTCAGCCGGGTCCAGTCGGACAGAGCCGGCCTCGGCCACAACCCCTGCGGCCGCAGACATCCAGGATCTGTAATCGCTGCCCTTTTGGGGGTTCATTTCATAGAATGCAAGGGTGAAGGAGAACCTTGGTTTGGTCTGCTGAGAGCCTCAAAGGAAGGTGCACAGATGGGCTTTGATGGGATGTTGATTCTCTCTAGGAGACAAGTGGTTAAGGACACCCTCATTGACTTCTACAACCTCATTGAATTATATGCTTATATCCCATTTTGCTGGATGGTGGTCTCTCTCTCCACAATAGAAATGACTGAAAATGTAGAGTGGTGGAGGGAAGGTCACCCTGAGAAGACGCAGAGAATTAAGATTTAGGCATAACCCCTCACCAAGTCACCCACATTCATTTGGTGTGTACCTGGAACAAGATGATGCATAAACTAGGTCCTTGACTGTAGGATGTTGTCTGGCAAGGTTATCAGAATGTAGGTGAAATAGGGAAAATGTAGGGATTAGCACAAGCTGAGTTGAGCTGCAAAATGTCCCCACTAACTACTTTTGAGTTATAGGTTGATTTACATTTTAATTTGCTGTAAAATATATGCATAGTGCCTGGTCATTATTTTGCACATTGAGATGTACTGCAGATTAGTTTTGCAAAAATGTAGATTCTTCATATTCCCTATAAATATGTAAATCAAATGGTGTGCGTAGTGTTTATGTTTGAATTTATACTGGATGATATTTTTTTTTCTTCAAAGAACAGTATGAGCTGCTCTGTTTATCTTCTTTTAAACCCTCTTCTATTCATTGGTGTTAATTTTAGACATATCAAGGCATATCAAGTCTCTTTTGCTAAACTTTGCAACACATTTGGTTTCTTATTGAAAGATACATAAGTCTAGAGATAGTTATTTCTGAGAATATCTGAGTCTACAGGGGATGCAAACTGTGGAGGAATAATTATTGTTGTTTCAAGGGAAAGTACAGCATTTGCTACCTAAATGACTCAAATCTTATCACTGAACACAGGGCAGTTTGCTTTGGTGAGGAAGATGATATAACAACAGAATATATACCTGAATAAACTCAGTGCAGTACTACAGAAACACAGAAAGTGTAAGCCTGTATTGGAGTCCACAGCTTTCCCCATTAGTTAACTGAAGACTGTAATTCATCTGCTTGTGCATCTCCAAATCTGTTTCATTATCTTTGGGCCTAAGGACTCAGTGCTCTCATTTCCTGTGTGTGTGCGTGTGTGTAAGCTAGGTGTCTGCGCTAGGCACTGGACTGTGTGTGGAATGTGCCCCCAACCTGACACATTCCTCAGCCCGCAGGCACGGGCCCTTTCGCGCCGCACTACAAATTGTTCGCAAGAATGTGGTTCCTCCCCGGGTTGGCCATTATTCACCAGCATGAGAAAAATACATGAACAAGATTAGCCTGGACAGCAGTCACTGGACCGTGCCATGGCCACGCCAGACCATCCAGTAGCTATGTCCAAACAATGGCACGCTAAATTACCCATAGCACAATAAAGTTTGAATCATTTGATCAAACAAACGTCAGATAGCAACAGTTGGTTCCTGTTTCTGTACAAAGAAATAGTAGGAGAATGTAGGCTAGCATAGTTGGTCAGTCAATGTTCTAGTGCTAATGAATTAATTGATTTGGTCTGTGGAAAAGAGCTGTGGCAAAATTGTGGATTGTGGGTCTATATACCATGGGTGGGTCCATAATGCCTATATGCCTAATGTCCATTCCCATGTATGTGTATATACATTTGCAATTTTGGGCTGCAGAACATACATGCCCTTATGGAAGTGACTTATAGTCCATTTTCCATGGAACTGCTCATATTGCAAAACTACTGTGGTAATTTTCCCACGTTACCATAACAGAGTGAGTTTAGGATGATGACATGTTGTGGTCAAATAATGTAGAGGCTAGGCCAGTGGTGGTGGTTCCCAAACTTTTAACTGTCGCGTACCCTCTGAGACACTCTTGCCTTACACAGCTTGCTATAACAATTAAGATTTTGGCATAAATATTGCTGCATTAACAAAATGTGAATATATATGTATAATCACTCATAAGGTTAAAAGCTAGGCCCATATGTGCAGCTTTGGATTACTTTTTAATTTGTTTTCCACTTATCTGTGTAGGCTACACAGCAGTTACTCCCAGGATTTATACGCCTGTCACGGGAAGCTGGACAGCGCGAGTTCACAGGCTCTCACCAGGTGATTCATCTTCGGTGCTACAGAACTAGGTGAGGTCAGTCAGCACCCTAGGAGCGTCACACACAGCATGGTGACGAATCTGCAGCAAGGCGTTTGGCACAGCATGTTAAACCCAATAAACAGCAGGGCTCTACTGCCGTGAGTGATATCAGTGGTGGTAATAACATGCGTAAAGAGAGAGAGCTTAAGGGAGAAATCAACTGCTGTGGTTCTTCTGGACGACAGAGCAAATCTGTTGTTCCATCATGGTCTGACAGTAGGCCTAGGTGCTAGTGTTTTAATGGAAGTAGGCTAAATAATTTTTTATCCATTACCCCAGTTTATAACAACCTACACTCATTCAGTTCTTGGATGTCTTTAAACATGCATAGCACATACTACAGTGTAATACATAGGGCACCTTCCTGTCTTGATTGGTTTTCAGAATTGTTTACATTTCCAGCTGTTTTTGCATGTGAAGTTCATTTGACAACACTGGATTAAGGATGACCTTGTGTGCTCCATTCTGAAGAGATGTAGATACATTTCTACAGCCAGAATGGTCAACATTTTTTTCCATCACCTCTTCCAACCTTAGCTCCGTTTCACAAATGATACAACAACATCTTGAATATAAGCCTCACCACAAATAAACCTAAATGTAAATGTTTTATCCAGACCAAAAAAAGAATATGTGCATTGACCACGCCTAATTACACAGTTTACTCGATATTACTTATTGAATCAGATCATGATGTAATAAGAAAGTAGAATGAAGAAAAGTAATGCATTCCCATGTATAGCTTCCCCCATGTACATGAAGAAACATAGCTAAAACAATGTATTAACCTCGGTTAATATTCAGGAAATTACGGAACGTGTGTATGTTTAACAACAGACCATGCTGGTGGAATCTTTGTACTTGGTACCAGAGCAGTCTGGCAAATGCAGACACTTACAAAAACCCACAATGTTAGCCAGTAAAAACAAACTCTGCATTCTAAGTCGGATACAGACTGAACAAGATAAGGAGCTGCCTTGTGTAAAAATAAAATATGTCGAACAAATGAACTGACACACAAACACACACATAAAAGGCAAAAGGCCAGACCTAACTGATAACCATACCAGCTTCTCCCCTGAGAGAGGGGAGTTGTTTTATATACCACTTAGTGGAAATAGGGAGTCAACCTTTATGCATCAATGACAATGAGCTCACACAACATGAAGAGATTGTTCTCAGGCAGGCAGGTGAATTGTGAGTTCTTCTGAACCTCTCTTTCACATATGTCAATAGGCTGGTTGCAAATGAGAACTATAAAACACAACTCTGTACACACCTCAAATACATTTTCAGTTTTCAGAAACCACAGACAAACCATTGTGAAAAAAATGATGTTTTATAAGTGGTCATGACTTGGAATGAGACTCTGTTAGAGGATAACTGTGGTTCATAAATCTGTCCTGTTTGGAGAGCAATGGTATGGCCGCTATGTCTGAGTATATGGGTAGTGTTTTCACAACATATTCAAGTACATCTGTTACAAGGAGACAGACAGACAGACAATACAAAGCTCACACAGTGGTAAATTTACTTCAGTGGTGGTGGTTAGCCAAGCCAAAATGGTTGCCTCATTTGATTTTGATACTGTAGATCTTGACGTCACCCACGAATTCCATGTACTTGAATTTATCGTCGCCAAGGCGGTTGGGAAAGTGGATCATGTTGCCGTCAGGAAGTTTGATGTAAAATGTTTCATTATTGAAGTTTATGCCAATCTATAAAATAAAGGAGGAGTTATTGGTACTTATATTTGTATTTCTACTACTTGTATTTCATTTATTTACATTTATCTATCTATCTATAATATTTCATTCATGCCAACATACTGACAGAGTTTGTTAGCAGAAAATGAACATTGGAAGAAACCCATTACACTAGTCGAGGCTCTACAGACCTCCGACAGGACCAGCTCATCATTCAAAGGTAAACTACACAGTTTCACCACTAGAGGGACCGCAGAAGCGAAGTTGCCAAGACAACAGCACAGCGTTTCAAACGACCCAATCCCAAACTCAGCCCTGAAGACTAAGCCCTTGACCCGCAACAATTTAACTGACACATGCTGGTAAGTGAGTGAGGGTTCAAAATGTCATCTATTGGATTGTTGTGTTGCAAACATGTTTCCATTTCCATTTTGTGGCAGTCGAGTCTTTTGCAAGTTTGGTATGAATACCAGTTTGATAAAGTCAGTTAATGTTATGGGAAATACACACACACACACACACACACCACACACACACACACACACACACACACACACCACACACACACACCACACACACACACACCACACACACACACACACACACACACACCTTAAATTCCTCGCCAGCCTGGAAGGGAAAATTCGATTCTCTGCTCTCCTGCATCCAGCAGTCTCCTTGTTTGGAGTTGCAGACAATGGTGTTGACATCACCACTTGCATCAAAACGTGGGTTGAAATGCAGGGCTATGTTATCATCACCATGGCCAACATTTATGCTGAACCTGGACATTTACAAGGAGACACAGACACGGACAGGGTTGTAGAATTGTACAACTTTGAAATTACTTTTTTCATTTAGCTTTTTCAGTTGTATGTCTACTAAACCTTGTCATAGACTTACGAGGTGGCTTCTTTGGCCTTGCCAGAGATTTTCAGCTCCTGGCCAGCCTTAAAGGACATGTCCTTAATGACAACCATCTGTCAAAAAAAAATCTTTATTTATCAATAAACCAGTTAATTAAAATACAGTCATTTAAACATGGTGATTAATTCAACCTGTGATCAGATGTTCAGTATACTAATTTCCTATTGGGGGGGGGGGGGGGCTATACTGCATCAGTGGACATGAGTTGATTATACAAATTTAATGGCAGTTTTTTTTTATTTTCTGGTGCTGGAAAAAGGTCTAATTGAAGCTGAATAATAATAATATAATAATAATAATAATGAAAACGCATGGAGTTCAAGTTAAACCATATGCTTTCGGTCTGAGTATCTCAACAAGAAGAAATAAACAATTCAATGATCAAATTAAATGAACAATAAATATATATTTTTCTTAATCTTTTAACTAGGAGACTAAAAGAGGGACTTGACCAGCAACTATAACCTACAGTAATAACAGCTCACCTAGACGATATAGGTAAGTAAGTCAGTACTTAAGCCTTTGGACTACACATTAACTGTTGACACAAAATGGTCTCACACAGCAAAGTGGGTTTATGACAATGAGGATCTCTGACAGGATCCTCTCTTATCTTTACACCCATACCTCTGTTAATAATAAACCCATTTATCAAACAGCTTTTGTTGCCACCATGATAAAACACGGGAAGCTAGTCACTGAATATTGAACTTTTGCTGGGTGAAGGTCTCTTCAAACACAGTGATTTACGGGGGTTGGCATGGCAGCGTCAAAAGGTAGGCCATAAAACCATAAAAATGGGTAGTTCACACTGTTTGCTCAAAAGTCTTTGGGCACAACCCATGTAACCAACTGACATCATCTGACACCAAAAAATGCTGTCAAAGGTTTTGGCTCTGTTTGGGAAATGGAGCTGAGACAGAGATCCCACACCATTCTTGAACTTCCCAACTCTCTCCAAAAATTCTTTTTCTTTAAAAAAAATAGCTGCCTGTCAAAAAATAAACGTGAACTTTGTAATATCTAACCAAAACCAAAATCCATTCTACACAATTACCATACTGAATCACACAATTCATGATCAGTTTTCCTTTACTGGAAGACTATGCGCATGTTAACATCTAGACTAAAAAAAAAATCGACTTCATATATCTTCACAACACACATATAAGAGACATATAACCAACTTTTTTCCTATTTCATTGTTGGATTATGAAATTTAAGTATCCTTTTCATGTTTCTGACATGAGAGGGAGGAAAAAATATATCTAAAGGACTTTAATCTAACTTTGAAAAAAGGCCTATGCTTGTTTATTACTCCATTACCATAACTCCTTAGCATTACAGTTTTTTTCTCCTCCCACAAAGGGATAAAATCAAAAAATGAAAAGTATTTCAAAAGAAAGCACCTTGATACGACACTTAATGTAGCATATTCCATTTGCAAACTGTCATGCAAACAATAGGAAATGTCAGGTTAAAATCTGTAACTCCGTTACCAAAATCGGTAACAGAATTACAGTGAAGTCACGAAATTCTATCACATACTAAATCTTTTATACACAAGGTTAAAAATGATCTTTTGTACCAGTATTGTTCACTACCTCTAACTGAAACCATAACAATTATCAACATTTACTGCCAATATTATGGGACAATATGCAAAAAGAGGGAGACTAACCCACTTCCAGGAAATGATGTTAAATTTGACTGTGTCTTACTTAATGGCCATTCCCACCCATGTCTCTGTCTCACTTCTTCTGTCGCTAACCTGTCGGAATTACAGCAAACAAGCCTAACTAATGTTAGGCTAGTTTGATTGTTTAATTGATTTTTGTTGTTTTGTGTTTCATTATGTTAATGAATACTATTACCAATAAATAGATGATAATTTAGAGAAAGAATTGTACAATTTTATCCTGTTTTAACAATAGGAACTTAATTTCAAATCATAAAGACTTAATTTTGTGTGAACTTTTTCTGTTATCCATTCAATACATGTATGTGTATGCACAATGAGATAATGATTTTAAATTATGGCAGGGTCTCTGAAGGAATTGGTTCTCAAAGTGAGGTTTGGAGACCCCCAGGGGTCCACAGTAATATAGCCTATGCAGTTAAATTTGTGTTGTAGTTGTGAGGTGGCTTTGGAAAATGTTCTGCTCAATGAGGGGTCCCTGACTCAAAAAAGTTTGAGAACCCTTGTCCTAAGGCATTGGTTAAGGCAAAAGAGTTTTGTCTACCACACTTCTAACACACAATCTACCATCTGACAAAACAGCTTGATATGTTTTGTGAATAGGGTGAAAGAAGTAGACCTAACTGAACATGAATAGAATTTTCACCAAACTTTGGTATAAATTCAAGTATAAAACAAATATGCACTATAAAGACATAAACATTACAGAGAGAGAGGAGAAAACAGACAAGTAACAACCTGAAATCTGTGAGGAGTTGGAAAGTAATCTTACATATCTGAGCAAACCAATATGTCTTTGGACTAGTACACTGATGGGCTATCAAGTTTTTTTTAATTATTAACAAGGCATCACGTGAGACATTACTGTGTAAGAGTAAAGGGCTGTCCAAAGACCTTTGCAACTTTAATACTTGTTCAAAACGTTGACATCTTGTAACAAGCACTTTATGGGGCCATTATCCGCAAGTACAAGGAACATCACCATCAATGCCCCCCCAGGACAACGACATTTCTGACCTAGAAGTCAGAAGGGATGTCAAAAAGTAGCTCAAGATCAAAGTACCAATCGGAAAGAACTCGAATATGGTGGCGAAAAATAGCCTAATTGGAAAGGTAGCCCAACAAATTACGCTTTCAACAGGCTAGTTATTTCCCCGAAGGCAAATTTCTACCTTAAAATAACAGCAGCAGGAGGGTGTAACATTGTTATATTCTAGAAGTAAAAAGAATTGCGCCGGTCTACACCGAATCCACCTGCGCAGACTCACCTACAGTTATTAGGAATGTACTGAATGTATTTAGACTATTGTAATATTTCACTACGAACACAATGTAATGACTGACAGCTTCTGGTTCTCAATAAAGCACTTACCTTGGCTCTGCACAGTAAGATACCCCAACAGAAATCGTTTCCTGAATACCAGCAGCTTTTATTCCGGTGTAACTGCGTTTCAAAGGGCGGAACGCCGGTGAGGGGATTCGTGGATTTGTCGTGCATCAGCTTTGATAGCCAATCAGGATCTAATCTTAGCAGACCGCTGTCCCGGTCCCTGATTGTTCACGTGATTTAGTTAAAACTAAAAGCAATGATATGAACAACCAATTGTAACCCTCTCCCCAACATGCAACTCAGATTTTTTTGAAAAATGTGGAAGTAATTGCATAGTACTATTGCAAGTACTATTTAGATTAATCCAGTATACCCATATTCTAAAATACCTATAACCTGCCAAATACAGTAATTTCATCTCACACTGTGACTGAATGTAGCCTGGGTTAACCCAGATGAATCAGTTAGCAATATGAATTTACTCTAGAGGTCTGTATGGTGCTGAACCCATTGAAGCTTATTTCTGAATCACCAAAAACCCAAGATCTGGTCACAACAGCTTATCTGGCATGGAGCAGGCTTTATGTGATGACAGAGCAGTGCATTCAACACAGGCAATAGGTTATAAGGTTATTAAAATACAGTCTGAAAGTCGACTAGCAGTCTTAGATAATAAATAGACAGGATGTGACGACCAGACAGAAAATTGCCCCAGTAAGGTAATCCATGGACCTTAACACAGATCGTAAATACATCCAGAGGATATCTTAAGAAGTCAATCTGATGCAAACATGTAAAGGTCTGTGACTGTACTCAAGATAATAACATTAGAACTTTGAACTTCTTTCTATTTAGTGTTTTAAAAAATGATAAATAAAAAGTCCTGGTGAATGTAGTGTATGTAGTGAGGAGCAACATGAGTGGAGGAAACAATTTCTCCACAGTCAAAGTGTGTCAAATTTAAAATTAATAGTTTGAAATAAAGAGGAGAAACCAAGAAGTTACCAACAGCATAGATTTTAGTTAGTATTTCTGATGGATAGAAAAATGAAGTAATCATTTAGCTTGTAATTTCATGTGAACATTAAATCACATTTAATGTGAATTTAATGAAAACAGAGAGGGTGAAAGCAGAGATCAGTGGTCTTTGGCGAAGACTATTAGCCCACTCACTTTCCGAAAGTGCACACTGTGTTGAAAGTAAATGGACTGCATTTATATAGTGCTTTTTCTACTCCTACAAGCAGTCAAAGTGTTTTACAGTGTATGCCTCACATTCATCTATTCACATACATGCATTCACACACCGGTGGCGGAGGCTGCCATGCCAACCTGCCACCAGGAGGAATTTGGGGTTCAGTATCTTGCTCAAGGACACTTTAGTGGGGTCAGGCAGAGTGGACCTGCAATTCTCTGGTTGCCGAACGGCACCTCTACCACCCGCGTCGCCATCACACCTGACAAGACAGAAAGTTATATACTAGGCTGCAATCCATTATACTACAGAAGGGTCCTCAACTACCTTTGATCCCATTTCCTCATTCTTTGCCTACTATACTGACAGCAAATTTGAGCAACAAGGCAAAGGGTTTATTTACATACACTGCAAAATCTCTTTATAATTAAGTTGAAGAAATGTAGGACGGGATGTACGAGAAGTAGTTGTGGGTGCTTAGGTGTAATTCAAAAAAAAAAATGGAGATAAAAGCACAAGGAAGTGTGGTGGTAATGTTCTTACTTTTGAATTTAATGACCATGTGAACAAAAAAATCTACAGAACTGGACAATCTTATTTGTCTGGAGTGGTTCACTTGTTAAACTTTTAGATTAGTCACATGTTATGCTAAAAGTGTGCCAGTGTACTCATGACATTTATATCATGCAATAATGACTCTTTGACCTTACTTATTTCAACTTGCATTACTCCCACATGACAACAGTATTCAATCATATGCTCGAGGTAGGAACACACCATAAAACGACATTTCACTGCACAACATAGCTGACTATGTTTCACTATTTCACTATTTTGTATGTTAGCAAACTTATTACAATGTGCTCTAGGTGGATTTTGCAGGGTTTTACAGGCCGTGTACCTTGCTTATTACAATAACTCTGCATTACTGTTTATAAAATGCAGTGTCATTAAAACACATTTCTTTCAGAAACATGGTAGATATTCAGGTGGAGGGTTTTACAGGCTTTACTGGCTTGGAACTCTGGATTACTGTTTAAAAAATGTATAATCAAAACATGTTATGCTCAACAAACACATTTTATTTATAAACATGGCAGATATTCACCACTTCAACCAATAAGGTATCATTAGGTTTCTTCTGCTATTGTTAAATATTCCATCAGGGCTCAATAACTGTGGATAAGTTCATAAGTTTGTCTTGGTCATCAATGACTTTCAGATTCCTAAGATCACATTGCTGTTGTGACGGATCACCACCTGAATGAAGGAGAGTAAGAGATCGCAGGTTATAAAGAAGGCTGTGGTAGAAAATGGCATTGTGTTGGAGTATGAGTAAATGTGTGTGTAAATGTGAGAATTGGAAAGTAATTATATTAGATGCTCTCTAAGTAGTAAGTTAACTGCATACTAACATGTGTGTTTCTTCCTCTGTGATCCTGTGGCCTTAAAGCCATGCTGTGGTGAAATGGGCACTGAAAAGGAAAAGATCAAATATTTGTATTTATTTGTTTGCCTGTTTACACTGCACAGCCCTGAGGACAGTGGCACTAAGACTGGTCATGTAAGTGGTCATCAAAGTATCTTGGTATTAAGGGAGAAGTATTGCTTTGCTTACAGTAGGGCTGTCTCCTACAGTCTCTCACCATCTTCAAGGTTTTGGCAATCATATTCTGTAAAGATTAAAATGAAACACAGTTAGTGCAAAGAATGGTATGACGAACTAGAGCACAGATAAGGCATGTGAATGAGGAATATGTGAGCTGTTATTTAGAGCTTGGGATGGGGTTCGCTCTTCAAAACGTATTGAAAACGTATTTCAGCAAATGTCAAATCAAAAAGCAAAAAGAAAGGTTTGCACACTGCTTCAAACAACCTCCAGACTTTTATAACATTATAAAAAAGTTTCAAATACATCAAGCACTTACAAAGATTTTTTTAAAGTTACTGACCATTTTTTCAAAGTTGACGAGACCTTCATTGAGGGTCTGGTTGCCTTCATGAATGGACGTAAGGTCTGTGTTTGACAGATAAGAGAAAAAGTGTGTCAATGTGCCTTCTGTCAATATAACACAGAAAGTGGCTGTGCATATAGTAAATAGCATCAGACTTATTATTATATGTTCAGCTGTATTGATGTTAGCTCACCATCTGCAATGAGATGCACATAAGGCACATATGGTGGGTTCAGTTTGGCCAGCACCTCCCTTAAAGCTGCGCGGTTGTTATACGGGACCTGATGGTAAGAAATCTAATATTAGGCTACATTCAAGTTCAAGTATTCAAGTAAACAAATAAATAAATAGATGAATAAATACCACTCAGAAAAAGGGATCACAAAACTGATCCATCACCACTGACTGAACTTACCAGCATGTACTGATATTCACTGAATTTCTTCATCAGAGCTCTTGGCACTCGCTGTGAGAGAGTCAAGAGAATATCCTCATGATGTGTTTGGCACAGCAACATATTGTAAGCATGACTCATCAAATAACTCAATAATTCAGTGTGAATTGAACTTAAAACTGTTCTTACCTCCCAGGTTCGGTGCAGTCTTGTAATGACTCTGTTTGTCAGGCCATATATAACAGCAATGAATGATGACATGTTTTGCTGCCTGTAGAGGCTAAAAAGACATGATCATCACACTACTTTGCAAATTACAAAAATATATTTAGAAGCATTGCACAAAAATAAGCTGCAAGTGACACTATAGACAAATCCGCCGGGAAATTTGTGGGCACTGCCATCTTACAGCGCCATCATTGCTGCGGTGCTACATTGCATTGAAAGCCATTGGAGGCAAGTGACAGACATGGCATAACTGCAAATAAAGAAGCATTGACAACGTTTGGCAGTAGCCCCCAGTCACTCACTAAGGTACCAATATATTGACTGCCACGTTAAAGCTTCTAAAATGCGCATAATAAGGCGGTTATAGTAGCAAAATGAATGCTGGCTAGCATAATCATTCATTGCTTTAACCAAGTGGGTACGACTAGCCGACATTACATTAAACATGAACCTAATATTTTATACATAGGATTATTTTATGAACCTCCTGGCATGAGACCAGCTCCAAAACATAAACTAGGTCAGAACTGTTTGGGCTCCAAACATAGATCTAAGACAGGCAGTCTCAGTCATAGCATTAGACCCAGGTCAAAGTGCAAATATCATAAGGTTTGTTCCAAAATGTGTCCTTTACGACCTCTATTGGAGCAGCCATGCACAGTACAGGTTCTTCCCGACATCGTATGAAGCAACATATAATTCAAAGAAAACCTGAAAAGTTGAAAGCGCAGGTGTTTTGAAAAACTCCACTAGTAATGTCCATTAACATGCAGTCTTCCTGACTGCAGCACCGCAGCACCGTTTACTTCCACATTTCTCCGGATATGTCTATTATGAGTTATATCAACAAGCTCGATAACAAACTACGACTGTACTCATCAGTCCATTTTAGATTCCTTTTGCACTACTACCCAAGAGACCCATAATCTCACTGACTATAAAGGCCAAAAACATTAGTCTGGATGGGGCATGAGGATGTGTGCACACTTACTGAGAAGCAATCTCAATGAATTTGCTGATTAGCCCAGCTCGCTTGGAGAGCTCTTTGCACAGGCAGAGCTCTGTGCAAACCCAGTTCATCACCACATTAAAGCGGCACACAAGGCGCTCCAGGTTGGCAGTTGTGCTGTAGGGGAATTTCTTTTCTCCCAAAACATAGTAGAGCAGCTCAGTCTGAAAGGATGGATAGAATAGAAGGGTAAGAATGAGGGACCAGTGAGAAGGTAAAATGCATTCGGTTTCATGTGCATCAAAGTGACAAGATGGAACAGCATAATAACAAACTAAAAGGCCATCAGACGGTCATCCCAAACTATTAATTATGGAGACCTTTAAAATTGAGACTCAGTGTTTTATGAAATATGCAGAACATCCCAGAGCACTGAAACATACTACACGTATCTATCTTGATTGGTCAGGTGTAGCCGTTTAGGTTTTCTCTTAAGGTTACAATTACAAGGACTGGTACTAAATGGTCATGTGACAGACAAATTCAACCTAATATAGGTCACATTGAACTTTTTCCCTCCCCTGTCTGTGCCTCCATAACGCCCCCTATTCTGCCCACCTCATGCATGGCATGGAACAGCTCCCAGTCGTAGCTAGTGAGCTGAGCTGCTATGGCTTTGGCGCTCAGGTTGTCCAATGTGGTGTTTCTCCTCTCTGGACCGAGCTGTTCTTTCAGCGGTGTCTGTGAGGATCACATCACACACTTTACTTTTCTGTTACTTCTAACTGACGTAACTACTGCCATCACTGCTCATTTTCATTGGCATGATTCTCTCACCACATTGCTTACCACCAGGCCACTGTCTGATAGGCCACCATCATTCTCAGATATCACAATGAATTACACCAAATAAATGAGTGTAGATTTGAAAGGCACTCACCAGACTGGCAGTCTGGCTGGCAGGGCAGAGAAACAGCCTCTCATTGAGGGTCAGAAAGGAGATGGGCCTGTCACACAACTCCAGTGCTCCCTCACTGGGAAGAGGTAAAACACAGGCAGTTGAAGTCACAAAAATTAAAGCATTAAATCGATCCTAGGACTGATTTCCATGAATTAAGGTTCACCGTAATGAATCAAAAGTCTAATCCCCACTGATCCTAAAAGCCATATCACATACACGTATCAAAATGTGTCATAACTTTTTAGATCTTTTTTTGTTTTTTAATAAATACAATAGACTTAATTTTAAAAAATCACATGTTATTGAAGTCAATTTGCTGTGTATCTGATTTAAAAAATGACTAGGTCAGTTAGAATGGCAATAGCATGCTGTTCTTCAATAAAGTGTTAGTCTTTATTTGTCCTTACTGCCAGAGGAATTCATTTTCACCAGCACTTTGTCTGGTGCTTTTAAGGTCAACATCACATGGCTAGCACAGGTGTTCAGGGGCGTCATCAGAGACACACAGCTGTGGTCCTGACGGAACACCTTCAGCAGGACTGTACAGAGGAGAAAGCTCTAAGGCGGTGACCTAAGTCCATTTCATTCATTCATTTCTTTATCATATGCAAACACAATAGTTGATCCCCCAGTATGCATACACAATGGCACTGCAATGAATAAGTTCTACAGACATCTATCCAACAGTAGATTAAGTGAAATTTAGTCAAAGGTGAAGGGGTGCTTCATAATATTCTCAAACAAATGCTTGGTCCACACCTTTGTCATTTGCCCTGATGGGCTTGATCCCTCGGACCAGATTGTTGGCCAGGGTCCTATCAAACTGACAACACCTCTGAAAGAAATGACAGACTAATGAGTACCGATGAGTCCTTTGCCAAAATACATAAATATTGTGAACTTCATTTCACTTACATCTGTTAAGGGCAGATGTCCATTGTTCAGCCTAAAAATATTTGAAAACATTAACATTATTGTGACATCTTTTTCATTATTGGCATGGTTTTGAAGTGTGTGTGTGTGTGTGTGTGTGTATTACTCACAAGATGTATCTCCTTTGTGCGATGTAATCTCGCACCATGCGGAGATATGCATGGCCCTTTACCTGTCTTGCCAGCTTCTGCAAAAGAAAATGATTGATGTTGCACAATAACTATCACAGAAGTTTTAAATATATAACTATAAATAAAACTATAGCTCTGTTAGGTTCATTAGATAATACACATACTCCCTGGGTGAGAGAAGACACATATCAAGGATTATTACCTCCAAGAAGCGTACCACAACAGGATTGTCCATCAAGAGGTGGCCATACAGTGCCACCCACTGGCCAACCAGCTTCACCACTCTCTCTCTGAGGCTGAAGTCTGTGGCCCTCACCAGCTCAGAGCCCTCTGATGGCTCAGCATGGATAGTGACATCAGAATTAAGGAAGTGTGACATTTGACTTTACAAAACCACTTTTGTTTTTAGCTTGATTAACACAGCAAAGCTAAATTGTCTAGTGCAATTTGTGAAATTGTATATATAATGTAGTTATATGAACTCTAAAGTCCTAGCAGCTTGTGTTCATTTTAAATCTTATGTTGTTGTTATAAATGATACACTGTCAATCACAGTTATGGCTGAAGGATATTACTTTTGCAGGGCAGAGCACATCTCCTCAGTTGGCAAGAAGAGGTGGTGTGTTAACAGAAAAGAATCTACAAAGACAGCAGGTAACTCTCATAAACGATCCATAAACACTTAGGCCTACCAAAACTTCCTCAAGTAAGCAAAGTTCAGGGATCTAAAATTAAACAGAGATTTCCCTCTTAGTTTCCCACCAACTAAGTGACTCACCCATCTGGTTATCTGGAGTGTCCAGTTTAATAGATAACAAAATGAACTCCAGAATCTTATCTGGTGTTCCAGACTTCACCAGGAACCTGAAACAGACAACATCTTTCATGAGAACTACCATCAGTGAGTGGACTGCAGAACACAGTGGCTTGGATTAAAGTAATCTTACTCGTTTCAGTCTTTTTATACATTTTTATCTTTTTTTTTGACATACCCTGTTCACCCTGTTTCCTGTGCATTTAGCACTTTCAAATAATACATAATAATGGGTTCACCTACTTTACCTAATAATGCACTGTAACCTGTAATTCCTAGTTCATTGTATTGTAGCTTGAATGTTATCCTCTTTTGTAAGTCGCTTGGATAAAAGCGTCTGCTAAATGCCTAAATGTATGTAAATGTAGCCTGAACTGTTCAAATAAACATGCATACTGGCTCCGTCCATCCATTCAACCATGCATCTATCTCTACCTTTATCCCCATCAATCCATTCATCCATCTCCATTCACCCTTTATGCATCTCACTACATTCAACTCTTCACGCACCTTGCAGTCAACATTGGAACCACTGAAATACCATATCAGTTTCCATAGCAACTAACATGGTCACCATTGCAACCACTATAGCAACAACTTAGATACCCCAGCAACAGCCTAGCAACCACCTCAGTACTCTTCCAACCTAGCAACCATTTCTACAATCACAACATTGCAACATACCAACCAACATGATTACCCTTGCAGCATATCAGTAAATATACTAGCAACAGCCTAGGAACTATCTCAAGTATCCTAGCACTATGTTAACCATGTAACATAAAATGATTAGGAAATAGCATGGCAACCACCATAACTACATACCAACAGCCCAGCAACCACCTAAAGCACCCTATCAACATCCTAGAAAGCTCCCTACTGTTTGCATTTGCATGCACTAGTAATTCCTTGACAGTACGTTCTCCAGTTGATATTATTAATTATTATTGTTAACTCAGTCAGAAAACCCACCTGTTGCTGCAGGATGCAGATTGCAGTGCAACCGGCTCAGAACTCCTCTGTAGAATCAGGGCAGGTGAGCCGTTCTCCTGAATATGGACCGTGGCTGCATTCACATTCTGCAAAACACCCAACTTCAGCATTCACAACTCAACTCAAACCACACATTGTGAGCTCATTCACATTGTTCAATACACTATTTTAACATTCACAACTCAACTCAGACAAAACCCCACGCACCACACACACTCTGAATGTGCTTAGCATGCTACTGCCTCTGGATTATTCCTTTGGTGAATCTTACCTTTAGGATGCTCACAAAGTTCATTTTACCCACGCGTAGGAAGTGGCAGTCATGCTCCCGAGGCATGATGATTGAGGCGTTCTGAGGTCTTCTGTTCGTCAGGGCCAGATCCCCAACGTTCTTTCTCTCCTTAGTAATCCTACCCTGCAGAGGAAAAACATACAGAATGGTTAAGCTCCTCACTTAAAGAACCTTCACTGGTAACATTTTTTCTACAACAAAAATTTAACATGTTTTTGTTTTTTTGTTTTTAAGTGTCATATTCAATTAATTCAATCATATAAATTTAACCAGTGGACTTTCCCAATGGACTTACCTGGCAGTTGGAGATCACATTAAATGGGCCCTTCCAGATAATGTAGTTGGATGCACCATTGACACCCAGCTTGATCACTGAAACACAACCACTGGTCATCCTCTTGCTTTACTGTGTCTATCCAACATATTTGTTCTACTTTGTGGCTTTGGCATAACATATCAAAGTTCACAATAGTTTTTTTTTAAGTAAGGTACAATCCATTATGCTATCTTGATATTCACACTTACAGACAGTGCCAATGCTGATTTTAGTTTCAAGGACCAGCACAGCAGCCAGTTCCTTGCGGATCTATAAAGACCAACAGGACACATGTTAACAGTTGATCAGGTCTTTAGACTATATTCACTCCGAGTCGTGATCATGTTTCCTTTTGCCTGACCTTTTTCGCCTTGAATGCTCTCCTCAGGTTTTGTAGTTGGATCTCCATCAGGCGCACCTCTCTCTCATTTTTCATTTCGCCTCTCATCTCATTTTTTGCCTGCTGGTACACAGCTCTTGCTTCGTCCTTGGCCATATTGATAGTCTCCACGCCTTCCCCTCTCGCTGCCTTGTCTTGAACAAGGTCCGGGGTTGGCTGGATAGCTTTCTGTTGAAGCTTGCGCTTGTTCTCCATCTCAATGTGAAATCGGGCCAGTTCCCTCTGGCGCCATGTCTCCTGATGGATTCTTGCTCTTTCGAGCATTTCAATATATTCAGGGTCATCCTCCACTACTTCTGCTACCCTGAGGCAGCAGAAGAAGCGCAGCGCTCTCTTCAAACGTGGCATCTTCACCACCTTGTTCAAAGAGACTGAGGTCAACCTAGAACTTTGGTGTAAATCACTCTATTTTATATTATGATGTCATTTGAGTTTTCTTTATTGCATCATTAGAAATTATACACAGACTGTGTCTGCATGGTTACAGTAACTATGCAAATGTAAATAAAACAGGATAGAATATTTAAGTCTAAGCTAGAATGTTAAGGTGTTCTCAGAACCTCATAATGCAACAATCTAAAGAGCTTTTGTATCACTGAATACAAAGATTATTATAACACAGCAAAATATATTCAAGATTCAAGATAGTCTTTATCACATCTCATTTAAGTGTTGGGAGAGAGAGAGAGAGAGAGAGAGGTGTGTGTGTGTGAGTGTGTGTGTGTGTGAGTGTGTGTGTATGTGTGTGTGTGTGTGTGTGTGTGTGTGTGTGAGAGAGAGAGAGAGAGAGAGAGAGAGAGAGAGAGAGAGAGAGAGGAAAAATACTGTAGGCTGTTGTGAAAAGACCGACAGGCACAGGCTTAAGCTGTCATTGTTTCAGTGTTCATAAACCTTGTCGCTTGGTGGAAAAAACTGTTCTGGAGTCCGGTGGTTCGAGCCTTAAGACTATGATATTGATTGCGAGATGGTAGCAGCTGAAACAGTTCATGACTAGTATGGCTGGAATCCTTACTGATTCTTTTTTAGAACAACATAACACGTTACAATGGGAGCAAACGTGAATAGTTCCCGTCTGCATTAAGTGTGAGTGTCACAATATAAACTTTTCAATGATCTTCTGTATCAGCATATGACGGCTCAACTCTGGTCTGCATAATGGGGGGGACCCCCTCCCCCCACCTGCAAAAACAGAACATGGAACTTCACAAACGTTTGTGCCTCTTACTTAACTTTTACCCTTTCTGACTGTATGCTGACTTCAGCAGGAAGATGAAGAGGAACAATAGGGTGCAAAGAAAGTGAAACAGCAGTACTGTAGAGTTGACTGTTTGGTCAAGTGGGAACGTGTACTTCACTTTAGTAGTTAACTGACAGAAGCATAAATACTGTAGATCAAAGTCTGGATGTGACCTGTATTGACATCTGGATATGATCTGTAAATATATCACAATTTGCTAAATCACAAAAATGTAATGAATGCCTTGGGCAATTCCATATCAATTTGTTTCATATTGCTGGTCCTCATACTGATTTTTTTGTCCAATCAGTCCTGCATGAGTTCTCTAGACTATTTGTGGGAATAAAATGGTGTCCTCTTAACAGCTTCTAACTGGATTTTTTTTTTCTCTTTTCTTATGCTGTCTCTGTAGGTCAAGGTGTACCTACCTGCAACCTTGTCTTACAAAACGTTCAAAGCACTTTTCTTTTGTTTACATTTGGTCATATAGCAGTGTTTGTTTTTTTTCTATGGCTTGTCATTCATAGCACAAGAGTTAATCTCAATTAAAGGACCGGTACTCAACATAATCCCTCACTAATCTGGGTAGCACCAGTCATGTTTTAACTGAATTTATGCAAATGTATAGTGTAGTATGCAAATGTGTAGTGTCAAATTGTTGCTTTCACATAAGCATACTTAACTGATCAAAGGTCAAGTTATCTTTAAACTGAACCAACAATATTGTGTAGCTACATCCCTGGCATTGATAATTATCTGAAACTGAGGAGGGAAATTACTGTGATCAGAATGTTAGCAGAGGCTCACATTGGTGTCTGAGGTGTGATGTGATGTGATGTGATGTTTTGTCTTGTCTTTGGCAGGGTATGTTGCAGAACTGATAAAGCCACATCATACCTGGAGTTTCTTAGTCTCCCACTTCTGGTTTCACATCTGTCAAGACTCATGTATGTCACCCTGGGAGGAACCAGTGAAATATCCATTTTTAAACATTTATTTTTATTCTCAATGAAAACCATCATCTCCATCCGTCATTGATGACTTTGTTCCTTCTCTGGTCTTGTAAAATGCACATCCCCAGCACAGTGTAGACAGGAGTATCCTGTTTGGTCTGTACTGTTTATGAACGCGGGCAGAACCAGATATTTCAAAGGCATGGGTCACTAACCCTAGGTCAATCCACATATTAACTTTTGTTTCCATTATTACCAGTCACTGAGACACAACTTTGTGGTATGTTTTGATAGCTCATGTACCTCCACAACTGAAGCAGTCAGGCCTCTAAGAACCTTGCCAAGATGAATGACTAACATACAGAACATGCAGCTGAGCCCACCTGTCTTCATATGGCATGGTGCCCCAAGGTAACTGTTATAGTAGTAATTAGGCCGAACATGTTTGAAGACTTCACTGTAATTAGGCCATGTATCAATCAGCAATTTATTCTGCAGAGACAATTTTCTTTTTTACTGCTTGTTTGTTTCTTCCATAGGCTGGCAGGCCTGAATTAATAGCAATCATCCTCGGCATTCAGTAACTGGTCACCCTGAGACATGACACCCTAGTTGACTTTATTTTAACTAATTTGCTTGAAAGAAGCACACTGTAGAATATATGATAACAATAACTGTGTGTACATAATTTTGACACTTGATGTCAGGATAACACATGCAGTCAGGAGATTTTAAGTGTTGGCTCAATGTAGAACTATGGGTATACCTGGGTCTAGGTAAATTAGAAAAACACTGATTTGTTGCTGAAACAAATGAGATTTATTTATCTGCTCTTTGTCGCTGTAATGAAAATGATTAAAAATGATAGTTCTACTGTGTTTGGTCTTCCTTTGATTTATTATAATGAAAACATGCTTTATTATGCTTTATTCCCTTTCCAATGTGAAAAAAAGATTAAAGTTAACATTATTTGGTTATGAAGTGAAATAACTTAATCATTGCTAATGCCTGTCTTTAGCTGTAAAGTTCCCTTGCATAGGCTACTGACTGTTGTTTTCTCAGTGGAAGGTAAGGATAGCTAGCAAGCTATCTTAACCTTTTATGAAGTTAGATAACCAATGCTAAAGCCTCTGTCTTTAACTCTGAGGTTTCCTAGCACACTGACTATTGTTTTTTCAACTCTTGTGTTATGACAAAATATTAATGGTTTGCCTTGAAATGAGCACCCAGAGCATTAGTAGCCTGGAAATGATGACATGTCTGCTTCCTTTCCACCCAGCTCAGTCTCTTCTGATTCATGCAACAGTTGACAACTACCTGCGGAATTCATGTAAAGGACCTGATGGTACCAAAACTGGGCTGTTTGGGATGCTAATGCCATTTCTGCTGCTGGGTTATCTGGAGACAAGACTAGCAAGGTTAGTGAAACTTAACAACAGAAGATTATGTCTGTGTGGCATACAGCATATATACTGATCTGATTTCTTCACTTTTATATCCAAGTTTTCAACTCAGCTTGGAGTGAGATTTAGGCCAGGGATGGAGTATGGAAGGGGGACTACTTTGGTCATTTCTGTGATTTATGCAATAATATAGCCAGAGCCATATTAAGGCAATGTGGTGCCCCTGGGCACTATAACTCATGTGCCCCCCTGTGCGCGTTCACTGACCCCCGCGCACCGCCACAGACAAACCTTACCACTTCCCTCATGTAAAAAAACAGTATAAACAATAGTACACATTAACAAAGGCATATGTAATTTATTAAGTAGGCTCAGGATCAGCCCATCCAATTAGCTGAAAACAACTTGCAGAACCAACAAACCATCTGTAGGCCTCAAAAATCCCCAAAATAACCAATCAAAAACCTCCATACTGTACATGTAGGCATATTCAAATGTCCCAATTTAAAATGTGTATCAATGCAAACAGCATCATCAGAAATTCATCAGCATGTACAAGCAATCCGGCATATGCATTCATTCAAAATATTTAAAGACCATCCATCTAGGCAACATACAAATTTCAGTTCAAAATATGAATTCAAAGTACATCCAGTATGGCATTCAGATGTGCAATGTACAAATGTGTATCAATTCAAAAAGCATCCATAGGCTACATCTAGGCTTTCAAATGTATCAATTCGTTTTCGCCGATGCCTCGGCTAACACTGGCTGCCTCTGCATCTCCCTGGCTAGTGCTAGTGTAACCCCTCACTTGTCTGCGTTGTGTTTTCAATAAGACGAGGAGACGTGGGGCCAAGCAGGAGTCTTTATTGACCTGGCACAAATAACACAAAGTTGGGAATATCACAGGGCTGCATAAGTGGGCGCACACAATGCAAAACGCTGGCTCAATCTCCAAAACTGTGTTATTTACAGTATGAATGAAATACAAAAAGGAACATATCAATAAAATGTATGTACCTGGCACAAATAACACAAAGTAGGGAATATCACAGGGCTGCATAAGTGGGCGCACACAATGCAAAACGCTGGCTCAATCTCCAAAACTGTGTTATTTACAGTATGAATGAAATACAAAAAGGAACATATCAATAAAATGTATGTACCTGGCACAAATAACACAAAGTAGGGAATATCACAGGGCTGCATAAGTGGGCGCACACAATGCAAAGCTTGTGTGGGGAGAGAGAGAATATTAGCTATTCACATGTGTAATTTCAAAACCTCGACAAAATGATTCGCATATACAACAACACAAAACATACTGACTCCATCTACAAGCAGGCAGGCGTAATCTCTAACAATCAATGTTGGTTTAGAACGTTCACTGTGGCACGAATAATTAATTATGTCTAAGGGCTGTTTACATAGAATTTACCGCTGGCTCAATCTCCAAAACTGTGAAACCAGGCGGTTTCACCTCTAGAGGTCAGTATTCAACTACTGCCACATCGTTACATGCGAAAAGCTGGGTGCAAGTGGAAATAACAAAACCTCCACTGTTACACTAGCAGTGCAATCTCCCTCACTAGCATTGATTTCACGAGTGTCAGCGCTAGTAGTGACAACATTTGTCGATGTTTTTGTGAGGAAAAACGATCTAAAACGACAACATTTTCAATTGCACCTAGACACCTGGAGTCTTCCTCTTTTTTTATTTGTCTCTTCGCACAACCACTCAATTGTCGCCTGTCCATTTTTTATTTCTGCTGCTGTTTTTTTTAAAAATTGATACATTTCAGTGTAGCAGGTGGACTGGCCCAACTGCCAGATTGAGGAGAGGGGGACAAGAATGGCCACATGCTCATGATTTGCTTAGTATAATAATTTCTGGTGCTGTTGTATGAAATGAATGTTTATAATGAGTTATGTTATTTATGACCATTTTAAGTGTATAACATAAAAATTCACAAAAAATTATTTTAAAGGTTTCTGTCATGTGGTGCCCCCCCATAGGCTGTGAATGGTTGGTGCCCCTGGGCACTGTGCCGCGGGCCCATATAGTTAATCCGGCCATGAATATAGCCCGCTTATACTGTGTGTGTGTGTTGGAGACGGGCACAGTATCGTGCTCAAGAAAGTTTTGAAAAATAATCCCTAAAATAATGACCTCAGGTACATTTCCTGGATAGTAAAGGGCAAATGAACTTGCATTGCAGTGAAACACATGGTAAATGACTGGTTGTGCAAGGGCTTAGAGACACTGCAAAGGAAGATTCAAGATTATATGTAGTTCTGTTATATTTTTAAATTATAGGCAAATGATTTAGGAGTGATTTTACCATCATCGTTATATTTTTATGACTGCCGCTAGCGAAAGCGGTCATATTGGTGTTGCTGCACGTTTTTTCCCCTTTTTTTTTTTTTTTTTTTTTTTTTTTCACCGATTTTGTGACATTTCGTCATAGGGGGCGCTGTTTATCGCCATATATAGGTGTCAAAAGACCTATATATATATATATATTTTTTTATATAATACTCCATACAAGACAATCTTATGACTACCATCTCTACACAAACACCAAGTGGCAAGAGTTCAAATTAACACATGTAGGCTACATATATACTATGACAACACCTACCCTTTCATAAATCACTCCTACACACTACAAAATCACACACAATCTCATTCATTCAAAAAACACATCCATACCCACTTCCAAGACATAATTTCCAATCTAATTCCCACCTCACAACACTGTTCTACCACACACTTGTCATGCCAACAGTTCTCACATTTCAATACATTGCGGCGGTCATACCATGTATCGCTATGCGGTACATCTAGTCTTATAAATATATTTGTCTTTATGTTTTATGTTTTTAGGCCTATGTCTTTATTATCTCATGATAAACGGACAGTAAAGAAACAATCTAGCCTATGGCCTAAGATTTTTTTCCCAAAATATATAGATTGTAATTATGTTTATTATAACTTTATGAATTTAATTGTTCTCATTGAACCATTTAAGTAAGAATGTGTCTGTTCCTCATTTGTCACCTATAGTGCTTATAGGCTAAATGTTCCATGTAGCACAAGCCTTTTGCCGCAAATTCAAGGATTCAACATGAAATGTTTTGAGGCAGATTGAGATGAAGTCTTACTGAAACAATGATGCAACCCTGGTGCAATTGGATATGCATTAGGACATACCCAACAGCAACCACAAATACAGTGGTGGTTGGCTTTATTAACATCTCAGTCAATGATGTGGTTTCTACTCCCATTATGGCTAGCTTTAATTATGACCGCCACTAGCGAAGCTAGCGAAAGCGGTCATATTGGTGTTGCTGCACGTTTTTCTCTTTTTTTTTTTTTTTTTTTTAATTTTTTTTTTTTATTTATTTATTTTTTTTTTCACCGATTTTCCGTCACCGATTCCCGGGACACTGAAACTCAGGAGGAGATGAATGTTTGTAGGCATGTAGCCCTAGAAGTTTGTGAGCGAATATGAGCTTTTGGCCCCCAAGGGCCCCCCCCCCACTGTGCCAGTGTCCGTCAAAGAGGGGGAGACCGGCAAAAGTTTTCGCTGAATAACTCGATGAACCTTTCACCCAACAACACGAAATTTTTGTAATATGTCGGTGTTACAGAGACGTATCGACCCAGCCCATAAACACTCACTTGAAGCATAGCGCCACCTACTGATATGGGTAAATGCAAAAATTGGGATTTTGAGTTGGCAATATCTTGGGCCGAGAAGCTGGGAACTGCGCAAAATATGTCATGCACGATCACCCTAAAGACTTCTAAAACCACAGCACAAGCCATGAAATTTGGACCATAGGGGGCGCTGTAATTGCAGAAAATGTCATTTTGCCTATTATCTAGAGAATGCTAATGTTTACAGCAATTTTCTTTTTATTGTGAAAACTACTGACCCTCACGCATTGAAAACACTGGTCGACGCCCACTTCCAACGAAAACGGTTTACGTGAAATTTTAACATTGCCAAAACAAATCTGAACGAACTCGTCATAGGCCGTTAATGTGAATCTCACCAAATTTGGTATACGTCATCTACAGACAATGCTGACAAAAAGTTATCAAAGGATTTATCTTGAGATAAATTGTTTCGAAGGTACACGTCAATGAACATTGAACACGTAGCTTAAAATTTTTTAAAAGTACATATCTTGACTTTTAATTGCTCAAATTTGGTCAAACTTGGCATGCCATCTCTAAACTGCTTTTTTGTCATGTGTACTAAATTTTGTGACATTTCGTCATAGGGGGCGCTGTTTATCACTGAAGCTAGGTGTCAAAAAACAGTTTTTGTTAAATAACTCGTTAACGTTTTTGCCCAAGATAACGATTTTGTGTTAGTATGTTGGTGTTACAGAGACGTATCGACCCAGCCCATAAACGCTCACGTGAAGCAAAGCACCACCTAGTGATTAGGGTAAATGCAAAAATTGGGATATTGAGTTGCCAATATCTTGGACCGAGAAGGTGGGAACTGCACGAAATATGTCATGTACGATCACCACAAAGACCTCTGAAACCACAGCACATGCCATAAAATTTGGTCCATTGGGGGCGCTGTAATTGTAGAAAATGTCATTTTGCCTATTATCTAGAGAATGCTAATGTTTACAACATTTTTTTTTTATCGTGAAATCTATTGAACCTCACGCATGGAAAACACTGGTCGACGCCCACTTCCAACGAAAACAATTTACATGAAATTTGAACATTGCGAAAACGAATCTGAACGAACTCGTCATAGGCCGTTAATGTGAATCTCACCAAATTTGGTATACGTCATCTACAGACAATGCTGACAAAAAGTTATCAAAAGATTTATCTTGAGATAAATTGTTTCGAAGTTACACGTCAATGAACATTTAACACGTAGCTTAAAATTCTTTAAAAGTACATATCTTGGCTTTTGATTGCTCAAATTTGGTCAAACTTGGCATGCCATCTCTAAACTGCTTTTTTGTCATGTGTACTAAATTTTGTGACATTTCGTCATAGGGGGCGCTGTTTATCGCTGAAGCTAGGTGTCAAAAAACAGTTTTTGTTAAATAACTCGTTAACATTTTTGCCCATGATAACGATTTTGTGTTAATATGTTGGTGTTACAGAGACGTATCGACCCAGCCCATAAATGCTCACGTGAAGCATAGCGCCACCTAATGATAAGGGTAAATGCAAAAATTGGGATTTTGAGTTGCCGATATCTTGGACCGAGAAGGTGGGAACTGCACGAAATATGTCATGCACGATCACCACAAAGACCTCTGAAACCACAGCACATGCCATAAAATTTGGTCCATAGGGGGCGCTGTAATTGTAGAAAATGTCATTTTGCCTATTATCTAGAGAATGCTAATGTTTACAACATTTTTTTTTTTATCGTGAAATCTATTGAACCTCACGCATGGAAAACACTGGTTGACGCCCACTTCCAACGAAAACAATTTACATGAAATTTGAACATTGCGAAAACGAATCTGAACGAACTCGTCATAGGCCGTTAATGTGAATCTCACCAAATTTGGTATACGTCATCTACAGACAATGCTGACAAAAAGTTATCAAAGGATTTATCTTGAGATAAATTGTTTCGAAGTTACACGTCAATGAACATTTAACACGTAGCTTAAAATTCTTTAAAAGTACATATCTTGGCTTTTAATTGCTCAAATTTGGTCAAACTTGGCATGCCATCTCTAAACAGCTTTTTTGTCATGTGTACTAAATTTTGTGACATTTCGTCATAGGGGGCGCTGTTTATCGCCGAAGCTAGGTGTCAAAAAACAGTTTTTGTTAAATAACTCGTTAACATTTTTGCCCAAGATAACGATTTTGTGTTAGTATGTTGGTGTTACAGAGACGTATCAACCCAGCCCATAAACGCTCACGTGAAGCATAGCGCCACCTAGTGATAAGGGTAAATGCAAAAATTGGGATTTTGAGTTGCCAATATCTTGGACCGAGAAGGTGGGAACTGCACGAAATATGTCATGTACGATCACCACAAAGACCTCTGAAACCACAGCACATGCCATAAAATTTGGTCCATAGGGGGCGCTGTAATTGTAGAAAATGTCATTTTGCCTATTATCTAGAGAATGCTAATGTTTACAACATTTTTGTTTTTTATCGTGAAATCTATTGAACCTCACGCATGGAAAACACTGGTCGACGCCCACTTCCAACGAAAACAATTTACATGAAATTTGAACATTGCGAAAATGAATCTGAACGAACCCGTCATAGGCCGTTAATGAGAATCTCACCAAATTTGGTATACGTCATCTGCAGACAATGCTGACAAAAAGTTATCAAAGGATTTATCTTGAGATAAATTGTTTCGAAGTTACACGTCAATGAACATTGAACACGTAGCTTAAAATTTTTCAAAAGTACATATCTTGGCTTTTAATTGCTCATATTTGGTCAAAGTTGACATGCCATCTCTAAACAGCTTTCCTGTCATGTGTACTAAATTTTGTGACATTTCGTCATAGGGGGCGCTGTTTATCGCCATATATAGGTGTCAAAAGACCTATATATATATATATATATTTTTTTTTTATATAATACTCCATACAAGACAATCTTATGACTACCATCTCTACACAAACACCAAGTGGCAAGAGTTCAAATTAACACATGTAGGCTACATACATACTATGACAACACCTACCCTTTCATAAATCACTCCTACACACTACAAAATCACACACAATCTCATTCATTCAAAAAACACATCCATACCCACTTCCAAGACATAATTTCCAATCTAATTCCCACCTCACAACACTGTTCTACCACACACTTGTCATGCCAACAGTTCTCACATTTCAATACATTGCGGCGGTCATACCATGTATCGCTATGCGGTACCTCTAGTTTCATTCATGATGGCAAGTATATTGTATGGGATACAGCAACTAAGCCAAGTGGCAGGTGGAATGCCACTGGGGTCCCCGGGCCTTGTGGTAAATGTTTTTATAAGTGTTGTGGAAAACCACCTTGATGTTTGCAAACTCCAACAATCAATGTCCTAACCCACCCAACATAGTTGGTTAAAACCAAAAACTCACTGTTCAAAAGCTGGAGTAGAGTTGTTGACAACTACTTTATTCACAATACCAGGAAAGTATACAAGAGACAATTGCCTCATAGTGTAAGTGCTTAGTAGTGTGAAGCAGATCCGCTGCAGAAAGGGTACCGTTTACCTTGAGAGTTGATCAGGCTCTGACTGTCCCTTCCAAACATCTACCTTTTATGCTACTAGAATCACCCAGAGGCCCCCCTCGATTTACCTGCGTCATATTAATTAATGTAGGAGGCCTCGGTCCTGTTCATATTGGTGGATTTCCTCACCCATCCGGTTGTCAAAAAAACTATTATTCTTCCTTGCTGGGCGTTTAGTCTGACGTATACTTCCTTATGCTGGACTCTTATCTTTATGATTTATATTCCCTTCATTTAATCAGGACCCATCTGTACCATGGTTCTGATGTGAACTGCATCCAGTCATACAGCGGACCCCATTCACTGCCACTTATCATGGTATCCTCCCAATGCTCTCTTTACCATGGTTCTGATATGAACAGCATCCATTCATACAGCGGCCCCATTCACGGCCACCTTATCATGGTATCCTCCCAAACTGAGGTATCCCCGGATCCAAAGCATCTCCCTGCATTAAATCTTGTCTCTTGAACTGTTCAAGGCCTCATGTCCTCTGCTTGAACTACCCAAGTCTCTACTCTCTCTCTGCCTGAACTGCTTCAGCCTTCTGGGTTACCAGTAACATGTTACAAACCACCCTTCTTTCATATGTTAGTATAAGCATTACACTCTCAAGTTAATATTCTATATACTAAAACAAGCTTCATCTTCTTTATGATAATAATTTCCACATACTCCCCCCTTTGTGGCTTTTGAGAAGCCACACCTATATTGCCACATGAGCTAAGACTATACAATCAGACGTGCAGTTACAATCTTTTTTTTTTTTTTTTAACATTTGGATTTTTGCTGCACGTCCGTAGCTAAACTTGCAGAAGCAGTTATGGACAGGAGTACAGGTGATGTATAGCAAGCGTATAGCAATGTATGAATAGTACATGGTCACCCAACAACTCTCCAACAAACATCACACTGTGGATTCCCTGAAACAAGTTATCTTTAAACGGGAAATAGTGATCAGTGCACATCCCTAGAGAATACTTGCCTCACCCCATTCACACATTGCCATTCACACATTGTTGTACAATAGCAGGAACCAAGACCGATGGGGCCCGTGACGGTTCTACTCCCTTGATTTCCTAGTTTCTCAACTATCACAAACTAGCATGTATTCATCAACAGCTGCTACGTCAGAATTATATACTCATACTGTTAGTACTGCACCACTTTGTCCTGAGGGAGCATCTTGAGCATGCAATTAGGGGTCCACACCTGGGCAAGGTGTTATCTGGACCACTGCCCTGGCACATTGATCCTACCAATATCCTTTTGCCCTGCTTTGCAAACCAAACATGCTCTCTCCAAACAACCTCTTCACTTGTTCCTGGGATTGAGTACACAGTACACAGTGACAGTACACAGAGCGTCTGTCCATTACTTCATATACCATTTCTTCTACTGGTCCTAAGACCACTAATTGTTTCTCTACAACCTTGGTAATGGATCTAGAGCAGATTTTACCACAACATGTGACAAAGCAGCAAATTACTGCTATTAACACACCTGCTCCCAACAGTAACTTAAAGATCCATCCTATAATTGTAGCCCCTAGGGATCCGAAAGTGTTCTTCATCCACTCCCAAGCAGATGTAAAGAAAGATCCTATGCTAGACGCATCAATGCCATTAAGACTAGGGCCTTTCCTGCATTACTATGGGTCTCATTTCTTAATCTCCTGAGTCGGTCCATGGCTTCGTGAAAGGTACTGTCAGAGCTACTCTCCTCGGGGATGTATGTGCAGCAGGTTTCCCCCACCACAGCACACATTCCCCCTTTTCTTTGGCCAACATCCAGTCCAACACCATTCTGTTCTCCGGTGTCATTCGGGTGTTGGCATCCAATCTTACAGCTAGAGCTTCTACCCTGTCATTCAGGGCATTCAAAGTCTCCCCTGCCTCCACCCAGTTCCTACTTTCCCCTAAGGGTCTGCAGCAGTTTGTCCCTTGTAATACGACGATTTTTCTCCAATTATACACTCATACCCTGCACTCCAGTCAATCTCATACTCTGTGATGTGTTCATCCTCTGTGGCCCTTAGGTCTGGAAATGACCTTTCGCCGGCTTCTTTTCTCTTTGCTGCTAACTGTAAGACATGGGTTGAATATATAGCTGCAAGTTCTACTGTTTTCCCTCGCCCTGGATTTCCCATCTCCAAGATACATCTTCGGTACGAGACTGTACCTCGTCTCTTTTCCATCTCCATTTCCGTTGACAAGTTGCCTGGAAGTGGTATTATCATAGGTCCAGGTACCTGTTTGGCACATATATAGCAGTTTCCTTTGGGATATATTGATTTGGCTGTATACATGGCCCATCGAAGCCAGTAATTTGACTCCAGCCAACCTTCCAGTGTCTTTCCTGATCGTGTCTTTGGTTCTTTTCCTTTCAACGATCTCGGTCTCCTTTTTATGGACCCCCTTCTTCGGTCCTGGGTCTCTTTGGTTTCCTTAGTTTTGGGTTTTACTATCACATCTGTTCCTTTGCCGCTTCCAGGGTTTTCTTCGCCTCTTACCAGACAATGGTACTGTCCTGTATCCTTCTTTTCCAGTTCTAATAATATCAAAGTCACTTTACTCTGAGTCTTATTAATTATCATTTCAGTTTTAGAGTTTATCAGTAAATATTCTCCCTCTTTTGCTGTAGTAAGGTTGGCCATTGCTATTGTCATGAAAGAACCTCTCCTTTCCAATCTCTGATCTGGTGCGTATCTACTCCATATCACCTCGTTGGATCCTGCTGGGTAGGTGCAGGGAACACTTATGCTCTGTCCTTCCTTCCCTTCCATCTCGGCTGGGACATTGTGCATTACATCCAGTCTTCCTTGCTCCTGCTCATTATCATGCCACCCTTGCATAATGCTTGTCCTCACTTCAGGGCCTTCTGGAGTGTCTATGGTGGCTCCAATATTTTTTCCTGAACTCTCATAGTCTATGTACAATCTCTCCTCAGAGTCATAGTCTTTGGGTTGAACACCCATGCTCAGTCTATTCATCATTGTCGTCTGTGGAGGGTTCTCCCCAGTTGGCTCCTGGAAAGCTTTACTGATACTTGGATCCCGACCCCCTTCCTTCCCCTGAGGGACCTGGTCGGGGCGATCTGTCGGGTTCACCAGGAGGCTGCTGCTCTGGCGCTTCTTCAGCCCCGTAGCCTGTTTCAGGGCCGTAGAGGTCTGCAAAGAATTCTTCCAATACATCGTCGGTGCAAAGGGTCCTGGGGTCATAGAGCTGTTCCAGATATCCTCCACGGATGCAGGGCTATACTCCTTGCTGTTCTTCTCCTGGTAGCCATAAGTCATCTCCAATTGTGAGGAGCTCTGGCCCACGTTCCCCCTCACTGGAGCAATGTCGATCTCTGGCCGAGTCAACGGTAACTCCTTCTGGCGGGGACCACGGATAGTGGCTCTGTGTGAAGGGGTTCTGGCTCTCTTTCCGTTTCAGGGTGGAGCTGGTCTCCGGACTCTGAATGTGTGGCACTCGCTGCCCCCCTTTGTTGCCTTCGCCCCTGGTTCTCTGGGACTTCTGGGCATTCTCCCTCACTGTCACTTTCGTCCCTACTGTCGGTCTGGGCCCACAGGGCTGGTACAGCTTTTGACCTCTGACGAACAGCCTTTTTTTTGTGCAGGTAGTCGCAGTTCTTTCATCCGCAGGGGCGGCAACAGCCCTTGTGGCACGGGTTGTGGCTCGGGTGGAAGCCGGACCTGGTTGTACTCCTTCACCCTACTGTCGACTTGGCCCCGCTCTGGGTTCATCTGGATCACCACCTGCTGACACAGATTGGGGAGAGCTAACACGAGGCACCCCAGGCATGTCAGTCCTAGGGCGTACAGCAGGAACCGGCAACCCCCTCCGGGCTGCAGTCTGATCCTCATCTGCTGCCCCCTGGGGTTCACCAACATCATGGTCCTCACTGCCTCTTGCATGGGGTCCTTGGTTCCCGTCATCCTGTCCTCATTCACCTTCTGGTCTCTGTGCCCTGAAACAAGAATTAAGGTGATACCACATATTTGAACCTTCAACTCTTACCGCTCTGGGGGTAGCTTGCGCCACTTTGTATGGCCCCTCAGCTCTAGGGTCCAGGCAGGATCGTTTGAACACCTTTAGGTATACGTAGTCGCCTGGCCGGATTGGCCTCCTCTTCTCCTGGACACTCCTCCCCAGCTGGTTTTCCCTTGCCTTCTGCTCTTGAAAATAGTTTTATGAACATGAGAAAATTGTCTAACATACTCTTTCTCGGTTCTGCTTTTCGAGACTTGGGCCTCGCCCATCTCTGATCATAGGGGCTGGCATTGCCCTCCCCGTGAGCATCTCATGAGGTGTCAATTGGGTGGAGCGTTTTTTCTCGCTCTGCATTTTCATCAGGGCTATGGGCAGGGCATCCACCCACTTCATGCCTGTGCTCTGGCAAATTTTAACATTTTGTTTTTCAATGTTCCATTTGCCCTTTCTGCCATTCCCTAGCTCTGGGGGTGATAGACACATCCATACCTTACCCTTATGCACAATTTTCTTCCACACTCTTGCCACAAATGCCTTCCCATTGTCACTGCTTATTGTTTCTGGAATGCCAAATCTGGGAATCACTTCCCTTGTAAGGAATCTAGTTACAGTTTCCTCATCTTGTCTCCTGCTCGGGCAAGCCTCCACCCACCTTGAGTAACGGCATATTATTACCAAAATGTGTTGGAAGCCATTAACTTTCTTACACATGTCAATGTAATCCATTACTATGTGTTTGAATGGTCCGTCCGTCAGTGGAATGTGGCCTAAAGGTCGTGGAGCTGTGCCCTTTCTGATATTGTTCATGTTGCATACTGTACAGTCCCTCAATACCCATGCTATCCTGTCTTGTAGACCTGCCGCCCAAAACCCAGCATTCAAAATTTGTTGCTTCACTTCCCCCCTTGCGCAATGATCTAGATCATGCGCACGTTTAATTAGTTCATCAAGAATTTTCAGGAGCACCACTGTTCGGCCATCATGGTTGCACCAGATGCCATCAGGACCTCTTAGTTGCCCCTCTGTCCTTCCATAACTGCACTTCCCAGCTGGCAGCTTGCATAGGCTGAATTTAGTTGCGCATATACTCAGTGGCTATAATATGCACCTATTCAGGGCCAGCAGGAGGCACAAACCTCACTCGGACAGTCCTGCCATCCTCCATTATGGCATCTCTAGTGGGGCACTGTAAGGCTACAGGGTAATCTGCAGAATTCCTTTCAGACGTACGCCCTGTCCACCGCTCACAGCAGTGTGAGCGACTCGTTGGGCATTTTCGTCTCTGACATAGACCACAATCGGGTGGCATAAGGTCATGTAGGTGTATGTCAGGACAATGTGTACTCCACAGACACTCTTTCCCCTTTTGTTTCTCAGGACATGGACTTGGGCACTTGATCATGCCACCTTGGTTGTATGCTATCTCATGTTGTCGTGAACGTGGGAAGGGAGGCAATGAATACAAAATTGCCTCACTTGGTGTCACAGGATGACGCTCCGCTAGTGGAACAATAGCTTCATGATCTACCAACCGAAGGATGCCTTGAGTGGGGAGAGGGTAAGTTTCTTTGATCACTAAGTCTAAGTAATGGGCTAATATCACTGCTTGGCGAGGGTTAGGTATCAGGATATCGATTAGGCTGTCACCCTTAAATTCCTCAGCTGCTTCAAGGAATGCAGCCATACTGATAGTAGGATAATGGCTAGTAGGATAATTGTTGCCACATCCAAACAGGGTAGTAGTGATAAGTTGTGTTGCATTATCACTGCAGTCTTCAAACACTCTTTGGTATAGGTCTTGAAGCATACCTCGCCGAGTGTTCGGCGCATCAATCACATACCAGGGCACTATGGGAATGTGGACAATACGAGAGTACTTGTCCCCCAACTCATAGGGACCTGTCACAAAAATCTCCCCAGGTTTCAAGGGGCCCCCCTTTGTTATCCTTTTGTCACATTCCTTCTGGTATTGTTCCCCAGCAAGCTTTCTAAAAACTAGAGCCATTCCCCTGCCATTTATCAGTCCATCATCTGCTGGATTTACCAAAGTGGCCTTCAGTCCAGGTGTGTATGCTTTGAGCTCAGGGTCTAATACCCTGATGTCTTTAGCGGTTTCCCTTGTCAGTATGCCCCGTCTGATAGGTATATTTGTTCTGCAATCTTGGACCTTTGCCGAATCAGCATATCGACGCCTTTCAATGCAGAACTCTCAGAACTCTGGTCCTTCCCCACGAGACTCTAAGTATTCCTCTAAGTATTCATCGTGGGGATATCGTGCCTCACACAATTTAGTTGCACACTCAGGGCAGTCTCCTCTCATGCAAATTGCACATTCTATTGACTCAGCGTGGTGTCGATGGTTTACATCGTCAAACCACATAGAGCACCATTTACACTCATGTCCCGTGGGAAACGGGCATGGTGCTGGACACTGAAGCACCATGATGTGCCAGTTGATAGTATGAGTCTGCACGCCTATCGCAGGCTCAGATGACTTTTGCCTGGCTCGCAGGGCAGCCTCCTTCGCGACCTCATTTGCCTTTGCATTTCCCAGGGTGACATAATCCTGCCCTTTGCTATGTGCCTTGCATTTGCAAATAGCTAATCTCCTGGGTAGCATCATTGCCTTTAGCAATTGTTGTATATGATGCAGATGCTGTATAGGACTGCCATCTGACTTCTTGTAGCCCCTCTGTTTCCATTGGGCTCCATGCACGTGACAAACATTGTGAGCATAATCACTGTCTGTATGGATGGTTACATCCTTGCCTTCTCCTAATTGACATGCCGCTGTCAACGCCTTCAATTCAGCTAGCTGTGTTGAACATGGTTGTTTGCATGGCTCGCTCAGAATTGTTTCAAACTGGGGTGCCTTCACTGTA
This sequence comes from Tenualosa ilisha, assembly GCA_015244755.2. Classification (NCBI taxonomy): domain Eukaryota; kingdom Metazoa; phylum Chordata; class Actinopteri; order Clupeiformes; family Clupeidae; genus Tenualosa; species Tenualosa ilisha. Next base: position 636,222 of record PYXC01000905.1, read on the forward strand.
TCACACTATACCCTGCATGTGTCTTATTATCATAGTTAAGGCTGGATCCATCCACAAAGTAAATCACTCCTGCATGCTTCTTCAACAATGCGTTGGAGGGCCTCTTTTCTTTCTGTGGTGAGTTCACTTCTTCTCTCCCTGTCCTCCATTCTTGCCCTAATATTATCTGTAGTGGGGGTCTGACACCCACCACCTATTTTCTGGTAAGTTTCTTCTCTCCTCTGAGTCTGCCCAGTTGGACTTTCCAATCACTATTTTCTCTACTGACTGGGATCCCCCTATCTTTTTCTCAGCACTCCTGTTCTCTTTTTTTTCTGGGTTGCTCAGCTGTTAAGACTTGTTTTCCCCACTCTGTTAATTCTTTTATATCTCTGTCAATTATTTCCTTAAACACTTCTTCTATTTCTTCATTAGCCAGAATTCCCTTTATTCTTTCTCTTAATTCTTCTAACCTTGTCTCCACTATTGCTTCAAAGCACACTAATTTCTTCTCTAGATCATGCTCCTCATCTTTTTCTCTGTCACTCTCAATGTCACTTTCTACACTCTCAGGCTTATTCCTTAATGAGAGTGAGTTTTCCCCTCGCTCCTCTGCTTCAGGCTCCTGCTCTCCTTCACTTTCTTTTGGGGAAATATATCCTACTCCTTCTTGTTCAAACTCACTATCACTATCCCAGCAGTTGCTAATAGTTTCCTGTCTTTGTTCAATCTCTCCCCTGTCCTGCTCTTTTTCCTCCACAAGAGGGCAGTCACGCCCTACGAATGGAGATCCCCACTCAGAGCTGAATGAAGCTCTGATTGAGTCTAAAAAGTTAGATTTATTGATTTCTGACCCTGTGAGTGATGTGGGGGAATAATCTGGCTCACTAAGCTCTCTATCAGGGTAGCGGGCAGAGCTATCTGGCAGCCAGGTCTGTGCTGAGTCTTTGGGTGGATAGGAGCAACAATCTTCAATTTCTCTCACGCATCCACTCAGTCACTCTCCTCAACACTTCATTCGCTGGCAACAGAAATCCTTCTTCAAATGCAAAGACTTGTGGGTGTGACTCAATAGCCTTCAAAATGAAGGTTTTTCTAGCTCGTGCTTTTAATGCAGAGGGTTGTCTCAAGCTCATTTAACATACGGGCGTCCCCGTAGACAGACAAAGAAAAACATACAAACATTCGTTTTGGTTTTTTGCAATTTCCACACAGCATATCACCACATCATTCATAACAAGCTTTTCTTAATAAATTTTTTTGCTTTGCTTGCTTTTTACACATCTACACACACATTTTGCTCATGCACTGCCTTTTTTACTTACACACTGGGCGAGACCCCGTCTCAAACCCCAGGCGAGACCTTGTCTCAAGCCAATATCCTAAATACTACACAGGGCGAGACCTCGTCTCAAACCCCCTGGCGAGACCTCGTCTCAAACCTTTCACTGCACAGGGCGAGACCCCCTCTCAAACCCTAGGCGAGACCTCGTCTCAAACCTCTTAAATACTACACAGGGCGAGACCTCGTCTCAAACCCCTTAAATACTACACAGGACGAGACCTTGTCTCAAAAATATCATACACTACAATATTCAGTATCCTTCTGGAGTTAAAGTCAATGTCAACACTTATCACTAAAATTTGGTTCTTTTTGCAGAATAAAAGGACTCTCTCAGAGCTTTAACTTTACTTTCACAGATAATGACTCTTGGCAAATCAAATTTAAGCAAAGCGCTTACCTTCTTGAAGAATCACTACTGGTCAGAAAAGCTGTCCCTCTGGAGCTGAATGTGAACTTGTGAACGTGACGTGAACGTGAACGTGACGCCAAATCTCTGTCGTGGAAAACCACCTTGATGTTTGCAAACCCCAACAATCAATGTCCTAACCCACCCAACACACTTGGTTAAAACCAAGAACTCACTGTTCAAAAGTTGGAGTAGAGTTGTTGACAAAGACTTTATTCACAATACCAGGAAAGTATACAAGAGACAACTGCCTTATAGTGCTTAGTAGTGTGAAGGAGGTCCGCTGCAGAGAGGATACCGTTTACCTTGAGAGTTGATCAGGCTCTGACTGTCCCTTCCAAACATCTACCTTTTATGCTACTAGAATCACCCAGAGGCCCCTCCTGATTTACCTGCGTCATATTAATTAATGTAGGAGGCCTCGGTCCTGTTCATATTGGTGGAATTCCTCACCCATCCGGTTATCAAAAAAACTATTATTCTTCCTTGCTGGGCGTTTAGTCTGACGTATACTTCCTTATGCTGGACTCTTATCTTTGATTTATATTCCCTTCATTTAATCAGGACCCATCTGTACCATGGTTCTGATGTGAACAGCATCCATTCATACAGCGGCCCCATTCACAGCCACCTTATCATGGTATCCTCCCAAAATGAGGTATCCCCGGATCCGAAGCATCTCCCTGCATTAAATCTTGTCTCTTGAACTGTTCAAGGCCTCATGTCCTCTGCTTGAACTACCCAAGTCTCTACTCTCTCTCTGCCTGAACTGCTTCAGCCTTCTGGGTTACCATTAACATGTTACAAACCACCCTTCTTTCATATGTTAGTATAAGCATTACACTCTCAAGTTAATATTGTATATACTAAAACAAACTTCATCTTCTTTATGATAATAATTTCCACATAAGAAATATAAAAGTATGTTGTTTTCACTGTTACATCATGACAGGATTGTAAAGGTTCAGACATAGGTTATATTAGTATAAGAAAAAGAAAGGTTGTTACAATGTGAGACAGAGGGAGAGGGGCAAGACCAAAAAAAGGGAAATGAGCCACACACACACACACAACAGGGCTAAAGAGAGACTGCACAAGGATCTGTGAATCACTTCAGTGAAATTATGATATTTAGAAGAAATACAGGCTGTTCTATAAATCAAATTGTATTGGAAGTAACCTGTGATTAAGTATTAAAGCAATATGAGGAAGACCATTGCAAGAGTAGAGAATAAGAGAGAGAATAAGGATTCCCTTGGGTTATCTGAGAGGCTCTTGGGCTACTGTTCCATAGCCTAGTCCATTGTGATTAGCTTTTTTCATGAATGTTGTATTTTTTCATAATTTTGGTTCACACCCTGTCCATGAATACCATTTCCAAGTTCATTGTACTGTAGGATAACCTCTTATGTAGTTGTCAAAACCAACAGAAAATGAAAGTAGCAATTTTCTAGGCTGATATGACATGGAACTATACTCTCATTCCAGAGTGTTAATCAAGGAAATTTGCTACCACCTCTGAAAATAGTCCCTCCATGTCTCCAAGTCAAGTATTGCAAGCCACTGATCTCATTGTAGATTGCAAAGTTCGTTTATTATTTCGCTGAATAATATGAGAATATAGTTCCATGTAATATCAGCCTAGAAAATTACCACGTTTCATTTTCCATTGATCTTCTTACACTTTGCAACTACAGAAGAGTTTTACTTAGGAGAAATATCAGAATTCTTAGTCACTTTTGAGCAAGATGCTATGATAATGGCATCAGAATTCACAGCGTATATCACCACATGCATTCACATGCATCACATGCATTATGTATGTGATGCACATGCACATCACATGCATTATGTATGTGATCTTATGGCGGGCCAGACCAGGCCAAAATGCCAGGGCCAAATTTTGTCCAAGTCCATCCCTGTATTCATGGAATCATGTTTCTGCTGCTTGGCTGTAATGCTTATCAAAGTTGTTATCTTTTATGTAATCACAATTACAATCATTTTGTGGCCCCATTTGTCCCGTTCTGCTGCTTGGCTTTAATGCTTATTATTGTTGTCTTAGAAGTATGTATGATGCTCTACCACCATAGCAATCATTTTGGGGTTATATAAAATAAAACTTTGTTTTTCTTTTCCCCCCCAGGTCAAATGATCAGCAGCAGTGTGCTTGCTGCTCTAACAGCTAATGAACTTTTTGCCTGTGTGAGTGTATGACAGACTGTTACCTTTTTGTGTGGGTGGACATCTGGATGTATATTTGCATGTATGAGTATAGTATGTATGCAGTACAAAAAATGTATACGTGTAACGTTGTTAATATATATTAAAAGATTAAAAGATTAATAGATTCATACTTTACTAATATAGTAATATACTATTCTGTATATATATTATGCTCTAAGCCCTAAGTTGCTCTAAGGGAGACTGGCCCTGATGTAATTGATAGTTGACAAATATATAAGTCGCTTTGGATAAAAGCGTCTGCTAAATGCATAAATGTAAATATATATATATATATAGTGTTGTGTGAATGTTGTGAGTGTGTGTTTGTGAGTAAATGTATTTATTTAAAATGCCTCACAAAATTATTTCCCGTGAAATCTTAATCTTGATTTGCATGATATTCTGGATTACTGGACAAATTGTAATGTTTTAAAACAAATTATTTTTTATATAAAGTATATCAAGCCATCATTGGCAATGTGTGTGCACTCCCAACTGCTGTGTGTCTGCGTGTGAGTAAAAACCAGTCTGTCTAGTATCAGCAACAAGCTAAGTTATGGTCCGTTGGGTTGAATGCACCGCAAAAGCCAAATGGCATGGGAAGAGACAGTTTGAAGCCATTGTCAGTCTTTGACCATTGTCTATTGCTAACTATGGAACTATGAACTTTTGCTATAATACTCTGATGATGCACTTTCAATCTGTGGCCACTGACCCACTTATGTGGTGCATTGTCTGTCAGAAGCAAGTATCTTACACAGCTCTTACGCAAACGCTTGTGAATAGGTTTGCTACTCTACCAAAGCATGCAAATGCTGCAGAACTCCATGGTTAGCAATAGACAATGATCAAAGACTTCAAACTGTCTCTTTCCATGCCAGGCAAGGTAGTGACTTTGATTAGGACGTGATTGTGCCATCCCGTGAGGTCACTGAGGGACAGTTGCGTAACTCAGAGATACGAGCTGAGTTGCATGAGCATCTTTCTCATTTGTACATTCAGGAGAGAGCTAACTTGGTGGATGCTTTTCCATTCCTTTTCCCAGATGTGCCAAGCCGTACCACCCTTATAGAGCATATCATCGATGTAAGCTCAGGACTACCCATTAAACAGCACGCCTATCGGGTTAATCCTGCTAAGAGGACCATTCTGGGGAAGGAGGTAGATTATTTGTCACAGCTGAGCCCAGTTTTATCTTATGGAGCTTCCCCTGTCTGTTGGTAGGTAAGCTGGATGGGATCCACCAGTTCTGTACGGACTACCGAAGATTGAACACAGCCACACGACTGTTACCTTCTTCCCCGTGTGGATGATTGCATAGATCGCGTCAGACCGGCTAATTTTGTTAGTAAGTTTGACTTAAAGTGCCTTTAACCCCTCATGCTAGAGAGTTGTCAGTGTTTGTTACCCCGGACAACTTCCTGCAGTATAAAGTTATGCCTTTTGGGTTTAGAAATGCACTGGCCACATTCCAGCACCTCATTGACCGCATTCTGTCAGGGATGACAGGGTGTGAGGCATATTGAGGCAACAGGCATTTGAGGCTGCCAAAGCTCTTCTTTCCAGTGTTCACATGTTGGCTGCTCTGAGGTTTGAAGAACCTTTTCAACTGGCTGTTGATGCTAGTGACTGTGGGGTGGGTGCTGTCCTCCCATAGGTGGAGTCAGATGGTGTTGAACAGCGGGTTTGTTATTTCTCAAAGAAATTTAACCACCACCAGATGGCCTACTCCAGGAGAAGGAGGCTCTGGCACTTGCAGTTCAATTTCTTGAGGTTTATTTGAGTTCTGATTTGAGTCCAGTAACTGTCTACACTGATCACAGTCCTCTGGTGTTTATAGACAATATGAGGAACTCAAACCAGCGTATCATTCATTGGAGTCTGATTCTCCAGCCTTACCTGCTGAAGATATTGACAATGTTATTGCAGATGCCCTTTCCAGGGTGTAAGCAGCTTATCTGCATTGTTGTCTGTGACCTCTCTTTCTCGTTGTTTCCCCAGTGTTCAAGGACCCAGGATGTTGGGGCAACCTGGGATGGGATGGGATCACGGAGGGTTTTTTCGTCGTTTTTCTCTCCTTTTCTTTAGGCTTCCTGGGTGGAAACTTCTTGGGGAGGGAGGTGTGACACCCTTCTGCCACATGGAGAACTCAGGTTCCCAGTCTGCATTGGGGAAATGTCAATTAGGGAGATTACCCACACCTAGCGCCAGTGTGGGTATATCAGCACCCCCCCCCATTCCCATTCCATCAGCTTCTGTTCCTCTATCATTTTAGGATTGACACTCTTTTTGAGCACACACCACCTTGCAGGCATTCCCACTTACTCACGTACGACCCACATGCATTCACTATTTTTCCTCCCCCTAGACATTTTTGCCTTTTTATTAAAAAAACTTCTTTTGCTTCATTTTGAACCCTTTTGTGTTGCCTATTTGATGTTACACTTAAATGAGCTGGGTGTAGCAATATTTTACAACTGCAGAACTGATGAAAATGCAGTAACCATTGATTTTGTATGACAATTCAGTGCCTAAAGGTTCATAAGAGTGTGCTCCTGAGTGTGCGTAGATTTTGTTCTTATCTAAGAACAAATTCCAATATGAAAACATTGGTGAATGCCAGAGTCTTTGAAAACTGCGTAAGTGGCATTTAAGAACAGATTTCTTCGTAAGAATGGTTGGTGAATGTGGCCCATTGCTCTTGTTCTTGTTCATGCCACATCATGTGTTCTGGCTCTCCCGCTTGCAAAAAATATTTTCACTCACAGAGAAGAGTCCCATATATATGAATAGTTATTCACATATCACTTATCAGAAGTTATGGCTGGACAGTGTAGTGGCAGCCAGGCAGTGGCGTAAGTATCAGTTAGCAGGGACCACAGTTGCTTATGGCCCCATGGCAATCCAGGGCCCAGCAGTTACTGCCCTTGCGACCTCCATTATTGCGATTTCCATTATTGTTGGTCAGCTGCTGGGGGCATGTGTGCACGTGTGCACCTGGAAGAAAGTGTCCCTCATTTGGGGTTGAGGAAGTTGGCAACCCTGGACAGCACTGATTAGATCTGTTTCCTCAGCCTGGCCAGCCCACCTCATGATGGCATGCTTTGTTAATTTTGACAGCCTGAGTGTTTTGGCTAAAGCCCTGGTAAAATTGGCTGCTGACGCCCTTGATTGTGGGACATGATAACGCTCACCAGTGGCCTGTAACACACACCGTCACCAACAACCATGTTCCACAGCAACATTTTGCGTGAGACTTGTATTGGCAGACAAGTCTGTGATTAGAGTATGGGACTGGAGCTGTCCCTCACGGGACAAATCAAAATCACCCATAATTTGGGATGTCACAAAAGTCAAAATCTTACAGAACTTAAAAGGCTGGAGTACTTGCTACTTGTTCCTTTTGAATTAAAGTGTTCATTTAGGACTGATGGTGCCACATAAAGATGGCACACAGGTGTGTGTATGTGTGTGTGGTGTTTTTTTGTCTGCTCTGTTGCACATTGAAATGTTAAACTTAAAGACTACAAGGAAGGCATCACCAAGTCTGGGGAGGCGGACCACGGCATCACTTTCAATGATGACAGAAACTCTCATAGGGTGGTAATGACTTGGACTCGCATCATGGTCACTGATGACAATAAGGAGGCCCACTGCAACACCTTCAAGCTCTGTCTCATCTGACTCGTCCTCAGTAAATGAGAAAGATATGCTAATTACAAACTAAGACATGCAACGGAACAGATGAGTTTTAGCATGTTTACAGGAGCCTTGTATTAGCAGATGAGGTTGTGATTAGAGAATGGGACTGGAGCTGGATCACTCATAATTTGGGATGTCCCACACAGCTCGGGACAGTTGGCAACCCTACAGATGAATCTGTTAGCAATTTGAATTTACGCTAGAGGTCTGTATAGCTTATCTTGCATGGAGCAGGCTTTATATGATGACAGAGCAGTGCATTCAACACAACCAGTCATTTATTAAAATACAGGTTGAAAGTCGACTAGCATAGACTAGGCTATAGACAGGAGGTGACGACCAGACAGCAAATTGCCCCACTAAGGTTAACACAGATCATAAATACATCCAACATTTAGGTTACTCATAAATCATCCTATATGTCCTAAATGATCCACCCACAACCTATATAATACTGTACTCTTCTTAGACCAAATATGGTATTGCAGTCAGTTGGCGGTAATTTGATGCAATTAGAGGATATCTTAAACTAAGTCAATCTGATGCAAACATGTAAAGGTTTGTTATGATAAGACTGACTGTGACTGTACTCAAGATAATAACATTAGAACTTTGAACTTCTTTCTATTTAGTTATTTAAAAAATGATAAATAAAAAGTCCTGGTGAATGTAGTGTATGTAGTGAGGAGCAACATCAGTGGAGGAAACAATTTCTTTACAGTCAAAGTGTATTACATTTAAAATGACTAGTTTGAGTAAAGAGGTGAAACCAAGAAGTTACCAAACCCGAATAAGTTACTAGAACACAAAAAAAATTGATGCAATCAATTATTTTCAATTCAATTATTTTAAGTTCATGAACTTAAAAATCACAATCTTCCAGAACTTAAAAGGTTGGAGTACTTGCTACTTGTACCTTTTGATAACACTTGAATTAAAGTGTTAATTTAGCTCAACTCAAATATTAAGACTTACAGTTTTCTGTTAAGGCAACTCAATTATTTCAACTTATTATGACCTAAAACTGACAGTTTTCAAACCACTGGAATAAATTCACAGAACTTAAAAAATTAAGTACACAACCGCACCATTTTATGTTAACCAAACTCAAATGTTTATTAGTTTAGTTTTTTTGCACTGAATTGAAAAGTCATTAACACTTGAACAAATGACCAGATAGGTCTAATGTAGAATTCAGTCTGAGACTGAGTGAGTGAGTGAGTGAGAGAGAGTGTGTGTGTGTGTGTGACTAACCACACAAGGTTGAGCGGACTGATAGTGCCACATAAAGACGGCACATAGGTGTGTGTGTGTATATGTGTATATGTGTATGTGTGGTGTTTTTCTGTCTGCTCCGTTGCACACTGAAATGTTAAACTTAAATAAAGACTACCAGGAAGGCATCACCAAGTCTGGGGAGGCATCACTTTCAATGATGACAGAAACTCTCAGATGGGTGGTAATGAATTGGACTTGCATCATGGTCACTGCAACACCTTCGAGCTCTGTCTCATCTGACTCGTCCTCAGTGATATGCTAATTACAAACTAAGACATGCAACAGAACAGATGACGTTTAGTTTTCTTTAGGCATGACACACAAATACCCACTTCCCTTGCTATGACCATAAGTGTATTATGGTAAAGAGAGGTAAGCAAAATGGAACACAACACCTATACGTCACAAAGAACAGTGAAATAATTAAGGCAATAACAGCAGTATATTTTGATTAAATCCAACAGTTCATATGTAGTGAGGAGAAAGAAATACTAATACACAGTATGGTCTGTTAGTGACTTAAGGAGACTTACTGTGCAGGTCCTGAAAAATCCAGAAGCGTCCTTGCGCAGATACACAAGAAGGGCGTGGAGAACAGTAGTGCGCTTGGTGTGGATGCAATGTGTTTCCTATTCATATAAAAACAGATTTGTATATATTGAGAAGTTCACTGAAAAGCTGATTTTAAACAGTGCAATCAAAACATATGTCCACAAATAACCAGTTCACTTATTTAATACAATCAAACAAAAGACAAAACAAAAAAGTGGATTATTTGCAAAAATCACTAAGCTCATTTCAATCATTTACCTGTTCATCGTGGATTTTTTAAATTTCAGCCAGAGCATCTGCCTTTTTCCCAGTTTTTGATGCCTTCTGTCTGAATCAGTCGAGGAAGATGGCAGTCAAGCTTTTAATTCACTGTAAAAAACAGAATCTTGCACACATTTATAAAGCAGAAAATAACAATCAGTTAGCAGAATCACAATTTTGACTTCAAAAGACAGAGCTGATCCATATTACCTCAGACTCCATTTTCAGAGCAGGCCAGAAGTCCATGAGTTTGTTCACTGGTGGGCAGGTCATCACTATGGTCTGTCGGCGTAGGGGAAATGTGGTCTCCATCATCTTTCTAATGAGGGGCAGGTTCTTCTCAGTCTTCTTGAATGCGGCAAAAGGTTTCGTTTAGATCAAACAGGCAAGTAGAATAAATGATTGTGGTTGCATGTGGGAGTGCATATGATTTAAAACTAACCACACTAAAACACTGATGATTTTTTAAGGTATTGGCATTTAGAGAGGGGGAGGGGTGGTGCATAGAAGAATTCACATTCAATTAATTATCTGGTATCTTCATCACATCTCCAGTTATCTTGTTTAACTCCATCTTAACTTCTTTAAACTGGAACAGAGATGCAAATGCATAAACTGATCTGAAACTGAACAATTAAAAGCTTTCAGGATGTCAAATTGTTAATATTTCCATTAATAAATTTTCCCCATTAATGATCTTTTCATTTGATCCCAAAATTGTCAAGCTACTAAAGCCATCAAGCAAAATTAACATTATTAACAACAATGTAATTTATACAAACCAAAGCCTTACAGCTAAGGGTTTTTAATTTATTCATCTTTGTCATGAAAAGCTGCTCACCTGCCGCACACAGGAGCCTCACGAGGCCTTGATGCTTAGATCAAACATGTTTCAAGTGCTGCTTAATAGCCAGCTTTTAAGTTCTGAATTAATTTTAAACGCCGGTCTAATATACACGGTTGAGTTTGGGAAAATAAAGCCCGGCTATTATTTACAGCTGTACGGTACGTTAGCTAGCTTCCTAATAGTTTGCTACTCGTTAGCTAACTCAAGTAGCTCGAAACATCTTGCCTCCTACCAATCAAGACAAATCAATGACTCGTACAACTACATTAATCTGAACAAAAACTCGCGTCAATAACCGTCCTGAATAATGAATGAAAGACCCATACTCGGATTTAAATGGCTAGTTGTACTACTGGAGTGTAACATTAGTGATCGTGCTAAGCGGCTAAAACTAACATTAATTTAACGTCACCATGTTACCAATGCCTTACAAAACTCCCGTGATAAGCCAGTGAAGGCCAGGGGCTTGGAGAAGGTCCAAGCTCTCTGAGACAAAAACATCACAAAATGTATAAAATAAGTGAAAGTGAGTAAATATTAACATTCAAAACTTACAGCAAGTCCAGTGATCCTGAGTGCGTACATTTCTTTCTCTCTATTGCTTCTGGCCACCGGCAACTGCATAGACGTCTGCAACATATCAGACAACCGTCAACCATCAACCGTCTCTGGTAATAAGAATAGTAATATACGCATTAGCGACGCCTTCTGCTTCGTAGGGTCTTAGAGATCAACTCGGAATAAAAATGGATGAAATCAAATAAATAAATTAATTAATTAATTAATTAAGTATGATATTGGCAACATTAAACTGATGACTGAATAAAAATAAAAAAGAGCATTTCAGACCAAATTATTGCTGTTGTAATGGGCTATGACTGCAATTTATTTGTTCTGATTGGTTATGTTGTATGTTACTCTCACTTATAGCCAAAATAGTCCTCTTTAATCAAAAAATATTAGTTAAAATTACTCGAAAAGGAAGAACATGTTGAATTAAGTTAGTAGAACTTTTTCTAAAACTTTGAGTATACACCACTTAATCTATTTAATTATTTTGGACGTTCGGGTTTACAGTTAGTATTTATGATGGATAGAAGAATGAAATCATTATTTAGCTTGTAATTATCACGATTTAATGTGAACATTAAATTACATTTCATGTAAATTTAATGAAAACGTAGAGGGCGGAAGCAGAGCTCAATGTCCCAAAGTGCACTCAGGATAGCACTCAAAGTGCCAACCTGTGTTGAAAGTAAATGGACTTCATTTATATAGTGCTTTTTCTACTCCTACAAGCACTCCAAGTGTTTTACAGTGTATGCCTCACATTTATCTATTCACATACATGCCACTGCCATGCCAACCTGCCACCAGGAAGAATTTGGGGTTCAGTATCTTGCTCAAGGACACTTTGATGGGGTCAGGCAGAGTGGGGCTCAAACCTTCAATCCTCCAGTTGCTGACCACCACCTGCACCGCCATCACCCCTGATAGAGGAAGTCATTTAGTAGGCTCCAATCCATTATACTACAGAAGGGTCCTCAACTACCTTTGATCCCATTTTCTCATTCTTTTGCCTACTATACTGACAGCAAATTCAAGCAATAAGGTAAAGGGTTTATTTACATACACTGCAAAATCTCTTTATTATTAAGATGAAGAAATGTAGGATGGGATGTACAGGAAGTAGTTGTGGGTGTTTAGGTGTAATTTTTAAAACATTTTTAAATGAAAATAAAGGCACAGGGAATCATGGTGGTAATGTTTTTACTGTTGAATTTAATGACCACGTGAACAAAAAATTCTACAGACCTGGAGTAGTTCACTTCTTAAACTTTTAGTCGAATGTTATGCTAAAAGTGTGCCAGTGTACTCATGACATTTATATCATGCAATAATGACTCTTTGACCTTATTTATTTCAACCTGCTTTACTCCCACATGCCAACAGTATTCAATTATGTGCTCAAGGTAGGAACACACCATAAAACGACATTTCACTGCCCAACATAGGTACCCGTTTTACAGGCTTTACTGGCTTGGAACTCTGGATTACTGTTTAAAAAAAATATCATCAAAACATGTTATGCTCAACAAACACATTTTATTCATAAACATGGCAGATATTCACCACTTCAACCAATAAGGTATCATTAGGTTTCTTCTGCTAATTTGAAATATTCCATCAGGGCTCAATAACTGTGGATAAGTTCATAAGTTTTTCTTGGTTATCAATGACTTTCAGATTCCTAAGATCACATTGCTGTTGTGACTGATCACCACCTGAATGAAGGAGAGAGAGAATAAGAGATCGCAGGTTATAAAGAATGCTGTGGTAGAAAATGGCATTGTGTTGGAGTATGAGTAAATGTGTGTGTAAATGTGAGAATTGGAAAGTAATTATATTAGATGCTCTCTAAGTAGTAAGTTAACTGCATACTAACATGTGTGTTTCTTCCTCTGTGATCCTGTGGCCTTAAGGCCATGCTGTGGTGAAATGGGCACTGAAAAGGAAAAGATCAAATATTTGTATTTGTTTGTTTGCCTGTTTACACTGCACAGCCCTGAGGACAGTGGCACTAAGACTGGTCATCTAAGTGATCATCAAAGTATCTTGGTATTAAGGGAGAAGTATTGCTTTGCTTACAGTAGGGCTGTCTCCTACAGTCTCTCACCATCTTCAAGGTTTTGGCAATCATATTCTGTAAAGATTAAAATGAAACACAATTAGTGTAGAGAATGGTATGACGAACTAGAGCACAGATAAGGCATGTGAAGGAGGAATATGTGAGCTGTTATATAGAGCTTGGGATGGGGTTCACACTTGAAAACGTATTGACAACGTATTTCAGGAAATGTCAAATCAAAAAGCAAAAAGAAAGGTTTGCACACTGCTTCAAACAACCTCCAGACTTGGAGGAAGAATTTTATAACATTATAAAAAGTTTCAAATACATCAAGCACTTACAAAGATTTTTTAAAGTTACTGACCATTTTTTCAAAGTTGACAAGACCTTCATTGAGGGTCTGGTTGCCTTCATGAATGGACGTAAGGTCTGTGTTTGACAACAGGTGAGAGAAAAAGTGTGTCAATGTGCCTTCTGTCAATATGACACAGAAAGTGGCTGTGCATATAGTAAATAGCATCAGACTTATTATTATTATTATTATATGTTCAGCTGTATTGATGTTAGCTCACCATCTGCAATGAGATGCACATAAGGCACATATGGTGGGCTCAGTTTGGCCAGTACCCCCCTTAAAGCTGCGCGGTTGTTATACGGGACCTGATAGTAAGAAATGTAATATTAGGCTACATTCAAGTTCAAGTATTAAAGTAAACAAATAAATAAATAGATGAATAAATACCACTGAGAAAAAGGGATCACAAAACTGATCTAAATTCTGTTACCATCACCACTTAGCGGTTTATCCGAATTTGACTGAACTTACCAGCATGTACTGATATTCACTGAATTTCTTCATCAGAGCTCTTGGCACTCGCTGTGAGAGAGTGAAGAGAATATCCTCATGATGTGTTTGGCACAGCAACATATTGTAAGCATGACTCATCAAATAACTCAATAATTCAGTGTGAATTGAACTTAAAACGTACCTCCCAGGTTCGGTGCAGTCTTGTAATGACTCTGTTTGTCAGGCCATATATAACAGCAATGAATGATGACATGTTTTGCTGCCTGTAGAGGCTAAAAAGACATGATCATCACACTACTTTGCAAATTACAAAAATATATTTAGAAGCATTGCACAAAAATAAGCTGCAAGTGACACTATAGACAAATCCGCCGGGAAATTTGTGGGCGCTGCCATCTTACAGCGCCATCATTGCTGCGGTGCTACATTGCATTGAAAGCCATTGGAGGCAAGTGACAGACATGGCATAACTGCAAATAAAGAAGCATTGACAACGTTTGGCAGTAGCCCCCAGTCACTCACTAAGGTACCAATATATTGGCCGCCACGTTAAGGCTTCTAAAATGTGCATAATAAGGCGGTTAAAGTAGCAAAATGAATGCTGGCTAGCATAATCATTCATTGCTTTAACCAAGTGGGTACGACTAGCCAGTATTACATTAAACATGAACCTAATATTTTATACACAGGATTATTTTATGAACCTCCTGGCATGAGACCAGCTCCAAAACATAAACTAGGTCAGAACTGTTTGGGCTCCAAACATAGATCTAAGACAGGCAGTCTCAGTCATAGCATTAGACCCAGGTCAAAGTGCAAATATCATAAGGTTTGTTCCAAAATGTGTCCTTTACGACCTCTATTGGAGCAGCCATGCACAGTACAGGTTCTTCCCGACATCATATGAAGCAATATATAATTCAAAGAAAACCTGAAAAGTTGAAAGCACAGGTGTTTTGAAAAACTCCACTAGTAATGTTCATTAACATGCAGTCTTCCTGACTGCAGCACCGCAGCAATGGCAGCACCGTTTACTTCTACATTTCTCCGGATATGTCTATTATGAGTTATATCAACAAGCTCGATAACAAACTACGACTGTACTCATCAGTCCATTTTAGATTCCTTTTGCACTACTACCCAAGAGACCCATAATCTCACTGACTATAAAGGCCAAAAACATTAGTCTGGATGGGGCATGAGGATGTGTGCACACTTACTGAGAAGCAATCTCAATGAATTTGCTGATTAGCCCAGCTCGCTTGGAGAGCTCTTTGCACAGGCAGAGCTCTGTGCAAACCCAGTTCATCACCACATTAAAGCGGCACACAAGGCGCTCCAGGTTGGCAGTTGTGCTGTAGGGGAATTGCCTTTCTCCCAAAACATAGTAGAGCAGCTCAGTCTGGAAGGATGGATAGAATAGAAGGGTAAGGATGAGGGACCAGTGAGAAGGTAAAATGCATTCGGTTTCATGTGCATCAAAGTGACAAGATGGAACAGCATAATAACAAACTAAAAGGCCATCAGACGATCATCCCAAACTATTAATTATGGAGACCTTTAAAATTGAGACTCAGTGTTTTATGAAATATGCAGAACATCCCAGAGCACTGAAACATACTACATGTATCTATCTTGATTGGTCAGGTGTAGCCGTTTAGGTTTTCTCTTAAGGTTACAATTACAAGGACTGGTACTAAATGGTCATGTGACAGACAAATTCAACCTAATATAGGTCACATTGAACTTTTTCCCTCCCCTGTCTGTGCCTCCATTCCGCCCCCTATTCTGCCCACCTCATGCATGGCATGGAACAGCTCCCAGTCGTAGCTAGTGAGCTGAGCTGCTATGGCTTTGGCGCTCAGGTTGTCCAATGTGGTGTTTCTCCTCTCTGGACCGAGCTGTTCTTTCAGCGGTGTCTGTGAGGATCACATCACACACTTTACTTTTCTGTTACTTCTAACTGACGTAACTACTGCCATCACTGCTCATTTTCATTGGCATGATTCTCTCACCACATTGCTTACCACCAGGCCACTGTCTGATAGGCCACCATCATTCTCAGATATCACAATGAATTACACCAAATAAATGAGTGTAGATTTGAAAGGCACTCACCAGACTGGCAGTCTGGCTGGCAGGGCAGAGAAACAGCCTCTCATTGAGGGTCAGAAAGGAGATGGGCCTGTCACACAACTCCAGTTGCTCCCTCACTGGGAAGAGGTAAAACACAGGCAGTTGAAGTCACAAAAATTAACAAGCCATTAAAATCGATCCTAGGACCTGATCTTTCCCATGAATTAAGGTTCACCGTAATGAATCAAAAGTCTAATCCCCACTGATCCTAAAAGCCATATCACAATAGACTTAATTTTAAAAAATCACATGTTATTGAAGTCAATTTGCTGTGTATCTGATTAAAAAAATTACTAGGTCAGTTAGAATGGCAATAGCATGCTGTTCTTTAGTCTTTATTTGTCCTTACTGCCAGAGGACTTCATTTTCACCAGCACTTTGTCTGGTGCTTTTAAGGTCAACATCACATCACCAGCACAGGCGTTCAGGGGCGTCATCAGAGACACACAGCTGTGGTCCTGACGGAACACCTTCAGCAGGACTGTACAGAGGAGAAAGCTCTAAGGTGGTGGCCTGAGTCCATTTCATTCATTCATTTTTTTATCATATGCAAACACAATAGTTGATCTCCCAGTATGTATACGCAATGGCACTGCAATGAATAAGTTCTACAGACATCTACCCAACAGTAGGTTAAGTGAAATTTAGTCAAAGGTGAAGGGATGTTTCATAATATTCTCAAACAAATGCTTGGTCCACACCTTTGTCATTTGCCCTGATGGGCTTGATCCCTCGAACCAGATTGTTGGCCAGGGTCCTATCAAACTGACAACGCCTCTGAAAGAAATGACAGACTAATGAGTACCGATGAGTCCTTTGCCAAAATACGTAAATATTGTGAACTTCACTTCACTTACATCTGTTAAGGGCAGATGTCCATTGTTCAGCCTACAAATATTTGAAAACATTATTATTATGACATCTTTTTCATTATTGGCATGGTTTTGAAGTGTGTGTGTGTATATGCATGTAGGTGTGTGTGTGTGTGTGTGTGTGTCTATTACTCACAATATGTATCTCCTTTGTGCGATGTAATCTCGCACCATGCGGAGATATGCATGGCCCTTTACCTGTCTTGCCAGCTTCTGCAAAAGAAAATGATTGATGTTGCACAATAACTATCACAGAAGTTTTAAATATATAACTATAAATAAAACTATGGCTCTGTTAGGTTCATTAGATAATACACATACTCCCTGGGTGAGAGAAGACACATGTCAAGGATTATTACCTCCAAGAAGCGTACCACAACAGGATTGTCCATCAAGAGATGGCCATACAGTGCCACCCACTGGCCAACCAGCTTCACCACTCTCTCTCTGAGGCTGAAGTCTGTGGCCCTCACCAGCTCAGAGCCCTCTGATGGCTCAGCATGGATAGTGACATCAGAGTTAAGGAAGTGTGACATTTGACTTTACAAAACTGCTTTTGTTTTCAGCTTGATTAACACAGCAAAGCTAAATTGTTTAGTGCAAGTTGTGAAATTGTATATATAATGTAGTTATATGAACTCTAAAGTCCTAGCAGCTTGTGTTCATTTTAAATCTTAGGTTGTTGTTATAAACGATACACTGTCAATCACAGTTATGGCTGAAGGATATTACTTTTGCAGGGCAGAGCACATCTCCTCAGTTGGCAAGAAGAGGTGATGTGTTAACAGAAAAGAATCTACAAAGACAGCAGGTAACTCTTATAAGCGATCCATGAACACTTAGGCCTACCAAAACTTCCTCAAGTAAGCAAAGTTCAGGGATCTAAAATTAAACAGAGATTTCCCTCTTAGTTTTCCACCAACTAGGTGACTCACCCATCTGGTTATCTGGAGTGTCCAGTTTAATAGATAACAAAATGAACTCCAGAATCTTATCTGGTGTTCCAGACTTCACCAGGAACCTGAAACAGACAACATCTTTCATGAGCGCTACCATCAGTGAGTGTACTGCAGAACACAGTGGCTTGGATTAAAGTAATCTTACTCGTTTCAGTCTATTTATAGATTTTTATCATTTTTTTTGACATACCCTGTTCACCCTGTTTCCTGTGCATTTAGCACTTTCAAAATAAAGGTCACTACTATCATAATGCAACCTGTGACGATGTTCACCATAATGGCAACTGTTTCACCTGTAGCCTGAACTGTTCAAACAAACATGCATACTGGCTCCATCCATCCATTCAACCATGCATCTATCTTTACCTTTATCTCCATCAATCCATTCATCCATCTCCATTCAACCCTTTATGCATCTCACTACATTCAACTATTCACGCACCTTGCAGCCAACATTGGAACCACTGAAATACCATATCAGTTTCTATAGCAACTAACATGGTCACCATTGCAACCACTGTAGCAACCACTATAGCAACAACTTAGATACCAAGACACCAACATACCCCAGCAACAGCCTAGCAACCACCTCAGTACTCTTCCAACCTAGCAACCATTTCTACAATCACAACATTGCAACATACCAACCAACATGATTACCCTTGCGACCAGCATATCAGTAAATATACTAGCAACAGCCTAGGAACTATCTCAAGTATCCTAGCACTATGTTAACCATGTAACATAAAATGATTAGGAAATAGCATGGCAACCACCATAACTGCATACCACCACCCCAGCAACCACCTAAAGCACCCTATCAACATCCTAGAAAGCTCCCTACTTTTTGCATTTGCATGCACTAGTAATTCCTTGACAGTACGTTCTCCAGATGATATTATTAATTATTATTGTTAACTCAGTCAGAAAACCCACCTGTTGCTGCAGGATGCAGATTGCAGTGCAACCGGCTCAGAACTCCTCTGCAGAATCAGGGCAGGTGAGCCGTTCTCCTGAATATGGACCGTGGCTGCATTCACATTCTGCAAAACACCCAACTTCAGCATTCACAACTCAACTCAAACCACACATTGTGAGCTCATTCACATTGTTCAATACACTATTTTAACATTCACAACTCAACTCAGACAAAACCCCACGCACCCCACACACTCTGAATGTGCTTAGCATGCTACTGCCTCTGGATTATTCCTTTGGTGAATCTTACCTTTAGGATGCTCACAAAGTTCATTTTACCCACGCGTAGGAAGTGGCAGTCATGCTCCCGAGGCATGATGATTGAGGCATCCTGAGGTCTTCTGTTCGTCAGGGCCAGATCCCCAACGTTCTTTCTCTCCTTAGTAATCCTACCCTGCAGAGGAAAAACATACAGAATGGTTAAGGTCCTCACTTAAAAAACCTTCACTGGTAACATTTTTTCTACAACAAACATTTAACATGTTTTTTGTTTTTTTGTTTTTAAGTGTCATATTTAATTAATTCAATCAGATAAATTTAACCAGTGGACTTTCCCAGTGGACTTACCTGGCAGTTGGAGATCACATTAGATGGGCCCTTCCAGATAATGTAGTTGGATGCGCCATTGACACCCAGCTTGATCACTGAAACACAACCACTGGTCATCCTCTTGCTTTACTGTGTCTATCCAACATATTTGTTCTACTTTGTGGCTTTGGCATATCATATCAAAGTTCACAATAGTTTTCTTGAAGTAAGGTACAATCCATTATGCTATCTGAGTGGTGTTGAATACTGTGATATTCACACTTACAGACAGTGCCAATGCTGATTTTAGTTTCAAGGACCAGCACAGCAGCCAGTTCCTTGCGGATCTATAAAGACCAACAGGACACATGTTAACAGTTGATCAGGTCTTTAGACTATATTCACTCCGAGTCGTGATCATGTTTCCTTTTGCCTGACCTTTTTCGCCTTGAATGCTCTCCTCAGGTTTTGTAGTTGGATCTCCATCAGACGCGCCTCTCTCTCATTTTTCATTTCGCCTCTCATCTCATTTTTTGCCTGCTGGTACACAGCTCTTGCTTCGTCCTTGGCCATATTGATAGTCTCCACGCCTTCCCCTCTCGCTGCCTTGTCTTGAACAAGGTCCGGGGTTGGCTGGATAGCTTTCTGTTGAAGCTTGCGCTTGTTCTCCATCTCAATGTGAAATCGGGCCAGTTCCCTCTGGCGCCATGTCTCCTGATGGATTCTTGCTCTTTCGAGCATTTCAATATATTCAGGGTCATCCTCCACTACTTCTGCTACCCTGAGGCAGCAGAAGAAGCGCAGCGCTCTCTTCAAACGTGGCATCTTCACCACCTTGTTCAAAGAGACTGAGGTCAACCTAGAACTTTGGTGTAAATCACTCTATTTTATATTATGATGTCATTTGAGTTTTCTTTATTGCATCATTAGAAATTATACACAGACTGTGTCTGCATGGTTACAGTAACTATGCAAATGTAAATAAAACAGGATAGAATATTTAAGTCTAAGCTAGAATGTTAAGGTGTTCTCAGAACCTCATAATGCAACAATCTAAAGAGCTTTTGTATCACTGAATACAAAGATTATTATAACACTGAGCAAAATATATTGAAGACTCAAGATCGTCTTTATCACATCTCATTTAAGTGTTGGGAGAGAGAGAGAGAGAGAGAGAGAGAGAGAGAGAGAGAGAGAGAGAGAGAGAGAGAGCGTGTGTGTGTGTGTGAGAGAGAGAGAGAGAAAGAGGAAAAATACTGTAGGCTGTAGTGAAAAGACAGACAGGCACAGGCTTAAGCTGTCATTGTTTCAGTGTTCATAAACCTTGTCGCTTGGTGGAAAAAACAGTTCTGGAGTCTGGTGGTTCGAGCCTTAAGACTATGATATTGATTGCCAGATGGTAGCACCTGAAACAGTTCATGACTAGTATGGCTGGAATCCTTACTGATTCTTTTTTAGAACAACATAACACGTTACAATGGGAGCAAACGTGAATAGTTCCCGTCTGCATTAAGTGTGAGTGTCACAATATAAACTTTTCAATGATCTTCTGTATCAGCATATGACGGCTCAACTCTGGTCTGCATAATGGGGGGGACCCCCTCCCCCCACCTGCAAAAACAGAACATGGAACTTCACAAACATTTGTGCCTCTTACTTAACTTTTACCCTTTCTGACTGTATGCTGACTTCAGCAGGAAGATGAAGAGGAACAATAGGGGTGTAAAGAAAGTGAAACAGCAGTACTGTAGAGTTGACTGTTTGGTCAAGTGAGAACGTGTACTTCACTTTAGTAGTTAACTGACAGGAGCATAAATACTGTAGATCAAAGTCTGGATGTGACCTGTATTGACATCTGGATATGATCTGTAAATATATCACAATTTGCTAAATCACAAAAATGTAATGAATGCCTTGGGCAATTCCAAATCAATTTGTTTCATATTGTTGGTCCTCATACTAATTTTTTTGTCCAATCAGTCCTGCATGAGTTCTCTAGACTATTTGTGGGAATAAAATGGTGTCCTCTTAACAGCTTATAACTGGATTTTTCATGTCTGAAATCCACTTTTTCCATTCTTTAGGTGACAACTCTGCGTGCCTGTTTACACCTGATCCTATTTTAATATAACCTGGCACTACCGCCATGCGACGAAGACAAAACATTGAAATGTTCGTCACTTTTCTTACTCCTTTTGTTACATTAAAAAATTCTAATAAATTTTACATCTGGTCCTGTGATCCCCTCTATACTTGAGTTACCCTTGTAGTCTTTTGCTGTTTTTACTCATTCAGTAGTGTTATCTAGTAAGCTATGCCAGATATAGAAATACTAGACCACATTCTGTCAGCACACATGATGGAGGGAAGACTCTGTAGAGGAAACTGCAACTTTCTTTGTAGTTCAAATACTTTGACTTTGAACCGTTTTTTTTTTTCTCTTTTCTTATGCTGTTTGTGTAGGTCAAGGTGTACCTACCTGCAACCTTGTCTTACAAAACGTTCAAAGCACTTTTCTTTTGTTTACATTTGGTCATATAGCAGTGTTTGTTTTTTTTCTATGGCTTGTCATTCATAGCACAAGAGTTAATCCCAATTAAAGGGCCGGTACTCAACATAATCCAGCACTAATCTGGGTAGCACCAGTCACTGAATGTATGCAAATGTATAGTGTAGTATGCAAATGTGTACTGTCAAATCGTTGCTTTGACATAAGCATATTTAACTGATCAAAGATCAAGTTATCTTTAAACTGAACCAACAATATTGTGTAGCTACATCCCTGGCATTGATAATTATCTGAAACTGAGGAGGGAAATTACTGTGATCAGAATGTTAGCAGAGGCTCACATTGGTGTCTGAGGTGTGATGTGATGTGATGTTTTGTCTTGTCTTTGGCAGGGTATGTTGCAGAACTGATAAAGCCACATCATACCTGGAGTTTCTTAGTCTCCCACTTCTGGTTTCACATCTGGGAGGAACCAGTGAAATATCCATTTTTAAACATTTATTTTTATTCTCAATGAAAACCATCATCTCCATCCGTCATTGATGACTTTGTTCCCTCTCTGGTCTTGTAAACTGCACATCCCCAGCACAGTGTAGACAGGAGTATCCTGTTTGGTCTGTACTGTTTATGAACGCGGGCAGAACCAGATATTTCAAAGGCATGAAGGTTTTTTTGGTGCATTTTCTCCTGAGGCTAACAGGTATGATACAGACTCACATACACAACTAACAAGTACAGCAGGTACTGGTAGTATATTAGATATTAGATATATAATAGAAGATTATTTCAATGATGTGATGATGAGGATCCACTGTCCCCACCATTTCTTTTGTATTTCTGTGTTTCAGCTGTGCAGTGTAGCTACAATGTGACCTACACCTTTACAAGTGTCTGTGGCCTTAAAGGGACATCAGTGGTCCTGCCCTGTGAATATGACTACCCTTGGCGAGTTCGTGGAGACACGTATTTGAGAGGAGAGTGGTATGAGAAGGGGAGTGGAAGAATCAGAGGACACAGTAACTTCAATTATCCTAACTGTAGCCTAAGCCTAGGCAAACTTTCAGATGCAGACACTGGCGTTTATCAATTTAGGTTTTATACAGCTTTACATTTGGGATGGATAACAAGCACACCTGGAATTACACTGTCTGTTACAGGTAATGAGTAGAGGTTCAAAATCATGGTGTCATTTTATTGGTATTTATGGTTTGACAGTTAAAGGTGCCCTGCCACACAAAACCATTTTTACCTGTTGTTTTTGAAATATCAAAGGTCTATACGAGTTTGAGTTATATGGGTTATATAAGATATAAGCTTTTCATTGTGTGTGTTTAGTCTCCTAGCAATTGGTGGATGTGCTTATCATAGTCTCTGTCTTCTTTCATTTCCTCTGAAATTTAATATTGTAACACTTTTATTTCTTCATCCCTTGCAACTCTGACATTAGTGAACTAATGCAAATAGTCTATTAACTCAACATGCCTTCTGACACTGACATGCTAGAGCAGAAAATCAGAGCACATCTCATTATCATAGGCAGAAAAACAAGGTTTTTTACTCTAGGGCTTTTCAAATAGGTGCATATACCCAACTTGAGTTACATACCATCTTTAGAGACCTCAGAGAACAGTTTGAAATACTAAACAGATGTATGGCAGGGCAGCTTTAATGTGGTGATTTTACTATAACTCGTGCCTCTCTCTCCATAAACAGATCTGAAAGTAAAGGAAGTTGGTGCACTGAAACCAAATCAGACTGAAGTGACCTGCAGCACCTCCTGCAGTGTGGGCTCAGGCACTGAATTTGTCTGGTACAGGAATGGACAGCGTTTAGCAGGGAAATCTACTGTTTCCATACCACTAGACACTGATGTGGCCAGGTACTCCTGTGCTGTGGAAGGATATGAAGATCAGTTCTCCCCTGCAGTGTGTGAGATCACCTTTATTCGCTTACAAATTCAAAGCAAAGTTGTTTTTGTCCCCAAAAATTAGAAAAGCCCTTGTTTTTAAACTATGTGAGTAGGAACAATCACACATACACTCTTCCAGCCTATCACACATTGCTTCTAAAGAAGGAAAGAGATGGAAGTCATTTGTCATTGGGAAGGCTGTTTGAAATCCAATATCAACACTTTCCCCATAATAACTAGACCTTATATTATTGAAACACCAGGATAGCTGAGTTTGCTCTGTAAATTTTAAAGTGTGTGTGTTAAAGGCTCTTACATAAACAGCTTCAAAAGTAAAAGCAGTTAAATATTCTTGAAAATAGAATAGGTTTACATACGCAATAACAACAAGGCCTCTCTATTTTTTTCATTCCCCTTGGCTTTTGGTGATGTATGTAATTCTAGGTGTTCCAGATAAACAGTGCTGGGGTGTGACCTACTCCTACAAGAATATCTGTGTACTGGTGGGCACAACAATGGACGTTTCCTGCTCTTACCGACACCCAAAAGGTGACGGCATCAATCAAACGTTTTGGTTTCACAACCAAACATCAAAAGATCTGCGTTTAGACCAAAAGTATCAAAAGCACATAGAGTATCTTTTCAAAGAAGAAGACAGCTGTACCCTGGGACTAAAAGACATCAGAGAGACTCACTCTGGAGAATATGGCTTCAGATTTACCACAGAATGGGGAGAGGGCTACTCAGGATTACCTGGCGTAACTATCTCTGTTACAGGTAGAAAATTAAATCTTTTTATTACAACAATGCTTGTTTATGTGCAGCAGTTTTTTTCTGCTTCGTCTTATTATGTGAAATTCTCTATAGCTCTGTGGGTGTGGGCACCTGTGGATGCAGTGAAAGAGGGGGACAAAGTCACACTCACCTGTAATACTACCTGCACTCTGAGTAACGACCCAACCTTCATCTGGTACAAGAATGGACAGCTTGTGACCCATAAGCACACAACCAGAGACAACAAGCAGCATCTAAACCCAGTTAGCAGTGAGGATGAAGGCAGTTACACCTGTGCTGTTAGAGGACATGAGAGTCTCTCCTCAGCAGCTGTCTTTCTCAGTGTCAGATGTAAGTAAGTAAACATGGCTCCTTAAGGTTGCAGTGAAATATCATTGTCTGAATTTGACAAAAATATATATTGGCTTAGAATTGTACATTGCGCCTATTGATCCCGTGAGGATTTTGGTCTCTGAATTTATCCTAATCGTTAATTAGTGAAACACACACTGAACACACAGTGAGGTGAGGCAGTGGGCTGCCTGCTACAGCCACGGGTTAGGTTAGATGCCTTGCTCAAGGACACTTCAGCGGTAGATGTAGGCATGGGAGAGCATTGCTCATCCACTTCCACCGCCCACATTTTTCCTATTGGCCGGGGATTCAACCGGCAACCCTTTGGTCTCAAGCTCGCAGTTGTCCACATTCAGACCTTTCAGTGAGACATAATGCATAGATATTTGTGACACATTAACAATTCTGTATGTCAACTGTATCTCCTGCCTTCTCTATAAATAAAAACAATTAAACCTCAGAACCTGTGGACATGTTTCACAGACAAGGCAAAGAATGTCTTTGTGTCCATCACGCCCTCTACTGAAATAAAGGAAGGCAGTTCAGTGACTCTGACCTGCACCAGTGATGCCAACCCACCAGTGCAGAACTACACCTGGTACATGAAGAGTGGAGCTGAATCTCTTGTTAGGGGCACAGGGGAGATCATCAGCTTCAATGTGACCTCTGATACCAGTGGACTTTACTACTGTGAGGCACAGAATGAACTGGGCTCTCAGAACTCCACTGAAGTTTCAGTTCAAGCAGGTTAGTGTTTGTATGTGGTCTGTGGAAATAAAAAATGTCTTCCTAGCCTTTAAGAAATTGTTTCCTTCACAATTTTGCAGTTTATTTACAAAATCCCATGGAATTCATGTATGCTAGATCCAGTAACCACTGTTGATCATTTTGTTTCATTAAAAAGATTTTTTAATTTTCCATTATTAAAATGACTCTTAAGGTGTTGATACAATACTGCCAGCTGCTATCATCACATTCATCATGCTTGCTGTCCTGCTGATCTTTGGAATTGTTCACTTGAGGTGAATCAAGAAATTTTGCTACCTCTGAGATAGTATAATACAGCTTACTTACACAGTGTTGGCTATCGTTACCTCTGTGACGTCAACTAACCAAGCCTACGTTTGTCCTGCCTACAAATCAGCAGGAGGAATGCTGGAATTATTGCAGACACCAGGACAGCAAATGCTAATGTACAGGTGAGGGTGTGGGATGTTAATGTGTTTTGATTTCTTATGCAGTGAGTGCGTTACTCATGTATCTTATAGGACACATCTGGCAGCTAAGCTAACATACTCCTTGGAGCCTTGATCCTCTCCATGACTGCACAATATTGTGTGATAACCTATTTTCTCATCAGAGTGACTCAGGTCTTGTGTACAACATAGTCACACCAAGAGCTATGACCTCTGACCCTACACAAAGAGTGTCCACACAGGACCAAGACAATGTTCAGTATGCCTGCATTCAGAGCCATCACACCAAAACACAGGAAGTGCCTCTATACTCCTCTGTTCAGACATCTCGTACATCTACACTTGACTATATTGACTACAGCTCAGTTAAGTTTCTCAGAGGGACTGCTGCCACCAGGTGGGTATTTCTGTTTATTACAATATAAAATCTTTCTGCATCAGCCTAGACATGGCCTGTTAGGTGTTGAAGTTTGAAACACTGTGAACACATGGTGTATTGTTGTATATAGGATTTCTTTTTACACTATTACAAAACATCCTTTTGCACAATTACATTGTTCTCATCATTCTGCTCTATCACAACACATCACACAGGATTTTTTCTGCTTGGGACATTCTTGTGTTTTTTGTCTTATGATCTTTTTTGTCTTGTGATCTTTTTGTCTTGTGATCTTTCTGTCTTGTGATCTTTTAGTCTTGTGATCTTGTCTTATTTAGTGTCTTATCTGCTATGCACTTTTTTTTTCTTAGTGTTAGTTTTTTTATCTGTTGTACATCTCTTCTTCACCATGGGATGGTGAAAACATGCTTTCAGTTTTTCTGTATGTCTAGTGTGCACTTAACACTCTGTATGTCTCTGTATGCACTTAATAATTTAATTTCTCTACATTGTGTTACACTATTGCACTTTCAACTTAAAACAGTGCAGATTCTATGTTAGCAATATGCACTACTTGTTAGTTCATTGTGTTGTAGCTTGAATGTTATCCTCTTTTGTAAGTCGCTTTGGATAAAAGCGTCTGCTAAATGCCTAAATGTAAATGTAAATGTAAATGTAGTGTATGTGAAGGAACTGACAATAAAGCTGATGTGTGACTTGTGACTTGTGATGTTTAGCACCTCAAGAGTCCTTAGCAGCGTGTGCAAAGGACTCCAGTATCAGTTCTTCAAGGCCATGCTGTCATGCTGACATGTTTTTTTTAAGTTGAATGACCCCTTCCTGTGATCAGCAGAGCAGGGCCCTGAGCCTCCTTATTCCATCACAGTCCAGCCTCATTTGTCTGTGTGCTGTTGTGTGTTTGCAGAGCAAAGAATGACAACGTGACCTACAGTGCAGTTCACAGGCCCTGACAGCCCTGGGAAACAGCAGAGCACAAATACCTTCATCTTATCTGAGCTCTCCATCACAGAAACAGATCACAGGCAACATCCTCATGCCAAGCCAGTTCTTTTGTTGATTACTTGCTGATTTGATGTTGTCAACTTTACAGCACAGAAATCAAGCCCATTTATCTCTTTGTTGACTCTACTGATGACGACTGATATTATTGCAGAATTTCTCTGTTGTTATTTGAAGGAGGCCTCATTATTTCTTTCTGTGCAGCTCTTTGTTCTAATATGTCTATTCCTAAATGTCCCTCTGGATAAATAAAGTATCTATCTATCTACAGTATCTATCTATCTGTCTACGCAGATTCATGGAATTTAAAATCACCTAGTGCAAAGAATGAAGGGTGTGACATCACTTCTGATAGGTAAAAAGAGCAGAATGCAGTCAGAGTGCAGCTAAAGAGTGCAGTCTCTTTTTTGTTCTGAAGAGTTCCTTCCCTAATGACATGTCCCAGAAATATTTAGTGGTAGAGGCCTTCAGTGCTTTCTGTCAAATCTCCTTTAGCATGACGTACTCTGGTGGTCCCCATGAAGTGTAAGAGGTGAGGAAACACCTCACAATTCCTTATGAAACTATGAAGCAACAACCAATCAACTTGACGCAGATCAGTAACACCTGCTTTCCCCTAAGTGTAAATGGATCTGGATTGTTGTAAAATCTCTGATATCTTTCTTTCAGTCCTATGAATTCATCTTCATATCTTTCCTTGACCTCATACGGTACTGTATCCTTTACCTGATATTTACCTGGTATTTACATCTCTGGGAAACCCTGATACGGTATTTACATCTGTGAGAAATTCTGATACAGTATTTACATCCCTGGAAAACCCTGAAACGTTTTTTTTTACATCCCAGGAAACTACTGTAACACCACTCATCCATGCTAAATAACCTTTGACCTTCCCTACACTTTTCCTATACGCCATCAGTGACAACATAGATGGAGTAATGTGAAAGCAGACTAATATTGGAAGTAAAGCCCATTAACTGGACCAAAATAGTACACTCAACTCATGGGAGGGGTTGTGGCTATTTTCAAACATCTAAGGGTTTACACTCAATATGATGTTTACAAAAATATTTCAAATATAACGAAAACAAAACAAACACGAGAACAAACAGCCCCCACTTCATCATGCTATGACTGGTAGTTTGAGCAAAGGCTGACTCGGTAGCTTTCAGTGGACACACACTTTCCCCTTCTCCTGTCTCTGTTCCCTTTGACCCCTGTAAGCCCACCTCTTGCTGCACTTCAGTCTTAATCCTCATTTTGCAGTGTTTGGATAGAAGTGTCAGCTAAATACTTACTTACTTACTTATATTATTGCAGCCCCTGGGACAGTGTAGATGACATTGACTGATGATGTCCATGTCTCACTTCTGTCTGGAAGTCAGGTGTCAGTCCCAAGTTCCTCCTGACCATGCTTTCTCAGACAGTGGGTGGTGGGTTTTGAAAGTTTCAGTCACATCTTATACACATTAATAAAAAAAAATACTGATGGTTCACTGATGATCATTGTTTTCCAAAAAGCCTTTCACTTATACAGCATAATCAAGACAGTGCAATATCATAGATCTACTTTCATCAACACATTTTGAAAGAGGCACCAAAAGTTCAGTGTAGACTTAAACCTTCTCAGGAGACACACCTAATGCTGGCTTACCAAGTGACTGCAGAATTGGAGAGCACATTAATTGTGCCAAAAATATTCCTCTGTCTGTTAGTTGAATGTCACTTCAATGTTTTAGTTTGACTCCAGCATGTATACCTGCATGATAGTCTGTAGAGTTTATTTCGTATTACATTAATATTTTGTGTGTTGTGTCTGTCTTTGTCTCCCTGTCTCTTTCTCACTATTTCTGTCTTTGTCTTGCATAACTCAAACTCATCAAACACCATCTCATTAGTCTGATGTGTGAGGTACAATTATGAGCAAAATTGTTTTGTAGCGGAACACTTAGCCAGATCTGGCCCAGGTGTTGCTGGATTCAGCTGAAAGAAGGGTATAATCATGGTCAAATGTTATCTTAGAGAATCATGTGTCATGTCAGTTTACATGTTTTTTTATTTCCCAGAACTGATTTTGTCTTATTTCTTTTCATAGAGAGCTACTTCTCTGTCCTACTTGTGATATGATGTTTACCACAAGTCAACCCTCTCTCAGTTCATTTACCTGCAGAGGAACCAACAGTACTCTCTGGACTGTGTATGGTGGGTGAGTGACTTCAACATCCAAATAGGTCTTTTTTAAATGAATGTCTGTCTGATCTTAAACAATGTTGAATAATCAACAAATCAGTATGGCAACATTAATGGGATGAACTAGGATGTGCTCATTATGATTGCAGGCCGGACAAGTGATGCTTTCAAAAGCCATAAATGTATTGGTGCATTTCCTCTTGTGTCCAGCAGGTATATGCTGTTACACAAAGTCAAATCACATTTTGTGTTTAATATGTACGTGATATACACAGTAAATTATTAGATGTTGCCTACTGTAGAATTAATAAAATCATTAAGTGTCAGGGAATTACTTTCACATGGTTATTATTTTACTCATATTTTTTGTTTTTTTGTTTTATGCTGACTGTTCAATGTAATATTTGTTTTGTTTCAGCTGTGCAGTGTGCCTGGAGTGTGAGTTGTTCCTCTACACAAGTCTGTGGCCTTAAAGGGGCATTGGTGGTTCTGCCGTGCACATCTCACTATTCCCGAATGGGCCACTGTGGGTGGAGAGTGGAACAAAGAGAAGAGAGGGACAGTCAGAGAAGTCAGTAACGCTAATAAATATCCTGACTGCAGCCTGAAAATAGACACTCTGGCTGATCATCACGCTGGCGTTTATCACTTTAGGTTTTACACAGCCCTTCACACCAGTTGGACGACAGGCAAATATGGTGTTACACTTTCAATCACTGGTACGACTAAGTTAAGAGTTTTTTTAGTAAACAGTGGATGAAATTCTGATTATCACAAACCGGTCTTCTCATGTCAGACCTGCAGGTAAAGGAGGAGGCTGTTGTAGGGATACGGAATCAGATTAAAGTGACCTGCAGCACCTCCTGCAGCTTTGGCTCTCAGTATGTCTGGTACAGGAATGGACAGCTTCTACAAAACAAAACCACTGGCTCAATACTAATAAACTGAAGCAGACACTGTGAGAGGCTATGAGGCCCAACGCTCCCCTGCAATGTGTGAGTGTGCATAACTGTGTTTACTTTACATCCAGCTCAAAGACAGAATCTCTGCTGCTACTGTTGTCTGCTTGTTGTCAATTGTGTAACCCCTCTCTATTGTCTTGACGAACAGGATCCTGGGTTTCCAGTGGTTGATGGTGAATTTACTGGTTTTCCTGTCTACCATTCACTGTTAGGGAATTTGCTATTAAACCTAGAATAGTAGGTCTATGGTTTAAATGAATAACTGTGCGGTGCCTCCACTGAAAAAATACTGCACCAGCAACCCCTGATATACACCATGTAAATCCTCAGAAATTACATATAATGACAATAAATGCAATGACCCTGTGCCATGTGATGAAATATAACCAATAAGTACTATTAATTTTACTTTGTGTTCACCCAGAATTAACTAAAATACTTAATAAACTGAAATTTGCTGATGTATGTGTCTGTAGAATGTATGAAAATGTGTACTAATGAAATGAAATAAACTCTTTTTAAATGACTGTCACCTTTAACACTATAAAGAACATAAAAGATGCACAAAACCTAGCAACCAAATACTCAGTGACCCATATGGAAAAGGAGATCATGAAGGGAAAGATAGCTCCCACTTTACCATACACATGAAACTGGTGAGAGTAGACTTACATTGCATAGTCTACTGTGTCCTTCAATATCAACTTGTATGACTTATAGGCATTAAGTTCCATAAACAGTTTGATCAGTCAATGAATAGCAAGCTTGCAAGCGTCTCGTTGGGGCCCGTTACGCTGAAAACCACAACAACAAAAATATAATCCACAACGCAGCCTCCAAAATCCAACTCAAGACAAAAAAGGTAGGTATGACGTAGCTAAAAGAAAAGTCAACGTTCTCCGGACCCTATCGCTGCATACACTTAAGTTACAGTTGGGTTAGAAACTTATCTTATAGCCTATACTCTGTAGTAAATGTCAATTGAAACCTCATTCGAAACTCGTTGCTATCTAACCTCTATCTGCCACTCGACCACACTTCCAACCACTTCGTTAACCCCAAATCACCAGTACTACTTCCTTTTCCCCCATTCAGGTCTGCAGATTCGGTATTCTCTCCCAAATTCTAATTGGCCCAGCTCCCACCATAACTACTAAACTTACATAGGATTGGTTACAACATAAACATACAACATACAAAATATCCAAAAATAAAAACATTGCATTATGGTACTTGCAGTCATCTTTTTTTTTAACATGACATGTAATCAGTTAGATACATTAAATTGGTAAAGACCTTAGTGACAGCATAACGCTACTAGTTTAACAGGGCCTTACAGAAGGAATTGTGAATAATTTACTTTCTCGTTGTATCTTCCTTTAATTAAACCATGCCAGGTTAATGTGGTAATGCAATAACCCACTTGAGTTTGTGGGTTATGCTGGTTTTACCACGGCTAACGAAGGCTAACCGTATTCCACTATGCATTGTGCCTAATAACTCCCCTTAGACATGGTAAAACCAGCATAACCAACGGTTTCTTGTGGGCTATTGCCACGCACCATAGGGCCTCAGTAGGTCTTCTACCAAGGCTTAGTAGGACCAATCACAATGCTCTATCTTTGTAGAGAGCTGGCAGGCTTAGCACGATGATGACAGGACTGTGAAGCAAATCAACTAAGATGGCTGTGGCCAAGGAACACCGGACATTTGAATTGGCTTTGGCATCAACTTTGTAAGAGTTAGACTCTTTGAAAGTTGAGCAGAAAAAGCATGTTATTCATTTCAAAGAATGCCGCATTTGCTGTTTTGCCAATGTTGCCCTGATTGTTTGTAGTGCTATCCCATTGTGTGCAGAGGCAGTTTGAAAGTTGTTATAGTCTTGTCTTGTCTTGTCAGGCTAAGGATGTACATGATTTGCGCATGACGACTCATTTGTAGAGAAGATTTGACACTTCATCTCACTTATTTCACTTTGTCTTTGTTGCATCTGACAATGGGACTCAATAGAGTATGTACCTTTGTGGGAAGGTGTCAGACCTTAATAGTCATATTCCACACACTATTATGCATTAGAATACATAGTTTTCAACGGGTACTGTAGATTGCTGGTCAATTACATATGGACCTTTTCATGTTTTTTTTTTTAGGCATTCCAAAAAACAGTGTTGGGGTGTGACCTATCAATCAAACAACATCTGTGCATTGTTGGGCTCATCAGTGGACATTGCCTGCACTTACAAGTATCCCAGAGATCACCAAATCAAAACAGCATTCTGATTTAATGAACAAAAATCAAGCAAAGACCCTCAAGACTTACTTTTTAATGAAGAATATCAGAATGTGCAGACCTGTGCAGAAACTTGAAAGATAAGAACTGTACTCTAAGACTGAAATAAATCAGAGAGAGTCACTCTGGGGAATATGGCTTCAGGTTTACAACAAAACAAGGAACAGGTTACACTGGATTACCAGGTGTCAACATTTCTGTCGCAGGTAAATATTTTATAAAATGTTAGCTATGTTAACAAACACACAGATTCTATCTCTCCACCAGGTCTGCAGCTGATGGTATCTTCTGCTACAGTGACAGAGGGAGAGAGTGTGACACTGACCTCCTGCACTCTGAGTGACAACCCCACCTTCACCTGGTTCAGGAACTCTGTGATCTACAAACACACAACTGACAACCTTTGACAAACTGACAACTGACACACAACCTTTACTTTGACCCAGTCCAAGGACACGACAAAGGCAATTATTCCTGTGCTGTTAGAGAAAATGAAAATATCTCCTCCAGTGTTCCTCAGCGTTAGATGTAAGTTAATGTGTCCTTATTGGCTCTTTAAAAGATTGGTTGCCAATGGACAAACCAATACGTACGCACAAACTGTATGACAAAAATCCTTATGTTACACTCATGTTTTCTAACACACATACAAAAGTCTATAATGGTTCAGTTTATGTGTGATGCCCAGAATTTTTTACGGCCTCTGATGGACGACCCCTGAGAGTTTTTCCAATATGTCCGCAGTGTGTGCAAGGTGTGTGTGTGTTTCTCCCACATAGAGTACCTGTGTTGTGCGTTTCCACTGTCATCAACTTATTGTTGTCAATTGCATTGTTGTAACTGTTACATATTAGTCTCAAATCGTTGTCTACAGTTACCTTACCTGATTTTTGATAATTATTGAACACTCATGTTTATAGAATCAAAAGAAAAACATTGTACAGATATGGGATCTGTTCGAATTTTGCTGAAAGTTTCAATGTGTGTGTGTCTGTGTTTGCACATTAGAGCCTTTCTTCATTTAATTCATACTTGTTAAGAGGCCCTGCAGCTTATGTCTTTTAGGATGTGTATACTGTGTGTGACATGTATGTGCCTCTCCATAGAAGAACTCAAGTATCAGTGTATGTGCAGAGGAAAGAAATGCCACACAAAGAGATGGAGCTCATCGATCTCTCATAGAGATGCTAAAACATCAGCAAAAGTCCATCACCCCTCAGATTTGATATCTATCTGGAGGCTTGCATAGGTAGGTGGGTATGTAGATAGATAGATAGATACATACATACATGTACATAGACAGACATACATGACATACAAACACACATACTGTACACTCTTCAAATAAACAAGTATATAAGGGAAGAAATCAGCTGTGTGCCATTACAGTAAAGTTAGGTTGTAAAGTGTCATTGGAGCCCTGTGGACAAACAAGTTTGTCTAACAAGCACTTATTTTTTACCACCTGGTATTAAATTAATGCTGATATTTGCCTGAGCCTGAAACTTCCTGTTGCTCTTTTAAGATGTGTTTATCTTATCTTTTTCAATTCAGAAATGTTGAGTCAAGTGTGTGTGTGTGTGTGTGTGTGTGGGGGGGGCAACTCAGTGTGTAGCCCATGGAAGAGGGTTGAGTCATGGAATAGGCCCTTTACACCTGATCCGAGTTTAATATAACCTGGCACTACCTCCTATGCTTCCTGACTCTGACGAAGATGTAGAAAACACTGAAACATGACACTTTTCTTATATTTCTTATATTTAGTTGACAAGAACATTACAGCTTTCTCATTCTACTTCCCTGCTTTGATAGATGAGAATAAATGACACAGAATTCAATGAAAATCATCATCTCTAGTTGTTGATGACTTTGTTCCCTTCTCTGGTAAAATTCACATCATCGGCACAGTGTAGACAGGAATATCCTGTTTGGCCTGTACTGTTTATTACTGTAAGTAGAACAAGATATGTCCTGAGGCCAACGGGTATTTTCTGAGTTACTACCCTGCTAGACCCCAAAGATCTCAGAATGCTGGTATCCCAGTAATCCTGAGAACATTAATATAGAAAACATTCATATTATTAAAACATATTATAGAAAACATTCTAGTCCAACGCACTAACCGTCCCGCTTCCCCCCAGAACGCTCTCAACTCTTCACAGGAACTTTACAGTTCCGACTTGTTTACAAACTTTAACCTTGAAATCTAATCTTTTCTGTTTTTCTATTTTATTTTTGAATGTTTTTCTATTTTTTATCCTGCTATGCTTAATTTTAGACAGTTAAGGGGGTTATCCAGAGTGAATCAGCCCATGGCCTGTGTCATGTTGCCAAATGCTGTTGGTGGGTATGAGAATGACAGAATTTGGAGTAATGTAGACCAAATAGCAAAACGGCAGCCAACGCTAACTGAAGGGTAATAAGGTTTAATTTTCTTATATCTTCATTTCGCAGCACTTTGCAGCCTCAAAGAACGGGGATATTGGCTGACTGACTCCAGATATTTTCTTTGGGGACTGGAATTTAGATTTAGAGACAGAAATGTTACATTTTACACAGAAATGTTAAATTTTATAGTTATAATGTTTCTGGAGACGATTGTTGTCATTTGCACCTTTTTGAGAATGTGTGAAATTTGGTTTTAAGGGCATGAAAGTGCAGGTATCAACAAGAAATATGTAAGTGAAAATATAATGGGTCCATCAACATGACATGCATAGTGACATTTTTGCATTTTACAGGGATTAAAAAACAAAGCAAATTAATTTATTTTAGCGTTTTTTACTTCATATAAAATCAAGCACAAAATGCAAGACAACCATATTAGATCTTTTGTTGCAGTAAGTACACAAGTCTTGAGGCCAACATGACATTTAAAGCTGTAAAGCACGGGTCGGCAACGCAAACGACTTTCATTTCAATCAGCCCTCCAGCTGATTCCATGTTTTTTTTTCCGAGCACGTCTTTTTTATTATTATTCCGCCTCCTGTGATACCTGCCTAGCCTGAGTCAGTATTTTGTAATGAGTGATATAGTGCCCCTCCAATGTAGCCTAATAGGCTATGTGGTGAAGTATTACACACTCCTGTCATGTCCAAGTGTCCAAAAACAGTTTTCCGAACTCCGGTCTCATCAACAACTTAAAATTAAGTCAGATGGCAGATCAATGCGAGAGAGGGGGAGAGGGGGTTTTAGGAGTTTTAAGGAGGAGAATTACATTTGAACCGAGTAGCGCTACAGGCCTACTCCAAAGGCTGGAGACATGCAAGAGTGAACAGACCTATGTCTGAGTTTATGCCCAACCCTCAGGAAACAGCGAAAATTAATCAGATACAATGCTGTCTTGCTACATTATATTAAACGCTGCCCAACTACCTGTATATGTCCTGACAATTGTTATAAGTGTAACCGTGGCAACAAAACCTCGGTTGACAATGAACCTCGACTACGCCACCCCGAAGGGAAAATTATAAAGTTTCACCAGATGAAATACCCGTTTCACCCCTTACACTTCAATACATGACCAATGGCACACAAGTTCTTACATAAAATGAAGGCAGCAGAGACACAATGCTCAAGTTTAAGTATTGCAGAATTTATTTAATAATGGAGAGGTGTAATGTGCTGGGAGGAGAAGAGGCTGGAGGATGCAAATTTGGTTAGTGTAAAAATTGAATTTATTACAATTTGTATTTTAAAAATAGATATAACCTTCTGATATAAAAGCACACTGTTGCCAAAGACTGCGCTCAATAAAGCTATCAATACAAGCCTACCCACAGGGAAAAGTGATCAGGACCAGACCGCTGGAGGACAGAGACCACGGAGACACCCGAATCCTGTGCTGAAACTATTCACACACGCAATAACAGTCGCCGCCACACGCACTGCAAACAAGGGTGCACTGGAAAGACACACAATTAGAGGGTGAACACTACAAACTAGCCCACTAAGCATGCAGTGAACTAACAAGAGCTTTGGGCGGATAGAGTAAAGCCAGGAAGACCCCGCACTCCAGTGGACCTGGCCTGGACCTGTGAGATAATTACAGTAGTTAAATGAGCGCGCACAATATAGCCTAGATGGAACACACACGGGGCACAATACAGTTGGTGACAAACAAAAGAAAGAACGGAACAGGTAACTAGGTGCGCAAACCCCAATACCGTCCAGCTCGACTCTCAAGCGCCTCCTCTCGCAAGAGGACAGAGACTGCCAAGCATACAAGGGGAGTAATCGCACCAAATAAACCAAAACACAAACAAAAGTAACACAACAAAATATGGCAAAACAGCAGAGGCACAAAGCGGCACGAGTCTTTCCTATAAACAAACAAATCCATGATTAGACTGAGGCAGTTTATAGTGGTCATGGTTACTTGCTCTATCACTGATCTGCGTTACCTTGCCTCGGGACTACTGGCACTAAACCCCTTTCTCTCGGCCGTCACACCATGTCGCACCCTCCTGCTAATGCCAAAAAGAAAAATGATTAAAACCAAACAACCAGAAAGGAAAGGGAACACTTGAAAAGGACAACGCACCTGAGCTAGTCCGCTGCTGCTGCTCTAATACATTAGCCCACAGTGTGTATGCGGAGAGCGCACCAGCCTCCACCGAAGCCTATCAGACATAAAAACATTTCAATTAAAAGTTGCTCATAAAAATGTAGCGTTCGCAGAGAGACCCCTCTTACCTGCCGCGGCAACCTGCAACAGCTACGAGGAAGTTTGGCTCAAGAAGTCGACTGTGCCAGACAAAGGAGCAGACTGCTTTTAAACAGCCATCTTAATTAATAACTACTTGCAGGTGCGCGGCTCGCGAATGACTGCCACAGAGGCTGTAGGCGGGCCCTCGGCTACATAAGTATGTTATCAAGTAAGATTCTGCAGAAGTTATTTCTGAGTATCAAACACTGCACATACACATAAAGATATGTTATGTACTGGAACACGGTGTGCCGACTCAAAACAGAATTTATGCCCACCATAAACATTAATTTTCCTACGAAATAAGGAGCCATAACCTTGTTATATTATGTAATTTTGTGTGCTTAATGTCATAGTGGTCTATGGGAGAACACAAAACTTAGGAAAACACGAGTTAGTTAAGCCTATCTTATCTTACTACTTGCAGAATTTCTCCACGCCCGCCAATGCAAGACACCTGATGTTAAGCAAAACGAAGAGAACACCAAAGACAGGATTTGCAATTTTGAGTCCGTCTTTATTTTACGAAAACTTAAAAGGAAAAGTTGCATGACCCTCTTACTAGCTGTGGCTTTAAGTTTAACTTAACCTCCAGTCCGTCATTAAACTATTTGCTTCAGTACAAAGAAACCAATAATTCTAATTATTTAACAAAACAGTATATTTCGTTTTGGCATAACTCAATGTAGCACCTTTTGAGGGTTCTTACCACAGGGTGTTTAACTAAGGCAGTGAGGCAGTGAGTCAGAGACTCAGTGGCGAGAAAAAAAATCTGGCCTGTGGCCTAAATTACTTGCCGACCCCTGCTGTAAAGCATGTGTTTAAGCTAAAAATGGTATTAATTAGGAGGCTTCGGGCCTAGTTCATATTGGTGGATTCCCTCACCCATCCAGTTATTAAAAAAACTATTATTCTTCCTTGCTGGGCGTTTAGTCTGACGTATACTTCCTTATGCTGGACTATTATGTTTATGAT
Organism: Tenualosa ilisha; assembly: GCA_015244755.2. NCBI lineage: Eukaryota > Metazoa > Chordata > Actinopteri > Clupeiformes > Clupeidae > Tenualosa > Tenualosa ilisha. The sequence goes on from PYXC01000905.1 coordinate 674,997, forward strand.
TTATATTCCCTTCATTTAATCAGGACCCATCTGTACCATGGTTCTGATGTGAACAGCATCCATTCATACAGCGGACCCCATTCACTGCCACCTGGACTCTTATCTTTACCATGGTTCTGATGTGAACAGCATCCATTCATACAGCGTCCCCATTTACGGCCACCTTATCATGGTATCCTCCCAAACTGAGATATCCCCGGATCCGAAGCATCTCCCTGCATTAAATCGTGTCTCTTGAACTGTTCAAGGCCTCTTGCTTGTCCTTGTCCTCTGCTTGAACTACCCAAGTCCCTACTCTCTCTCTGCCTGAACTGCTGTGGCCTTCTGGGTTACCATTAACATGTTACAAACCACCCTTCTTTCATATGTTAGTATAAGCATTACACTCTTAAGTTAATATTGTATATACTAAAACAAACTTCCTTTTTTATGATAATAATCTCCACACACTTAGAAGCGGTCCAGTGGTACTGTTACTAGACAGTGGCTCTGATAATGATACCAGCCCTCACAGCAATGTACATTTTACCATGTCTAAACACTAAACTGCATGACATAAAAACACTTGTGTTTGTGTGACACTATGTGTCTAAAGGCTTACCAGTGCGCTTGAAGAGTGCCATCTGTCTGAAATGTCTAAGGAGACTGCTGTCTCTACTGCTTTAAGATGTGTTTATCATATATTTTTCAATTCAGAAATGTTGAGTCAAGTGTGTGTGTGTGTGTGTGTGGGGGGGGGGGTTGTGTGCATTCAACGCACTAGTAGGTCTTTTACGCAATAATATAGCCGGCCTGTAGCATGTGTGTGTGCGTGTGGATGACTTAGAGGCAGACATGACACAGCATCATACTGAAATGCAAGCAGTTTTGAAAACAAAAAAAAATGGACAGATGGACTGGGATTGCAGTGAAGCAATTCAATTCAATTCAATTCAGTTTTATTTATACAGCGCCTTTTACAATAGTATTGTCTCATGGCGCTTCACAGAAGGAGCGCCCAAGAGCAACAGGGGCAAGGAAAAACTCCCTTATGTTCAGTTAATCGAGGAAGAAACCTTGGGCAGATCCACGACTCAAGGGGCTAACCCAACTGCCAGGGGTCATGGAGAAAAATTACAATCAGTAGTAACCATGACAGACTATAAGTTGCCTATGGTTTAGCTAAGGTTCATAATAGTTCATAACAGAGTATTATCCCACTTTTACATTACATGGTAATCAGTCTATAGGTGGTTATCAGGAATTATGGCTGGACAATGTAGCAGCGGCCAGGCATAGTGACAAACTCGAAGGAGTGAGATGGGTCATGGGGGTAACAATAAGGGTCCATTTGACAGCGCCATTGTGAGGGGGGGTCAATCACGAAGCCTCAGGAAGGGGAGTCGGGCCCAGCATCGGTGTCCAGGAAGGTCCTCTGTGATGGGGAGTCGGTCCTGACATGGGCCTCCCGTAGTGTTGGTTGTAGTCCACTCAGGAGGGGAGGGTGAGAGGAGTCCGCCAGAATGAGGCAGGGATGACACTCAGCAAAGATAATTGTGGACAGGGGAAAATAGTGAATTAGGCCAGGCTCACACATCAGAAAGCAAATGTGTATTTTGGGCATACATACATGTGTATAAAATATATATATATACATATAAATATTGAGAGAGAGCAGAAGGAGAAAGAGAGGGAGTTGTACGGCATGACACATGAAGGTTGTGCGGCGGCGCTAGGCTATAGCAGCATAACTAGGGTATGATGCATGGTAAACCAGCACCACTGCAGGGATGGTCAGTGGCTGCCATGCCTCGCAACTGGGGGCAACAGCAGAGGCAGTCCCTTCCAAAAGACCCATGAGAAGTGATAATTTGCCATGCACCATCCCTAACTATGGGAAACAGTAAAGAGGAAGGTTTTAAGTCTAGACTTAAAGGTATTGAGAGTGTCCGCTTGTCGAATGTGGGGGGGGGAGATTATTCCACAGGAGGGGTGCACGGTAACAAAAGGCTCTTCCTCCTATCGTAGATTTTGATATTCTTGGGATTACAAGGAGACCAGCATTTTGGGATCTTAGGGTTCTAGGAGGGTGGTAAGGGACAAGTAAGTCTTTAATATATGTTGGTGCATCGCCCATGAGGGCTTTGTAGGTTAGGAGGAGTATTTTAAAATCAATTCGACTTTTAATAGGGAGCCAATGTAGGGAAGCAAGGATAGGAGAGATATGTTCGTATTTTTTAGTCCTGGTGAGAGTTCGGGCCGCAGCATTTTGTATTAGTTGTAGGTTTTTGATGCAAGTATTGCTACACCCAGAGAACAGAGCATTGCAATAGTCGAGCCTGGAAGTAATAAATGCGTGTATTAATTTTTCAGCATCCTCAAAGGATAAGAACTTTCTAACCTTAGCAATATTTCGTAGGTGAAAAAAAAGATATTTTTGAAATGTGTTTTACATGACTATTTAGAGAGAGGTCCTGGTCAATAATTACCCCAAGGTTTTTAACTTTTGCATTACATGACAGTGACAGGCCACTGAGTAAGTTTTGGTGATGGGGTAGAGTGTTGGTCAGCTGTTTAAGGCCAATCATCATAACTTCAGTTTTATCAGAATTTAAACAAAGGAAATTATTAGTCATCCAGGTTTTGATGTCTAGGAGACATGCATCAAGTTTAGTCATTGGCATATAGTCATTAGGCTTCATAGAAAGGTAAAGCTGGGTATCATCAGCATAGGAGTGGAAAGTGATACCATGTTTCCTTATAACAGATCCTAACGGTAACATGTACAGGGAGAACAGCAGGGGACCTAGCACTGAGCCTTGGGGTACACCAAACTTTACTTTGGTATGGGTTGATGACTCATTATGAGCGTGTACAAACTGGTAGCGACCAGAGAGGTATGATTTGAACCAGGCTAATGCAGTGTCTTTGATGCCTATCATGTGTTCAAGTCTGTGTAGTAGGATACCATGGTCAATAGTGTCAAATGCAGCACTAAGATCCAATAGGATTAATTTTGATTAATATTGATATATATCCATTATCAGATGCGATAAGGAGGTCATTGAAGACTTTAACTAGGGCTGATTCTGTGCTATGATTAGTTCTAAAGCCTGACTGGAAGGTTTCCTGGATATTATTGTCATTTAAGAAGCTACAGATTTGCTTAGACACTATTTATGACCGCCGCTAGCGAAGCTAGCGAAAGCGGTCATATTGGTGTTGCTGCACGTTTTTCCCTTTTTTTTTTTTTTTTTCACCGATTTTCCGTCAACGATTCCCGGGACACTGAAACTCAGGGGGAGATGAATGTTTGTAGGCATGTAGCCCTAGAAGTTTGTGAGCGAATATGAGCTTTTGGCCCCCAAGGGCCCCCCCCCACTGTGCCAGTGTCCGTCAAAGAGGGGGAGACCGGCAAAAGTTTTCGCTGAATAACTCGATGAACCTTTCACCCAACAACACGAAATTTTTGTAATATGTCGGTGTTACAGAGACGTATCGACCCAGCCCATAAACACTCACTTGAAGCATAGCGCCACCTACTGATATGGGTAAATGCAAAAATTGGGATTTTGAGTTGCCAATATCTTGGACCGAGAAGGTGGGAACTGCGCAAAATATGTCATGCACGATCACCCTAAAGACTTCTAAAACCACAGCACAAGCCATGAAATTTGGACCATAGGGGGCGCTGTAATTGCAGAAAATGTCATTTTGCCTATTATCTAGAGAATGCTAATGTTTACAGCAATTTTCTTTTTATTGTGAAAACTACTGACCCTCACGCATTGGTGGTCGACGCCCACTTCCAACGAAAACGGTTTACGTGAAATTTTAACATTGCCAAAACGAATCTGAACGAACTCGTCATAGGCCGTTAATGTGAATCTCACCAAATTTGGTATACGTCATCTACAGACAATGCTGACAAAAAGTTATCAAAGGATTTATCTTGAGATAAATTGTTTCGAAGTTACACGTCAATGAACATTGAACACATAGCTTAAAATTTTTTAAAAGTACATATCTTGGCTTTTAATTGCTCAAATTTCGTCAAACTTGGCATGCCATCTCTAAACTGCTTTTTTGTCATGTGTACTAAATTTTGTGACATTTCTCCATAGGGGGCGCTGTTTATCGCCGAAGCTAGGTGTCAAAAACCAGTTTTTGTTAAATAACTCGTTAACATTTTTGCCCAAGATAACGATTTTGTGTTAGTATGTTGGTGTTACAGAGACGTATCGACCCAGCCCATAAACGCTCACGTGAAGCAAAGCGCCACCTAGTGATTAGGGTAACTGCAAAAATTGGGATTTTGAGTTGCCAATATCTTGGGCCGAGAAGGTGGGAACTGCACGAAATATGTCATGCACGATCACCACAAAGACCTCTGAAACCACAGCACATGCCATAAAATTTGGTCCATAGGGGGCGCTGTAATTGTAGAAAATGTCATTTTGCCTATTATCTAGAGAATGCTAATGTTTACAACATTTTTTTTTTTTATGGTGAAATCTATTGAACCTCACGCATAGAAAACACTGGTCGACGCCCACTTCCAACGAAAACAATTTACATGAAATTTGAACATTGCGAAAACGAATCTGAACGAACTCGTCATAGGCCGTTAATGTGAATCTCACCAAATTTGGTATACGTCATCTACAGACAATGCTGACAAAAAGTTATCAAAGGATTTATCTTGAGATAAATTGTTTCGAAGTTACACGTCAATGAACATTTAACACGTAGCTTAAAATTCTTTAAAAGTACATATCTTGGCTTTTAATTGCTCAAATTTGGTCAAACTTGGCATGCCATCTCTAAACAGCTTTTTTGTCATGTGTACTAAATTTTGTGACATTTCGTCATAGGGGGCGCTGTTTATCGCCGAAGCTAGGTGTCAAAAAACAGTTTTTGTTAAATAACTCGTTAACATTTTTGCCCATGATAACGATTTTGTGTTAGTATGTTGGTGTTACAGAGACGTATCGACCCAGCCCATAAACGCTCACGTGAAGCATAGCGCCACCTAATGATAAGGGTAAATGCAAAAATTGGGATTTTGAGTTGCCAATATCTTGGACCGAGAAGGTGGGAACTGCACGAAATATGTCATGCACAATCACCACAAAGACCTCTGAAACCACAGCACATGCCATAAAATTTGGTCCATAGGGGGCGCTGTAATTGTAGAAAATGTCATTTTGCCTATTATCTAGAGAATGCTAATGTTTACAACATTTTTTTTTTATCGTGAAATCTATTGAACCTCACGCATGGAAAACACTGGTCGACGCCCACTTCCAACGAAAACAATTTACATGAAATTTGAACATTGCGAAAATGAATCTGAACGAACCCGTCATAGGCCGTTAATGTGAATCTCACCAAATTTGGTATACGTCATCTGGAGACAATGCTGACAAAAAGTTATCAAAGGATTTATCTTGAGATAAATTGTTTCGAAGTTACACGTCAATGAACATTGAACACGTAGCTTAAAATTTTTCAAAAGTACATATCTTGGCTTTTAATTGCTCAAATTTGGTCAAAGTTGACATGCCATCTCTAAACAGCTTTCTTGTCATGTGTACTAAATTTTGTGACATTTGTCATAGGGGGCGCTGTTTATCGCCATATATAGGTGTCAAAAGACCTATATATATATATATATTTTTTTTTATATAATACTCCATACAAGACAATCTTATGACTACCATCTCTACACAAACACCAAGTGGCAAGAGTTCAAATTAACACATGTAGGCTACATACATACTATGACAACACCTACCCTTTCATAAATCACTCCTACACACTACAAAATCACACACAATCTCATTCATTCAAAAAACACATCCATACCCACTTCCAAGACATAATTTCCAATCTAATTCCCACCTCACAACACTGTTCTACCACACACTTGTCATGCCAACAGTTCTCACATTTCAATACATTGCAGCGGTCATACCATGTATCGCTATGCGGTACATCTAGTTAAAGTCGTCTTTGAAGAGAGCGAACGAATATTTAATAAGCCAAATTTCAGTTGTGATTTCTGGCTATATTCTTTTTTTGTTTCTGGTTTTATTTTTGTGAGGTTGGTATAATTTATACCTCTGCCGGGTCGTTTTGAAAACGTTTTAGTCGCGGACACTCTCACAATCTGTCTGCTGCTAGGGTGACGGCGGGGCGGCAGAGAACTGTGTAGGACAGTAATTCTGCTACCTGGACCAAACTCTGGTTCGTCAGGAACAAGCCGAGTTTAAGTGACGGTCAATGTTCCTAGAAAGGAGCTCAGCACCCATCCGAGACGGATGGATACCATCTCGATTCAAAAGTCCAGGCTTTCCCCAGAAGGAGCTAAAGTTATCGATGAAGCCCACATTGTTATCGGCACACCATCCTGACAACCATCGGTTAAGTGAAAAAACTCTGCTGAGCATTTCTTCACCGCGTTTAATAGGTATGGGACCAGAGAAAGTTACAGAGTCTGACATCGTTTGTGCCAACCTGCACAAGGAAATAAAACTCGTTTTAGTGATCTCCGACTGCCTTAATCGGACGTCGTTAGTGCCAGTATGGATAACTATCCGGGGGTACTTCATTACTTGTTTAGCCGCCAGCACTTTTAAATAGGCTTCGATGTCGCTTGCTCTAGCCCCAGAGATTGAAGTGACTGCGGCCGACGGAGTCGCTAGATTCACATTTCGTACAGTAGAAGCGCCAATTACCAGAGTTTTGTCTTGGTTGGAGGAGCTACTTAGGGGGGAGAATCGATTAGAAACATGAATTGGTTGGTGGTGTGCAGGGGGTTTCGTTCTACGGCTAGTGCCCCTCACCGTAACCCACTTTCCCTGCTGCGAGGGAGATGCCGCCGGTTCACTGGCTAGCTTGCTAGGGGATGATCTCTCTGGTACATCCACACTTGCTAAGGGGGCAGCAGTGCTTTCTGGCGCTGAGTAAGTCTTCTCTAATGTGTGGAAGCGGCTTTCTAACTCAGTGATCCTCGCCTCCAGACTAGCCAGCTGTCTACAAGTGTTACACGTATCATAACCGCTAAAGGAGGCTGGGGAGTAGCTAAACATCTGACAAGCCGGGCAACGGATAGAGAGAGAGCGAGGAGGAGAAGTCATACTGTAGGAAGTGTTAAGGTATAGTTTAACAATTTTAACAGTTGTGTTAAGGTATAGTTTAAGAAACAAAGTGGATAAGTGGGTAGAGAGTATGCTAATTTACGAATAATATCTGCGATTTGGACTAGCGTTGCACACAGACTACAAACAAAGTGTAGAGGAAATGACGTAGCACGCTTACCGCAATGACGCAATCACGTTGTCACAACAGCTCACCAACACTTGAAGCACATGGCTGGTTAGAACAAGATATGTCCTGAGGTCAACGGGTATTTTCTGAGCAATGCTGCTGCCATGCTCCCTTGTTCTGGCACATTCCACTGATATTTATCTTTAATTTCTGTTCTTCAGAACTGAAAACATCTCAGGGCAACTTATCATACCAGTCATGCTAACATAGTTCAACTGGAACACATGTAGCACAGCTCAAGACTTTACCCAGGTCTTAACCTCAGGATAATACTCTATTATGAACTAATATGAACCTTAGCTAAACCATAGGCAACTTATAGTCTGTCATAGTTACTACTGATTGTAATTTTTCTCCATGACCCCTGGCAGTTGGGTTAGCCCCTTGAGTCGTGGATCTGCCCAAGGTTTCTTCCTAGATTAACTGAACATAAGGGAGTTTTTCCTTGCCCCTGTTGCTCTTGGGTGCTCCTTCTGTGAAGTGCCATGAGACAATACTATTGTAAAAGGCGCTGTATATATAAAACTGAATTGAATTAACCCTTCATGGGGCACTCATTGGAAAATGAATATTTGTGTTATTGTGAGATATTAACAGACTTTTTAATTTTTTTTCTTTTGTCAAAGACATAGGTTTCATTAGTAAATCAAAGTCTCCCACATACCATAAAAGAGTAGTGTAGATAGTGGCATAAGAAAAAGTAAAAGTTTTACTTTATAGTAAAACATAAAGTATACGTGAAGTAAAAGAGTGAGAGTGAAGTGTATCAACGGGAAACTAGTACTGACACATGAATTGTAAATATATGACAAAGAAAACATCATTATAAATACTGGCAAAAATTAAGTTACAAGATCAATTTTGTCAAACTGGTGATAAGATCAGAAATTGGCCAAAACCACACATTTTGCCTAAATGAAAATTTCTAATCTGTAAATTTATGGTTAGCAAATATATATAAATGGGTTAAATTTCTCTCTGGATCACTGTATGGAGTTATATAATCCTGTAACAACAACAAGTGCCCCATCAGTCTTGTTCATAATGTGTAATGTAAAAAAATAAAATATCAAAGTAGTTATTTGATGCATAAGGGGTATGTCTAAAAATTTACACTTGGACTACTTACGTGAACTGTTGCCAGATAAATCTGATGTTTTCTAGCCCATACGCTATGTTATGATACAAAAAATTAGCCTGAATTGTCTAAAAACCACCCAACTTTTGACTTAGTGCAATATCTACATATTTTTACCAGCAAAATTACCTAGCCAATTTTTACCGCCAAAATTAAATCCAAAGCAGTCCAGTTGGGCGTGAAAATGCCCAATCTGGCAACAGTGAAGTGAACTGGGCATGATCATATATGGTACCACCATTTTTCATCCAACACATTCCTTCTAGAAGCCCTGTTTGAACATCTATCTCAGAGCTATTCAACCATATAATGTTAATAATTGATTTAATTAATACTAATAATTGATTTAATTGATAATAATTTTAGTTATAGTTATCATCAAAAGTGTAAGAGTAGGGCAGAACCCATAACAATGTTTACAACTTCAGGGGCTGATAGTGTAAAAAATCCTGAGCCTTTCTTTCATGCCGGCGACGTGGACAGGGTTGGGTGGTGTTAAGAATGCAACGCACCTTTAACTCATTATAGGCAGACACATTTCCTGCTCCAATGTTCCCTGGCAGTGTTGTTCTGGCAGATTCCATTGATAATTGGGAACATTTTTGTTCTTGAGAACTATAATCATCAGGAGGCAAATTATCATACCAATCTTGGCACAGGCCAGGGCTTTACCCCTGTCTTAACCTTTGATGTGGCACTTCTTGAAAATGTAATATTTGAACCCTAGTGTGACTGGGAGATATTCATAGTTTTTTTTTTTTTTTTTTTTTTTTTACTTTTGACTTTCACTCTTTTAACTTTTATTTAACTCTCATTTAACACAAGAGTTAAACACCTCGGGTAATCATTGACCAGGATCTCTCTCTGAATTGTCATGTAAAGCATATTTCAAAAACAACCTTTTTTCACCTACGAAATATCGCTAAGGTTAGAAAGTTCCTATCCATTGAGGATGCAGAAAAATTAATACATGCATTTGTTACCATCAGGCTTGATTATTGTAATGCTCTAAGTGAAGCGTCTTCAAGCTCCAAAAGAAGTCCAGTTGCATACAACTTTTTCAAGCACTTTAACTACCATGACCTGGATGAATTAGAATCTTCACAAATACATTATAATTGTCTGTTCTCTGGGTGTAGTAATGGCTGTTGTCAGGCACAGGCAGGGCGGAGGCAGATATTCAAACAAGGAGTTTTTATTAAAGCAAACGAACAAGGGATAACAAAAGTTGCGTCCTTTACTATAACGGAGAGAACTGAAAAGTACAACGCTCTGAGGTTCTGTCAGCTAAATACTTACTTTCCTGACAGCCCTGGGAAACAGCAGAGCACAAATACCTTCATCTTATCTGAACTCTCCATCACAGAAACAGATCACAGACAACATCCTCATGCCAAGCCAGTTCTTTTGTTGATTACTTGCTGATTTGTTTCAGACCTTGTGGTCAAAATGGCTGTGCTTTCCTTTCGTAAGGCCATGTTGTCAACTTTACAGCACAGAAATCAAGCCCATTTATCTCTTTGTTGACTCTACTGATGACGACTGATATTATTGCAGAATTTCTCTGTTGTTATTTGAAGGAGGCCTCATTATTTCTTTCTGTGCAGCTCTTTGTTCTAATATGTCTATTCCTAAATGTCCCTCTGGATGAATAAAGTATCTATCTATCTACAGTATCTATCTATCTGTCTATGCAGATTCATGGAATTTAAAATCACCTAGTGCAAAGAATGAAGGGTGTGACATCACTTCTGATAGGTAAAAAGAGCAGAGAGCAGTCAGAGTGCAGCTAAAGAGTGCAGTCTCTTTTTTGTTCTGAAGAGTTCCTTCCCTAATGACATGTCCCAGAAATATTTAGTGGTAGAGGCCTTCAGTGCTTTCTGTCAAATCTCCTTTAGCATGACGTACTCTGGTGGTCCCCATGAAGTGTAAGAGGTGAGGAAACACCTCACAATTCCTTATGAAACTATGAAGCAACAACCAATCAACTTGACGCAGATCAGTAACACCTGCTTTCCCCTAAGTGTAAATGGATCTGGATTGTTGTAAAATCTCTGATATCTTTCTTTCAGTCCTATGAATTCATCTTCATATCTTTCCTTGACCTCATACGGTACTGTATCCTTTACCTGATACGGTATTTACATCTCTGGGAAACCCTGATACGGTATTTACATCTGTGAGAAATTCTGATACAGTATTTACATCCCTGGAAAACCCTGAAACGTTTTTTTTTTACATCCCAGGAAACTACTGTAACACCACTCATCCATGCTAAATAACCTTTGACCTTCCCTACACTTTTCCTATCCGTCATCAGTGACAACATAGATGGAGTAATGTGAAAGCAGACTAATATTGGAAGTAAAGCCCATTAACTGGACCAAAATAGTACACTCAACTCATGGGAGGGGTTGTGGCCATTTTCAAACATCTAAGGGTTTACACTCAATATGATATTTACAAAAATATTTCAAATATAACGAAAACAAAACAAACACGAGAACAAACAGCCCCCACTTCATCATGCTATGACTGGTAGTTTGAGCAAAGGCTGACTCGGTAGCTTTCAGTGGACACACACTTTCCCCTTCTCCTGTCTCTGTTCCCTTGTAAGCCCACCTCTTGCTGCACTTCAGTCTTAATCCTCATTTTGCAGTGTTTGGATAGAAGTGTCAGCTAAATACTTACTTACTTACTTATATTATTACAGCCCCTGGGACAGTGTAGATGACATTGACTGATGATGTCCATGTCTCACTTCTGTCTGGAAGTCAGGTGTCAGTCCCAAGTTCCTCCTGACCATGCTTTCTCAGACAGTGGGTGGTGGGTTTTGAAAGTTTCAGTCACATCTTATACACATTAATAAAAAAAAAATACTGATGGTTCACTGATGATCATTGTTTTCCAAAAAGCCTTTCACTTATACAGCATAATCAAGACAGTGCAATATCATAGATCTACTTTCATCAACACGTTTTGAAAGAGGCACCAAAAGTTCAGTGTAGACTTAAACCTTCTCAGGAGACACACCTAATGCTGGCTTACCAAGTGACTGCAGAATTGGAGAGCACATTAATTGTGCCAAAAATATTCCTCTGTCTGTTAGTTGAATGTCATTTCAATGTTTTAGTTTGACTCCAGCATGTATACCTGCATGATAGTCTGTAGAGTTTATTTCGTATTACATTAATATTTTGTGTGTTGTGTCTGTCTTTGTCTCCCTGTCTCTTTCTCACTATTTCTGTCTTTGTCTTGCATAACTCAAACTCATCAAACACCATCTCATTAGTCTGATGTGTGAGGTACAATTATGAGCAAAATTGTTTTGTAGCGGAACACTTAGCCAGATCTGGCCCAGGTGTTGCTGGATTCAGCTGAAAGAAGGGTATAATCATGGTCAAATGTTATCTTAGGGAATCATGTGTCATGTTACATCATGTCAGTTTACATGTTTTTTTATTTCCCAGAACTGATTTTGTCTTATTTCTTTTCATAGAGAGCTACTTCTCTGTCCTACTTGTGATATGATGTTTACCACAAGTCAACCCTCTCTCAGTTCATTTACCTGCAGAGGAACCAACAGTACTCTGTGGACTGTGTATGGTGGGTGAGTGACTTCAACATCCAAATAGGTCTTTTTTAAATGAATGTCTGTCTGATCTTAAACAATGTTGAATAATCAACAAATCAGTATGGCAACATTAATGGGATGAACTAGGATGTGCTCATTATGATTGCAGGCCGGACAAGTGATGCTTTCAAAATCCATAAATGTATTGGTGCATTTCCTCTTGTGTCCAGCAGGTATATGCTGTTACACAAAGTCAAATCACATTTTGTGTTTAATATGCACGTGATATACACAGTAAATTATTAGATGTTGCCTACTGTAGAATTAATAAAATCATTAAGTGTCAGGGAATTACTTTCACATGGTTATTATTTTACTCATATTTTTTGTTTTTTTGTTTTATGCTGACTGTTCAATGTAATATTTGTTTTGTTTCAGCTGTGCAGTGTGCCTGGAGTGTGAGTTGTTCCTCTACACAAGTCTGTGGCCTTAAAGGGGCATTGGTGGTTCTGCCGTGCACATATCACTATTCCTGAATGGGCCACTATGTGGGTGGAGAGTGGAACAAAGAGAAGAGAGGGACAGTCAGAGAAGTCAGTAACGCGAATAAATATCCTGACTGCAGCCTGAAAACAGACATTCTGGCTGATCATCACGCTGGCGTTTATCACTTTAGGTTTCCAGTGGTTGATGGTGAATTTACTGGTTTTCCTGTCTACCATTCACTGTTAGGGAATTTGCTATTAAACCTAGAATAGTAGGTCTATGGTTTAAATGAATAACTGTGCGGTGCCTCCACTGAAAAAATACTGTACCAGCAACCCCTGATATACACCATGTAAATCCTCAGAAATTACATATAATGATAATAAATGCATTGACCCTGTGCCATGTGATGAAATATAACCAATAAGTACTATTAATTTTACTTTGTGTTCACCCAGAATTAACTAAAATACTTAATAAACTGAAATTTGCTGATGTATGTGTCTGTAGAATGTATGAAAATGTGTACTAATGAAATGAAATAAACTCTTTTTAAATGACTGTCACCTTTAACTGTCAGACACAGACAGGCGGAGGCAGTAGATAAACTCAAATACTTTATTAACACAAGAACTGGGGAAATAACAAAAGCCGTGTCCGTTACTCTAACGGAGAAATGAAAAGAACAATGCACAAAGGCAAGGGGCAAAACTAACACTCAGGAGATATACGATGTACAAAGGCAAGGGGCAAAACTAACACACAGGAGATGTAGGCGAAACACAACCGTAACAAAGACACGAACAAGATAAGTCGAGAGGGAGAAGATTCACGGGGAAGTCTAGGCTTACGCGGGAGGTGATGCCGGAGATCACGGAAGACGAAGGGAGCATACGAGGAAACAGGAGACAAGGTAATAGCGACGAGACCAGACACCGAGTGAAGCGGGAGGGAGGCTTAAGTAGAGTGGAGACCAGGTGACACTAATCAAAACTCAGGTGAAGGTGATCGGGCTTGAAGAGGTGAGTGCAAACGAGGAGATGAGCTGTGAGACCGTGGCGTAGAGTGAGGGGGCGTGGCCGTGACCAGATCCGATGCGGACCTGACATTACCCCCCCTCCAGGGGCCGCTCCTGGAGTACGACGGCCCGGGTGCCGGGTACGCCGGCTGGGGCGACCCCGGCCTCGGGGAGCGGGACGGTCCGGATGCTCCGCGTGGAAGGCGGTGAGCAGGTTGGGGTCCAGGATGTCCTCCCTCGGAACCCACGAACGTTCCTCCGGACCGTACCCCTCCCAATCCACCAGATACTCCAGGCGACCTCGACGGCGCCTGGAGTCGAGGACGGAGTCGACCACATACGCCGGGCCGTCGTCCAACAGGAGCGGCAAAGGAGGCTCAGGCCGCGCATCGGGAGCTGCGGAGAGAGGAGAAACATGGTGAGGTGCGTGATAAGGTTTAAGTAGTGACACATGGAAAGTTGGGTGAAGGCGGTAGTGAGGGGGCAAACGTAACTTAAAAGTGACCGGGTTGACCTGCTGCACGATGTCGAAGGGACCGATGAACCGGGGGCTGAGCTTCCTAGAGGGCAGTCGGAGGCGGATGTCCCGAGTGGAGAGCCAGACCTTCTGGCCAACCTCATAGGTGGGTGTGGGCCCTCTCCGCGCGTCAGCGTGGTGTCGGAAGCGTTGGACTGCCCTCTGGAGCTGCTGATGTGCCTTTTCCCAGACCCTACCACTCTCCCGGTACCAGTCCTCCACGTTGACCACCGCGGAGGGTTCGGTGTGCCAGGGGAAGAGGGGTGGCTGGTAGCCGAGTGTGCACTGAAACGGGGTGAGTCCAGTGGAGCGTTGACGTAGGGAGTTCTGCGCGTATTCGGCCCAGGGTAGGAAGTGGCTCCACCGGTTCTGGTGCTGAGAGCAGAAGGTGCGTAGGAACCGGCCGATCTCCTGGATCTTCCGCTCCGTCTGGCCGTTGGTCTGTGGGTGGTACCCCGACGTGAGGCTGACGGCCACACCCAGGCGCCCTAAGAAGGCCCGCCAGAATCGGGATATGAATTGGGGTCCCCGATCGGACACCACGTCCTCGGGTAACCCGAAATGGCGGAAGACATGGGTGAACACTGCCTCGGCGGTCTCCGCCGCCGAGGGGATAGACTTCATGGGGACGAGTTTGCATGATTTCGAGAATCGGTCTACAACCACTAAAACACAAGTAAAATCATTAGACTTGGGCAGATCAGTAATAAAATCGACGCCTAGGTGTGACCATGGCCTCTGGGGAACCGGGAGCGGCTGGAGCTTACCCTCTGGGAGATGTCGGGGAGTTTTTGCCATGGCACACTCAGCACAACCAGCCACATACCTCTGGACGTCGCGGTGCATCTGCGGCCACCAGTACCGATCGCGGAGGAGAGAGAGGGTCTGGGCAGCCCCCGGATGGCCAGTGCCCAGGGAGGTATGGAGGCTTTCAAGCACCTCCTGTCGAAGCCCGGCGGGCACAAACAGACGATCGGCCGGGGTCTCTGGGGGCGCTGGTTCCTGGGCCACCGCCTGGGCGACACGGTTGTCCAGAGCCCACTGGATCGGGCTCACGATGAGATGTGCCGGCAGGATAGGCTCGTGGGACTTGGGTGAGTCCGCATCCCCGTGGACTCTGGACAGCGCGTCGGCCACGACGTTCTTGGACCCCGGCCTGTAAGACAGAACAAAGTCAAAGCGGGTGAAGAATAGTGCCCACCGGGCCTGACGAGGATTCAGCCGCTTGGCCTCACGTAAGTAGGCCAGGTTCTTGTGGTCAGTGAGGACACGAAAGGGGTGTTGGGCTCCCTCCAGCCAGTGGCGCCACTCCTCCAAAGCAAGTTTAACGGCGAGCAGTTCCCGGTTTCCGATGTCATAATTCTGCTCGGCCGGGGTAAACTTGCGGGAGAAGTAGGCGCACGGATGTAGTCTGGCTGGAGATCCGCTTTCCTGGGACAGGACCGCACCTGCACCGGTTGTGGAGGCGTCTGCCTCCACGACGAAGGGCTTGGTAGGGTCCGGGAGCGTGAGGAGAGGAGCCGAGGCGAAGGAGGCCTTGAGGTCCTGGAGCGCCCGTGCCGCCTCGGGGGACCATTGGAGGGTCTTGGGCTTGGACCGCAGGAGGTTGGTGAGAGGAGCGACCACAAGGCTGTAATTTCTGATAAAACGTCGATAAAAGTTGGCGAAGCCTAACAAGCGTTGCAGTTCCTTGACCGTAGTGGGAGCCGGCCAGTGGAGTACGGCGTCAACCTTCCCCTGGTCCATCTTGACGCCCTGGGCGGAGATGTTGTACCCCAAGAACTGGACCTGGCGTTCGTGGAAGACGCACTTCTCCGCCTTGAGGTAGAGGTGGTGTTCACGGAGCTTGCGGAGTACCTGTGCCACGTGCTGTTGGTGTTCGGCCTCGTTCCGGGAATAGATTAAGATGTCGTCGATGTAGACGAGGACGAACCGATGGAGAAATTCCCGGAACACCTCATTCATGTAGGACTGGAATACGGAGGGGGCGTTGGCTAGCCCGTAGGGCATAACCCGATATTCGTAATGACCATTGGGGGTGATGAAGGCCGTCTTCCACTCATCCCCCTCTCGTATTCTGATGAGGTTGTAGGCACTCCGCAGGTCTAGCTTCGTGAACACCACCGCACCACGAAGCTGTTCCAAGGCGGCCGGAACCAGGGGGAGAGGATGGCGGAACTTTACTGTGATCCGATTCAGGGCTCGGTAGTCGATGCAAGGTCGCAGTCCCCCGTCCTTCTTGGCCACAAAGAAGAAGCTGGAGGCGGCGGGCGAGACCGACGGGCGGATGTACCCCTGGCGCAAGGCCTCCCGGATGTATTCCTCCATGGCCGCTTGCTCAGGCAAGGACAGCGGGTAGACCCTACCCCTAGGCACTGGCTCTCCCGGCAGCAGGTCAATGGCGCAATCCCAGGGCCGGTGAGGCGGGAGTTGTGCGGCGCGTGCAGGACAGAACACCTCGGCGAAGTGACGGTATTCGTGGGGGATGACGGTGCTACGGGCCGAGTGAGGGCTTTCGACTGACGTGGAACCCACCACCAGGGAGGAGTGACGGTGACGGGACCTAGGAACCGGGAGACAAGACAAACACTGGTTACGACATGAAACACCCCACTTTAAGATTTCTCCGGTGGCCCAGTCCACCACCGGAGCATGCTGCACCAGCCATGGGCGGCCCAGGATAAGGTCCACGGTGGCCTCCTCGAGGACCAGAAAGTCTATACTCTCCTTGTGGCTTACGCCTATCTGGAGTGTCAGGGGGCCCACGGCATGTCGGATGGTCCGTCGGGTCATGGGCCGACCCACCACGGAGTGTACGACGTAGGGGTGGGGGCTCTCCCGACGCGGTAGCTGCAGGCGTCGGCAGAGGGAGCCGGCTATGAAGTTCCCGGCGGAGCCAGAGTCGAGGAGGGCCCGGGCTGAAAGGGAGACATTGGTGGTAGACAGGGTTATGGTGATCAACAAGGGAGATAAAATGGACGGTTGCAGACTGGTTCCACTCACCTGGACGCGAGACGGGCGCACAGGGCAAGCGCGGATGTGGTGTCCTGAGGCCCCACAGTAGAGACACAAGCCCTGTTCGACCCGCCTGCGTCGTTCGGTGGGAGTGAGCTTGACAGAATCGACCTGCATGGGGGTCTCGGGCGTGGAGTCGGCAGGAGCGGGTCGGGGGTGCTGCGGAGCGGCGCGGGAGACTAGTGGTAGGCAGCCCTCTCTCCGGTGCGCCACCCGAATAGCGAGCTGGATAAAACGCTCCAGGCCGACGGAGTCATCATATGCCGCCAGGTGGAGGCGTAGGGCGGGTTCCAGGCCCAGGCGGAAGGTGGTGAGCAGGGCTGGTTCGTTCCACCCACTGGCGGCGGCGAGGGTCCGGAAGCGGAGAGCGTAGTCGGTAATACTGGTTTTGCCCTGCTTCAGGTGGTGTAGTTGTTCCTGGACGGTGGAGTCGCCGACCGGAGCCTGGAAGACCTCCCGGAAGTGCTTCATAAAGGCGTCCACGGATTGTGTGGTGGGTCCCGCCTGCTGCCAGACACTCTCTGCCCACTGGAGGGCCCGGCCGTCCAGGCGCGAGATGACATACGCCACTTTGCCACGTTCAGTGGGGAAACGGCGCGGGTCCATCTCCAGGGCGAGAGTGCACTGCAGCAGGAACCCACCACAGGCCTCCGGGTCTCCGGAGTAAGGCGGGGGATCCGGAGTGGGCGCGACGACGCTGACTGGCGGCGTCACATGAGCTAACAAACTATGGCGTAGTTCGTCGACCAAGGCTCGAATGGGGTCGGGGTTACGAGCCTCCATGATTAGTTTAACGGTCTGGTCTTCTGTCAGACACAGACAGGCGGAGGCAGTAGATAAACTCAAATACTTTATTAACACAAGAACTGGGGAAATAACAAAAGCCGTGTCCGTTACTCTAACGGAGAAATGAAAAGAACAATGCACAAAGGCAAGGGGCAAAACTAACACTCAGGAGATATACGATGTACAAAGGCAAGGGGCAAAACTAACACACAGGAGATGTAGGCGAAACACAACCGTAACAAAGACACGAACAAGATAAGTCGAGAGGGAGAAGATTCACGGGGAAGTCTAGGCTTACGCGGGAGGTGATGCCGGAGATCACGGAAGACGAAGGGAGCATACGAGGAAACAGGAGACAAGGTAATAGCGACGAGACCAGACACCGAGTGAAGCGGGAGGGAGGCTTAAGTAGAGTGGAGACCAGGTGACACTAATCAAAACTCAGGTGAAGGTGATCGGGCTTGAAGAGGTGAGTGCAAACGAGGAGATGAGCTGTGAGACCGTGGCGTAGAGTGAGGGGGCGTGGCCGTGACCAGATCCGATGCGGACCTGACATTAACACCATAAAGAACATAAAAGATGCACAAAACCTAGCAACCAAATACTCAGTGACCCATATGGAAAAGGAGATCATGAAGGGAAAGATAGCTCCCACTTTACCATACACATGAAACTGGTGAGAGTAGACTTACATTGCATAGTCTACTGTGTCCTTCAATATCAACTTGTATGACATATAGGCATTAAGTTCCATAAACAGTTTGATCAGTCAATGAATAGCAAGCTTGCAAGCGTCTCGTTGGGGCCCGTTACGCTGGAAACCACAACAACAAAAATATAATCCACAACGCGGCCTCTGATGGGAAGCAAAATCCAACTCAAGACAAAAAAGGTAGGTATGACGTAGCTAAAAGAAAAGTCAACGTTCTCCGGACCCTATTGCTGCATACACTTAAGTTACAGTTGGGTTAGAAACTTATCTTATAGCCTATACTCTGTCGTAAATGTCAATTGAAACCTCATTCGAAACTCGTTGCTATCTAAACTCTATTTGCCTCTCGACCACACTTCCAACCACTTCGTTAACCCCAAATCACCAATACTACTTCCTTTTTCCCCCATTCAGGTCTGCAGATTCGGTATTCTCTCCCAAATTCTAATTGGCCCAATTCCCACCATAACTACTAAACTTACATAGGATTGGTTACAACATAAACATACAACATACAAAACATCCAAAAATAAAAACATTGCATTATGGTACTTGCAGTCATCTTTTTTTTTAACATGACATGTAATCAGTTAGATACATTAAATTGGTAAAGACCTTAGTGACAGCATAACGCTACTAGTTTAACAGGGCCTTACAGAAGGAATTGTGAATAATTTACTTTCTCGTTGTATCTTCCTTTAATTAAACCATGCCAGGTTAATGTGGTAACGCAATAACCCACTTGAGTTTGTGGGTTATGCTGGTTTTACCACGGCTAACGAAGGCTAACCGTATTCCACTATGCATTGTGCCTAATAACTCCCCTTAGACATGGTAAAACCAGCATAACCAACGGTTTCTTGTGGGTTATTGCCACGCACCATAGGGCCTCAGTAGGTCTTCTACCAAGGCTTAGTAGGACCAATCACAATGCTCTATCTTTGTAGAGAGCTGGCAGGCTTAGCACGATGACGACAGGACTGTGTGTATATACACATGTATGTATGCCCAAATTACACATTTGCTTTCTGATGTGCGAGCCTGGCCTAATTCACTATTTTCCTCTGTCCACAATTATCTTTGCTGAGTGTCATCCCTGCCTCATTCTGGCGGACTCCTCTCACCCTCCCCTCCTGAGTGGACTACAACCAACACTACGGGAGGCCCATGTCAGGACCGACTCCCCATCACAGAGGACCTTCCTGGACGCCGATGCTGGGCCCGACTCCCCTTCCTGAGGCTTCGTGATTGACCCCCCCTCACAATGGCGCTGTCAAATGGACCCTTACTGTTACCCCCATGACCCATCTCACTCCTTCGAGTTTGTCACTATGCCTGGCCACTGCTACATTGTCCAGCCATAATTCCTGATAACTACCTATAGACTGATTACCATGTAATGTAAAAGTGGGACAATACTCTATTATGAACTATTATGAACCTTAGCTAAACCATAGGCAACTTATAGTCTGTCATGGTTACTACTGATTGTAATTTTTCTCCATGACCCCTGGCAGTTGGGTTAGCCCCTTGAGTCGTGGATCTCCCCAAGGTTTCTTCCTAGATTAACTGAACATAAGGGAGTTTTTCCTTGCCCCTGTTGCTCTTGGGTGCTCCTTCTGTGAAGCGCCATGAGACAATACTATTGTAAAAGGCGCTGTATAAATAAAACTGAATTGAATTGAATTGAAGCAAATCAACTAAGATGGCTGTGGCCAAGGAACACCGGACATTTGAATTGGCTTTGGC
The DNA here is from genome assembly GCA_015244755.2 of Tenualosa ilisha. Taxonomy (NCBI): domain Eukaryota; kingdom Metazoa; phylum Chordata; class Actinopteri; order Clupeiformes; family Clupeidae; genus Tenualosa; species Tenualosa ilisha. The sequence goes on from PYXC01000905.1 coordinate 695,303, forward strand.
ATCAACTTTGTATAAGTTAGACTCTTTGAAAGTTGAGCAGAAAAAGCATGTTATTCATTTCAAAGAATGCCGCATTTGCTGTTTTGCCAACGTTGCCCTGATTGTTTGTAGTGCTATCCCATTGTGTGCAGAGGCAGTTTGAAAGTTGTTATAGTCTGGCTTGTCAGGCTAAGGATGTACATGATTTGCGCATGACGACTTATTTGTAGAGAAGATTTGACACTTCATCTCACTTATTTCACTTTGTCTTTGTTGCATCTGACAATGGGACTCAATAGAGTATGTACCTTTGTGGGAAGGTGTCAGGCCTTAATAGTCATATTCCACACACTATTATGCATTAGAATACATAGTTTTCAACGGGTACTGTAGATTGCTGGTCAATTACATATGGACCTTTTCATGTTTTTTTTTTTAGGCATTCCAAAAAAACAGTGTTGGGGTGTGACCTATCAATCAAACAACATCTGTGCATTATTGGGCTCATCAGTGGACATTGCCTGCACTTACAAGTATCCCAGAGATCACCAAATCAAAACAGCATTCTGGTTTAATGAACAAAAATCAAGCAAAGACCCTCAAGACTTACTTTTTAATGAAGAATATCAGAATGTGCAGACCTGTGCAGAAACTTGAAAGATAAGAACTGTACTCTAAGACTGAAATAAATCAGAGAGAATCACTCTGGGGAATATGGTTTCAGGTTTACAACAAAACAAGGAACAGGTTACACTGGATTACCAGGTGTCAACATTTCTGTCGCAGGTCAATATTTTATAAAATGTTAGCTATGTTAACAAACACACAGATTCTATCTCTCCACCAGGTCTGCAGCTGATGGTATCTTCTGCTACAGTGACAGAGGGAGAGAGTGTGACGCTGACCTCCTGCACTCTGAGTGACAACCCCACCTTCACCTGTTGTGTGCATTCAACGCACTAGTAGGTCTTTTACGCAATAATATAGCCGGCCTGTAGCATGTGTGTGTGCGTGTGGATGACTTAGAGGCAGACATGAGACAGCATCATACTGAAATGCAAGCAGTTTTGAAAAAAAAAAATGGACAGATGGACTGGGATTGCAGTGAAGCACATGGCTGGTTAGAACAAGATATGTCCTGAGGTCAACGGGTATTTTCTGAGCAATGCTGCTGCCATGCTCCCTTGTTCTGGCACATTCCACTGATATTTATCTTTAATTTCTGTTCTTCAGAACTGAAAACATCTCAGGGCAACTTATCATACCAGTCATGCTAACATAGTTCAACTGGAACACATGTAGCACAGCTCAAGACTTTACCCAGGTCTTAACCTCAGGATAATACTCTATTATGAACTAATATAAACCTTAGCTAAACCATAGGCAACTTATAGTCTGTCATGGTTACTACTGATTGTAATTTTTCTCCATGACCCCTGGCAGTTGGGTTAGCCCCTTGCGTCGTGGATCTGCCCAAGGTTTCTTCCTAGATTAACTGAACATAAGGGAGTTTTTCCTTGCCCCTGTTGCTCTTGGGTGCTCCTTCTGTGAAGTGCCATGAGACAATACTATTGTAAAAGGCGCTGTATATATAAAACTGAATTGAATTAACCCTTCATGGGGCACTCATTGGAAAATGAATATTTGTGTTATTGTGAGATATTATTTTAATTTTTTTTCTTTTGTCAAAGACATAGGTTTCATTAGTAAATCAAAGTCTCCCACATACCATAAAAGAGTAGTGTAGATAGTGGCATAAGAAAAAGTAAAAGTTTTACTTTATAGTAAAACATAAAGTATACGTGAAGTAAAAGAGTGAGAGTGAAGTGTATCAACGGGAAACTAGTACTGACACATGAATTGTAAATATATGACAAAGAAAACATCATTATAAATACTGGCAAAAATTAAGTTACAAGATCAATTTTGTCAAACTGGTGATAAGATCAGAAATTGGCCAAAACCACACATTTTGCCTAAATGAAAATTTCTATCTGTAAATTTATGGTTAGCAAATATATATAAATGGGTTAAATTTCTCTCTGGATCACTGTATGGAGTTACAACAACAAGTGCCCCATCAGTCTTGTTCATAATGTGTAATGTAAAAAAATAAAATATCAAAGTAGTTATTTGATGCATAAGGGGCATGTCTAAAAATTTACACTTGGACTACTTACGTGAACTGTTGCCAGATAAATCTGATGTTTTCTAGCCCATACGCTATGTTATGATACAAAAAATTAGCCTGAATTGTCTAAAAACCACCCAACTTTTGACTTAGTGCAATATCTACATATTTTTACCAGCAAAATTACCTAGCCAATTTTTACCGCCAAAATTAAATCCAAAGCAGTCCAGTTGGGCGTGAAAATGCCCAATCTGGCAACAGTGAAGTGAACTGGGCATGATCATATATGGTACCACCATTTTTCATCCAACACATTCCTTCTAGAAGCCCTGTTTGAACATCTATCTCAGAGCTATTCAACCATATAATGTTAATAATTGATTTAATTAATACTAATAATTGATTTAATTGATAATAATTTTAGTTATAGTTATCATCAAAAGTGTAAGAGTAGGGCAGAACCCATAACAATGTTTACAACTTCAGGGGCTGATAGTGTAAAAAATCCTGAGCCTTTCTTTCATGCCGGCGACGTGGACAGGGTTGGGTGGTGTTAAGAATGCAACGCACCTTTAACTCATTATAGGCAGACACATTTCCTGCTCCAATGTTCCCTGGCAGTGTTGTTCTGGCAGATTCCATTGATAATTGGGAACATTTCTGTTCTTGAGAACTATAATCATCAGGAGGCAAATTATCATACCAATCTTGGCACAGGCCAGGGCTTTACCCCTGTCTTAACCTTTGATGTGGCACTTCTTGAAAATGTAATATTTGAACCCTAGTGTGACTGGGAGATATTCATAGTTTTTTTTTTTTTTTTTTTTTTTTACTTTTGACTTTCACTCTTTTAACTTTTATTTAACTCTCATTTAACACAAGAGTTAAACACCTCGGGTAATCATTGACCAGGATCTCTCTCTGAATTGTCATGTAAAGCATATTTCAAAAACAACCTTTTTTCACCTACGAAATATCGCTAAGGTTAGAAAGTTCCTATCCATTGAGGATGCAGAAAAATTAATACATGCATTTGTTACCATCAGGCTTGATTATTGTAATGCTCTAAGTGAAGCGTCTTCAAGCTCCAAAAGAAGTCCAGTTGCATACAACTTTTTCAAGCACTTTAACTACCATGACCTGGATGAATTAGAATCTTCACAGATACATTATAATTGTCTGTTCTCTGGGTGTAGTAATGGCTGTTGTCAGGCACAGGCAGGGCGGAGGCAGATATTCAAACAAGGAGTTTTTATTAAAGCAAACGAACAAGGGATAACAAAAGTTGCGTCCTTTACTATAACGGAGAGAACTGAAAAGTACAACGCTCTGAGGTTCTGTCAGCTAAATACTTACTTTCCTGACAGCCCTGGGAAACAGCAGAGCACAAATACCTTCATCTTATCTGAACTCTCCATCACAGAAACAGATCACAGACAACATCCTCATGCCAAGCCAGTTCTTTTGTTGATTACTTGCTGATTTGTTTCAGACCTTGTGGTCAAAATGGCTGTGCTTTCCTTTCGTAAGGCCATGTTGTCAACTTTACAGCACAGAAATCAAGCCCATTTATCTCTTTGTTGACTCTACTGATGACGACTGATATTATTGCAGAATTTCTCTGTTGTTATTTGAAGGAGGCCTCATTATTTCTTTCTGTGCAGCTCTTTGTTCTAATATGTCTATTCCTAAATGTCCCTCTGGATGAATAAAGTATCTATCTATCTACAGTATCTATCTATCTGTCTATGCAGATTCATGGAATTTAAAATCACCTAGTGCAAAGAATGAAGGGTGTGACATCACTTCTGATAGGTAAAAAGAGCAGAGAGCAGTCAGAGTGCAGCTAAAGAGTGCAGTCTCTTTTTTGTTCTGAAGAGTTCCTTCCCTAATGACATGTCCCAGAAATATTTAGTGGTAGAGGCCTTCAGTGCTTTCTGTCAAATCTCCTTTAGCATGACGTACTCTGGTGGTCCCCATGAAGTGTAAGAGGTGAGGAAACACCTCACAATTCCTTATGAAACTATGAAGCAACAACCAATCAACTTGACGCAGATCAGTAACACCTGCTTTCCCCTAAGTGTAAATGGATCTGGATTGTTGTAAAATCTCTGATATCTTTCTTTCAGTCCTATGAATTCATCTTCATATCTTTCCTTGACCTCATACGGTACTGTATCCTTTACCTGATACGGTATTTACATCTCTGGGAAACCCTGATACGGTATTTACATCTGTGAGAAATTCTGATACAGTATTTACATCCCTGGAAAACCCTGAAACGTTTTTTTTTTACATCCAAGGAAACTACTGTAACACCACTCATCCATGCTAAATAACCTTTGACCTTCCCTACACTTTTCCTATCCGTCATCAGTGACAACATAGATGGAGTAATGTGAAAGCAGACTAATATTGGAAGTAAAGCCCATTAACTGGACCAAAATAGTACACTCAACTCATGGGAGGGGTTGTGGCCATTTTCAAACATCTAAGGGTTTACACTCAATATGATATTTACAAAAATATTTCAAATATAACGAAAACAAAACAAACACGAGAACAAACAGCCCCCACTTCATCATGCTATGACTGGTAGTTTGAGCAAAGGCTGACTCGGTAGCTTTCAGTGGACACACACTTTCCCCTTCTCCTGTCTCTGTTCCCTTTGACCCCTGTAAGCCCACCTCTTGCTGCACTTCAGTCTTAATCCTCATTTTGCAGTGTTTGGATAGAAGTGTCAGCTAAATACTTACTTACTTACTTATATTATTGCAGCCCCTGGGACAGTGTAGATGACATTGACTGATGATGTCCATGTCTCACTTCTGTCTGGAAGTCAGGTGTCAGTCCCAAGTTCCTCCTGACCATGCTTTCTCAGACAGTGGGTGGTGGGTTTTGAAAGTTTCAGTCACATCTTATACACATTAATAAAAAAAAATACTGATGGTTCACTGATGATCATTGTTTTCCAAAAAGCCTTTCACTTATACAGCATAATCAAGACAGTGCAATATCATAGATCTACTTTCATCAACACGTTTTGAAAGAGGCACCAAAAGTTCAGTGTAGACTTAAACCTTCTCAGGAGACACACTTAATGCTGGCTTACCAAGTGACTGCAGAATTGGAGAGCACATTAATTGTGCCAAAAATATTCCTCTGTCTGTTAGTTGAATGTCACTTCAATGTTTTAGTTTGACTCCAGCATGTATACCTGCATGATAGTCTGTAGAGTTTATTTCGTATTACATTAATATTTTGTGTGTTGTGTCTGTCTTTGTCTCCCTGTCTCTTTCTCACTATTTCTGTCTTTGTCTTGCATAACTCAAACTCATCAAACACCATCTCATTAGTCTGATGTGTGAGGTACAATTATGAGCAAAATTGTTTTGTAGCGGAACACTTAGCCAGATCTGGCCCAGGTGTTGCTGGATTCAGCTGAAAGAAGGGTATAATCATGGTCAAATGTTATCTTAGGGAATCATGTGTCATGTTACATCATGTCAGTTTACATGTTTTTTTATTTCCCAGAACTGATTTTGTCTTATTTCTTTTCATAGAGAGCTACTTCTCTGTCCTACTTGTGATATGATGTTTACCACAAGTCAACCCTCTCCCAGTTCATTTACCTGCAGAGGAACCAACAGTACTCTCTGGACTGTGTATGGTGGGTGAGTGACTTCAACATCCAAATAGGTCTTTTTTAAATGAATGTCTGTCTGATCTTAAACAATGTTGAATAATCAACAAATCAGTATGGCAACATTAATGGGATGAACTAGGATGTGCTCATTATGATTGCAGGCCGGACAAGTGATGCTTTCAAAAGCCATAAATGTATTGGTGCATTTCCTCTTGTGTCCAGCAGGTATATGCTGTTACACAAAGTCAAATCACATTTTGTGTTTAATATGCACATGATATACACAGTAAATTATTAGATGTTGCCTACTGTAGAATTAATAAAATCATTAAGTGTCAGGGAATTACTTTCACATGGTTATTATTTTACTCATATTTTTTGTTTTTTTGTTTTATGCTGACTGTTCAATGTAATATTTGTTTTGTTTCAGCTGTGCAGTGTGCCTGGAGTGTGAGTTGTTCCTCTACACAAGTCTGTGGCCTTAAAGGGGCATTGGTGGTTCTGCCGTGCACATATCACTATTCCTGAATGGGCCACTATGTGGGTGGAGAGTGGAACAAAGAGAAGAGAGGGACAGTCAGAGAAGTCAGTAACGCTAATAAATGTAACCCAGGTGTTTACTGGGGTTTCTTTTGTTTTCTATTTTTTCAGATATAGTTTTACTTGACTCACAATTCATGTAATGTACAGTTCATGTATTTTGTAACCACTGTGAAAGATTTAATATACGCCTTGATTTTGTTAGGATGTTTGAAAAAAAAGTACATTTCATTAGAAAAGAGAATATAAATAATATTAGGTGCTATACACCGAGTTATGTGCATCATTGCATACTTTTTCGTCAGTGCATATTTGTGAAATTATCATTTCATTGGTTGGGGGATAGGAAGAACAAGACCTATGCACCGGAACAACTGGAGAGAGGGAGATACAGAATGCGGGAGAGTCACTAAGAGCGCGGGGATTATTTTCCCTGAAAGTTGAAAGAGAAGTAGAAGCCGAGGACTGCTTTGTCTGGGCAGCACTAACGGCGTGCATACGTAGAGACTGTATACACTACGAGGCGTGTAGCTGAACTTTTAGAAGCTGCTGAGTTAGCGCCACTGACTTCGGAACAGTCAGTGGTTCCACTGAGTAGCCAGCGTGGGAGACAAGCAGCCCGGATAGCGCCCTGGTGGACTGGAAAGCCAGTGGTTCCTCCGGCTACGCGGGAGCACAGTCCTTCACCGTCTACCGTGGCCATCTTGTGCAGTGTGCACGAAGTTTTCTTTTGTTTCACCTTAAAAGACGTGGACTATGGTACTGTGAGTACAGGACAATTTTTTGAAGTAACAAGGACATTTCTCAGGTCTGTTACTTTTTTTCTGTTGGGTATTTTGTTTGAAACGCCGGCTGTTTTGTTTAATACCTGCGCAGGTGTTTGGAATTTATACCGTAAGTTAGCCTATTGTTGGAGTGTGGCCACACGGGTTTGTTTTAATACGTAAAAAGGTTGATGCGCCCTGCGTGGCTGCTTTGCATTTTATTTTATTTATTTATTTTTTTTTCCTTCTGTATGGATTACTGGGGACGTTGAACTGGTGACGATTAGTACCGGGTGAACATACTTGTTTATTTGGAAGGAGGTATATGTTTAGTGGTATCTTTGAAAAGAAAAATAAATGTTTTATTTTATGTACATGGGAGTTCAGACCACTCACTGAATAGCAACACGACGTTAAAGGGTAACTACTGTTTGAACCCACTATAGTCTGGTTATCATTGTACATGATTCGGGCCACATAAAATGGCGACGAGGATGGGATAAATAAATAAATTGTAACATTTAATAACGTAAGTACAGCAATTGTCAGTGAGTGGAGTAGTTTGTTTGACAGTTAGATTAAGATAAACTGAAAAAATAGCCAAAATGTCGTTTCTGCTCAACTGGTGCAAGGGAGAAGGGGTAGACCCAACTCATGCGTTAATAGTTAAAAATGTTTCTGAAGATGTGAGTGTTCAAACCATTGAGGACAGCCTTAACACTATCAAACGGCTTGGTCGCGTCAAAGTGAAAGGCCGAATGTTTGATCCTGAGACTAATGGTCTTGTGGTGCTGTGCGTATGTAGTGAGACAGTGAACATCCATGTAATTCCCACAGAGGTGATGCCTGAAGAGGGAGGTCCCTGGCCTTTAAGTACGCCTAAAGATCCAAATAGCAGTGCAGTGCCTACACCTGAAGATCCCTGTCCCCCAGATCCACAGCTCACAGCTCTTTTAAAAACTGTGGGGGACATACTGGAGAAAGTCCCTAGACCAGTAGCCTCAGAGAATACAGCCTTTCGGCGGCTGCGTTCATTTTCAGGAACTGTCCCTACACCCAATGGAGAGGAAACCCTTGATACTTGGCTTATGCAAGCCCGTTTAATGGTTGATGAGTGTGAGTGCTCAGCCGGTGAAAAGCGCAAACGAATTATTGAGAGCCTAAAGGGACCAGCACTGGAAATCGCACAGGCTGTTAGGCCAAGCTACTCCCCAAGATTATGTTGGGGCCCTAGAACAAGCATTTGGTTCCTCCGAGTCAGGGGAAGATTTATACTATGCTTTCAGAGCGCTACGACAACATACCGGGGAGAGACTTTCTGACTTTTTGCGCCGCATAGAACACGCACTGATTAAAGTAGTGTTCAGAGGGGGAGTGAAGGCAGCCCATAGAGACCGTATTAGAATTGAACAGCTCTTGCGAGGGGCTGTGGAATCTGATTTGATGCTGGTGCAGTTGAGGCTTCGTGAACGTAAAGAGAGCCCTCCGTCCTTTTTACACCTATTGAAAGAGATTAGAGAGGAAGAAGACCAACAAGCAGTGCGGCAGAGGGCTAGCCCTGCGGTTACTAAAACAGCAGTGCGGCAATTACGAGTTATTGATGATGAGGAGCACAGTCTACAGGATACTGCTAAGTTAAGGCAGGAAATAGAAAAACTTAAGGTTCTTGTAGCTAAATTGTCTGCTAAAGACACCACAACATGCCCCCCGATTAAGGAACCTGAAACATCCGTAACACACAGAAGTAGTGCAGTAAACCATGATCAGGAGGTGCATACTTTACAAAGACAAGTAAACGATTTGCAACACCAGATTCAGATAATGACAGTGAGTCAACGCCCTTATAATACTCGGGAATGGAGACCCCGAGATTCCTCCGAATACAGTAGTCGTCGTGGTGCAGGCCCCAGCAAAACTTCTTTGGCAGAGGGATCGGGGGAATATTTTTGCTACCGGTGTGGTGGTGATGGCCATGTAGCTGCTTGTTGTGATGCGCCTCAGGACTCGGGTAAAGTGATTACTCGTTTAATTCAGTCATTGAAAAAACAAAAAGAAGGCCGCCAGGAGGCCTCCTCTAGCAGTGCAAGATCGGCAGAGACTCATGTAAAGCACATGTCGAGTCGCAGTGACGTACATGTCTCCCCATCTACTGTACTACCGGATGGGTTAGTTGGGAGGTCCTCTCTGAGTAAGGTCATTGTAGAGGGAATTGAGTGTAGCGCACTTATGGATAGTGGCTCTACGGTCACTATCATTTTTGAGAAGTGGTACAATGAGCATCTATCTCATATTCAAATCCAGCCCATTTCCAGCCTATGTATTTGGGGCCTGAGTGACTCTAGTTACCCATACAAGGGTTACGTGGCAGTCAGTGTGAAGTTTCCAGATGATGGCTCCAGTGTAAAGGCGCGGACTGTACTGGCACTGGTTTGTCCTGACCCGCAAGGGCTGGACCAAGTGCCATTGATCATTGGGACGAATGCTAGAGGTTTCCACCATGAACCAGTGTCAGCCCATTTGCCATCCAGTGCCAATCAGGCGGTGTCTTGGAGGATAGGTACCAGTAAGGTGGAGCCTGTGAGTTTGAAAGCCTTTGATGTTCGGCCTGAAAAAAGTGTTGGCCAGGTGACATGGACTGGGCCAGGGCCTCTTAAGTTGACCCCTGGAGAAGCCGTCTTGCGATAGGAAGAGCATCCCTCAATACACTGGGAACCCCGGGCATATTGGTCATTGACAATTCTAATGCTTTACCTCAGGGAGTGGCTTCACCACCTTGTGTGGCCTTACCGACTGATATAGATAAGAATTATTGTACTGTATTGCTACAAAATGTGTCCATGAAGGAACGGTATATCCCTAAGGGAACTGTAATTGCTCAGATACACAAAGCGGATGTGGTGACCGAGGTAGGTCAGAACAATCCTCCCAAGAGTAGCCTACATCCAGGACATTTCGATTTTGGTAGTTCCCCTTTACCTGCATCCTGGAAAGGTAGGCTAGCCCAGAAACTGTCAGAGAGAACAAATGTTTTTTCAGTAGAAGAGTGGGATGTGGGGTTGGCGCGAGGGGTTGAACATGAGATTCGGCTCAGTGATCCAAAACCATTTTGGGAGCGGTCCAGGCGTATTGCCCTTGCCGATATTGACGACGTGAGGCGCCACTTACAAGAGTTGCTGGCTGCAGGGATAATTAAGGAATCTCGTAGCCCCTATGCCTCCCCGATTGTGGTGGCAAGGAAGAAAAATGGCAAGATTAGAATGTGCATTGATTATCGTACCCTTAATTCTCGAACCATCCCAGATCAGTACACTGTACCTCGTATAGATGACGCTCTCGACTGCCTGACAGGCAGTCGTTGGTTTTCAGTGCTAGACCTGCGAAGTGGTTATTATCAAATCCCCATGCTGGAGGAGGATAAGGAGAAAACTGCTTTCATTTGCCCCTTAGGTTTCTACCAATTCGAGAGAATGCCACAGGGCATCACCGGGGCCCCCGCAACTTTCCAACGACTAATGGAAAGGGTTGTGGGGGATATGAACTTGTTGCAATGCATTGTTTACTTAGATGATATAATTGTGTTCGGCTGCACACTGGAGGAACATGAAGAGCGTCTACTTAAAGTCCTGGATAGATTGGAGGAGTTTGGATTAAAGGTGTCCATCGACAAATGTCAGTTTTGCCAAACTCAAGTTAAATATGTGGGACACATTGTGTCGGCAGACGGTGTGTCCGCTGATCCAGACAAACTAAAGGCAGTGGCACAGTGGAAACCGCCAACTAATCTAAAAGCCTTGCAGTCCTTTTTGGGCTTTTGTGGTTATTATAGGCGATTTATTGCCCATTACTCTTCCATTGTTCGTCCATTAACTGACTTGACCAGGGGTTATGCCCCTCCCCAGAGAGGGCGTCCAGCTAAGTGCACTCAAGCCAAACCGTATTTGAGTAAGTCTGAACCGTTTGGAGTCCGATGGACTGCTGAGTGTGCTGAGGCCTTTGTGAAAATAAGAGATTGCCTGACTAGTGCTCCAGTGTTGGCTTTTGCCGACCCTAGTAAGCCATATATACTTCACGTGGATGCAAGTTTTGATGGGTTGGGAGCAGTTAAACCAGGAGTATCCGAAAGGATTACGGCCAGTAGCTTTCGCAAGCAGAAAACTTAGTGTGTCAGAGAGAAACTACCCAGTTCACCAGTTAGAGTTTTTAGCGTTAAAGTGGGCGGTAGTTGACAAATTTCATGAGTATCTATATGGGGCTCAATTCACAGTTAGAACTGACAACAACCCTTTAACGTACGTGCTGTCTTCTGCCAAACTGAATGCTTGTGGCCATAGATGGTTAGCAGCTTTGGCCACATACAATTTTGGTATTCAGTATAGACCCGGGCGTGAGAATATTGATGCAGATCTGTTGTCGAGAAATGCAGCAGGGGAAGATGGGTGGATATCACCTTCAGGGGTGAAAGCAGTCTGCAAAAGGGTCAGTTTGACTCGGTTCCCCGGAACTACGTTGCGAGGAGTTGACCAATTGGGAGCCTCTCCCCAATGCATTCCCCATGCCTATGCACATCCCACATGGGTTAGTCCTACGTCCTTGGAACAGCTGAGTGTAAAAGACGTACAGTTAGCTCAGGATCAGGATGATGTAATTAGCAGGGTGAAACAGGCACTGTCACAAGGTCGGGGCCCAAATGTCTCCTTTAGTGACAGCGCAGAGGTCCATCTACTACTGAGAGAGTGGTCCCGACTAATTCAACGGAATGGAGTCCTGTACAGAAACATCAGAAAGATGTCTGGGAAAGAGATATCACAGCTCGTCCTTCCAAAATTGTTACGCCCGCAGGTTTTGAAGGCCTTGCATGATGATGGGGGGCATTTGGGCATAGCGCGTACTATCGAGCTTGCTAGGGACAGATTTTATTGGCCTAAGATGGCCACTGATATAGCTAGTTACATTAAGACCTGTGGGAGATGTGTAGCACATAAATCCCAGCCTCACAGAACAGCACCTCTTCACCAACTTACCAGTAGGGGCCCGCTTGATTTGGTTTGTATAGATTTTTTGTCCATGGAACCCGATTCTCGCGGTATTGCAAATGTTTTGGTGGTGACAGACCATTATACTCGATACGCTCAGGCTTATCCCACAAGAGATCAAAAAGCGCCAACAGTAGCTAAGGTCTTGCTCGAAAAGTTCTTTGTCCATTATGGGCTACCTGCTCGTATCCACTCAGATCAGGGGCGGGACTTCGAGAGTAGGGTTATCAAGGAGTTACTTCAGGTACTGGGAATCCGAAAATCAAGAACGACACCCTATCACCCCCAAGGTGATCCACAGCCTGAGCGGTTTAACCGCACATTGTTGTCCATGTTGGGCACATTAGATCCAGCTAGGAAGCGCTGTTGGAGTCAGCAAATAGCAACCATGGTTCATGCCTATAATTGCACCAAAAGTGATGCTACTGGCTACTCTCCATACTTCCTTATGTTTGGAAGGGAGGCGCGGCTCCCAGTGGACATATGTTTTAGTGCGTTGTGGGAGGGGGAAGAGGAGAGGTCTCATCAGAGATATGTTGAGACCCTGCGGAAAGACTTAAAAGATGCTTATGAACTAGCTGTGCAGGCCTCTGATAAGAGTCACCAACGGAATAAAAAGGCCTATGATCTGAGAGTTCGCTCCCACTTACTAGACGTAGGTGACAGAGTACTTGTCCGTGCTTTTGGTGGGGCAGGCAAACAAAAACTAAAAGATAAGTGGAACTCTGTTCCATATGTAGTTGTGGAGAAATTGTCAAATTTGCCTGTGTACAGAGTTAAGCCAGAAAAAGAAGGAGGGGTGGTGAAAACCCTGCACCGAGACCACCTGTTACCAGTGGGCTCTCTGGTGAGATTTCTTGCAGGTCCTGATGATGCTACATCTAAAGTCAACAGAGTAGCCCGAACGCGGCAGCAGCGTCGGGTGCAATCCCAAGTAGATGGGACAGTTGGTAGTGAGTCAGACTTTGCAGGTTCTGATGATGAGGAATATAGGTATACATCTGGATTGACGGCAAGCTATGAGCACGACCAAGCCCCAGATCGGCCTTCACTATCATTGAGTAACAGGGAGGAACTGGTAACCAATATACCTGAAAGGCCTGTCAGTGTTGGGGGGGTAACTCAAGATGATGCTGGCAAAATTAGCATAGATCCAGAAACCATGGTAATACCAGGGGAGTGTGAAGAAGGTAACTTGCCAGAAGAGGATTATATTGAGATACAGTGTTCTCCTCAAGCTCAAATTGCAAGTTCTCCGGGAGAGGCAGGCAGTCTCTCAGACGATAGTGTGGAGAGGGAGGATAGGGCAGAAGATATTGCCCCCAGAGAGAGACGTACAGTCAAACCCGTGATGCGGTTCACTTATGATGAGTTAGAAGAACCATCAGACCAACCAGTAGTCATACAACATAAAGGAATGAAAATATGTATATCCAGAGATGGGGAGTTAGCCCCGCATTGCCAAGTAGTTAAATGTTTGACTATTCGTATCTTAACTGGTCCTCATTTTAGTTCAGTCTGATGAGGACATTCAGACCTTTAGAAAGGGGGGAGTGTAACCCAGGTGTTTACTGGGGTTTCTTTTGTTTTCTATTTTTTCAGATATAGTTTTACTTGACTCACAATTCATGTAATGTACAGTTCATGTATTTTGTAACCACTGTGAAAGATTTAATATACGCCTTGATTTTGTTAGGATGTTTGAAAAAAAAGTACATTTCATTAGAAAAGAGAATATAAATAATATTAGGTGCTATACACCGAGTTATGTGCATCATTGCATACTTTTTCGTCAGTGAAAAAGTTTCGTCATTTCTCAGGTCTGTTACTTTTTTTCTGTTGGGTATTTTGTTTGAAACGCCGGCTGTTTTGTTTAATACCTGCGCAGGTGTTTGGAATTTATACCGTAAGTTAGCCTATTGTTGGAGTGTGGCCACACGGGTTTGTTTTAATACGTAAAAAGGTTGATGCACCCTGCATGGCTGCTTTGCATTTTATTTTATTTATTTATTTTTTTTTCCTTCTGTATGGATTACTGGGGACGTTGAACTGGTGACGATTAGTACCGGGTGAACATACTTGTTTATTTGGAAGGGGGTATATGTTTAGTGGTATCTTTGAAAAGAAAAATAAATGTTTTATTTTATGTACATGGGAGTTCAGACCACTCACTGAATAGCAACACGACGTTAAAGGGTAACTACTGTTTGAACCCACTATAGTCTGGTTATCATTGTACATGATTCGGGCTACATAAATATCCTGACTGCAGCCTGAAAACAGACATTCTGGCTGATCATCACGCTGGCGTTTATCACTTTAGGTTTTCCACAGCCCTTCACACCAGTTGGACGACAGGCAAATATGGTGTTACACTTTCAATCACTGGTACAACTAAGTTAAGACTTTTTTTAGTAAACAGTGGATGAAATTCTGATTATCACAAACCGGTCTTCTCATGTCAGACCTGCAGGTAAAGGAGGAGGCTGTTGTAGGGAAACTGAATCAGATTAAAGTGATCTGCAGCACCTCCTACAGCTTTGGGTCTCAGTATGTCTGGTACAGGAATGGACAGCTTCTACAAAACAAAACCACTGGCTCAATACTAATAAACTCAAGCAGACACTGTGAGAGGCTATGAGGCCCAACGCTCCCCTGCAATGTGTGAGTGTGCATAACTGTGTTTACTTTACATCCAGCTCAAAGACAGAATCTCTGCTGCTACTGTTGTCTGCTTGTTGTCAATTGTGTAACCCCTCTCTATTGTCTTGACGAACAGGATCCTGGGTTTCCAGTGGTTGATGGTGAATTTACTGGTTTTCCTGTCTACCATTCACTGTTAGGGAATTTGCTATTAAACCTAGAATAGTAGGTCTATGGTTTAAATGAATAACTGTGCGGTGCCTCCACTGAAAAAATACTGTACCAGCAACCCCTGATATACACCATGTAAATCCTCAGAAATTACATATAATGACAATAAATGCAATGACCCTGTGCCATGTGATGAAATATAACGTATATTAAGTACTATTAATTTTACTTTGTGTTCACCCAAAATTAACTAAAATACTTAATAAACTGAAATTTGCTGATGTATGTGTCTGTAGAATGTATGAAAATGTGTACTAATGAAATGAAATAAACTCTTTTTAAATGACTGTCACCTTTAACACCATAAAGAACATAAAAGATGCACAAAACCTAGCAACTAAATACTCAGTGACCCATATGGAAAAGGAGATCATGAAGGGAAAGATAGCTCCCACTTTACCATACACATGAAACTGGTGAGAGTAGACTTACATTGCATAGTCTACTGTGTCCTTCAATATCAACTTGTATGACATATAGGCATTAAGTTCCATAAACAGTTTGATCAGTCAATGAATAGCAAGCTTGCAAGTGTCTCGTTGGGGCCCGTTACGCTGGAAACCACAACAACAAAAATATAATCCACAACGCAGCCTCCAAAATCCAACTCAAGACAAAAAAGGTAGGTATGACGTAGCTAAAAGAAAAGTCAACGTTCTCCGGACCCTATCGCTGCATACACTTAAGTTACAGTTGGGTTAGAAACTTATCTTATAGCCTATACTCTGTCGTAAATGTCAATTGAAACCTCATTCGAAACTCGTTGCTATCTAACCTCTATCTGCCACTCGACCACACTTCCAACCACTTCGTTAACCCCAAATCACCAATACTACTTCCTTTTCCCCCATTCAGGTCTGCAGATTCGGTATTCTCTCCCAAATTCTAATTGGCCCAGCTCCCACCATAACTACTAAACTTACATAGGATTGGTTACAACATAAACATACAACATACAAAATATCCAAAAATAAAAACATTGCATTATGGTACTTGCAGTCATCTTTTTTTTTAACATGACATGTAATCAGTTAGATACATTAAATTGGTAAAGACCTAAGTGACAGCATAACGCTACTAGTTTAACAGGGCCTTACAGAAGGAATTGTGAATAATTTACTTTCTCGTTGTATCTTCCTTTAATTAAACCATGCCAGGTTAATGTGGTAATGCAATAACCCACTTGAGTTTGTGGGTTATGCTGGTTTTACCACGGCTAACGAAGGCTAACCGTATTCCACTATGCATTGTGCCTAATAACTCCCCTTAGACATGGTAAAACCAGCATAACCAATGGTTTCTTGTGGGCTATTGCCACGCACCATAGGGCCTCAGTAGGTCGTCTACCAAGGCTTAGTAGGACCAATCACAATGCTCTATCTTTGTAGAGAGCTGGCAGGCTTAGCGCGATGATGACAGGACTGTGAAGCAAATCAACTAAGATGGCTGTGGCCAAGGAACACCGGACATTTGAATTGGCTTTGGCATCAACTTTGTAAGAGTTAGACTCTTTGAAAGTTGAGCAGAAAAAGCATGTTATTCATTTCAAAGAATGCCGCATTTGCTGTTTTGCCAATGTTGCCCTGATTGTTTGTAGTGCTATCCCATTGTGTGCAGAGGCAGTTTGAAAGTTGTTATAGTCTTGTCTTGTCTTGTCAGGCTAAGGATGTACATGATTTGCGCATGACGACTCATTTGTAGAGAAGATTTGACACTTCATCTCACTTATTTCACTTTGTCTTTGTTGCATCTGACAATGGGACTCAATAGAGTATGTACCTTTGTGGGAAGGTGTCAGACCTTAATAGTCATATTCCACACACTATTATGCATTAGAATACATAGTTTTCAACGGGTACTATAGATTGCTGGTCAATTACATATGGACCTTTTCATGTTTTTTTTTTTAAGGCATTCCAAAAAAACAGTGTTGGGGTGTGACCTGTCCATCAAACAACATCTGTGCATTATTGGGTTTATCAGTGGACATTGCCTGCACATACAAGTATCCCAGAGATCACCAAATCAAAACAGCATTCTGATTTAATGAAAAAAAATCAAGCAAAGACCCTCAAGACTTACTTTTTAATGAAGAATATCAAAATGTGCAGACCTGTGCAGAAACTTGGGAAAGACAAGAACTGTACTCTAAGACTGAAATAAATCAGAGAGAGTCACTCTGGGGAATATGGCTTCAGGTTTACAACAAAACAAGGAACAGGTTACACTGGATTACCAGGTGTCAACATTTCTGTTGCAGGTAAATCCTTTATAAAATGTTAGCTATGTTAACAAACATCTGCTGTGTGAACATCACTTTGAGTGACAACCCCACCTTTACCTGGTTCAGGAACTTTGTGATCTACAAACACACAACTGACAACCTTTGACAAACTGACAACTGACACACAACCTTTACTTTGACCCAGTCCAAGGACACGACAAAGGCAATTATTCCTGTGCTGTTAGAGAAAATGAAAATATCTCCTCCAGTGTTCCTCAGCGTTAGATGTAAGTTAATTTGTCCTTATTGGCTCTTTAAAAGATTGGTTGCCAATGTCCAACACACACACACGTACGCACAAACTGTATGACAAAAATCCTTATGTTACACTCATGTTTTCTAACACACATACAAAAGTCTATAATGGTTCAGTTTATGTGTGATGCCCAGAATTTTTTACGGCCTCTGATGGACGACCCCTGAGAGTTTTTCCAATATGTCCGCAGTGTGTGCAAGGTGTGTGTGTGTTTCTCCCACATAGAGTACCTGTGTTGTGCGTTTCCACTGTCATCAACTTATTGTTGTCAATTGCATTGTTGTAACTGTTACATATTAGTCTCAAATCGTTGTCTACAGTTACCTTACCTGATTTTTGATAATTATTGAACACTCATGTTTATAGAATCAAAAGAAAAACATTGTACAGATATGGGATCTGTTCGAATTTTGCTGAAAGTTTCAATGTGTGTGTGTCTGTGTTTGCACATTAGAGCCTTTCTTCATTTAATTCATAACTGTTAAGAGGCCCTGCAGCTTATGTCTTTTAGGATGTGTATACTGTGTGTGACATGTATGTGCCTCTCCATAGAAGAACTCAAGTATCAGTGTATGTGCAGAGGAAAGAAATGCCACACAAAGAGATGGAGCTCAACGATCTCTCATAGAGATGCTAAAACATCAGCAAAACTCCATCACCCCTCAGATTTGATATCTATCTGGAGGCTTGCATAGGTAGGTGGGTATGTAGATAGATAGATAGATACATACATACATGTACATAGACAGACATACATGACATACAAACACACATACTGTACACTCTTCAAATAAACAAGTATATAAGGGAAGAAATCAGCTGTGTGCCATTACAGTAAAGTTAGGTTGTAAAGTGTCATTGGAGCCCTGTGGACAAACAAGTTTGTCTAACAAGCACTTATTTTTTACCACCTGGTATTAAATTAATGCTGATATTTGCCTGAGCCTGAAACTTCCTGTTGCTCTTTTAAGATGTGTTTATCTTATCTTTTTCAATTCAGAAATGTTGAGTCAAGTGTGTGTGTGTGTGTGTGTGGGGGGGGGGGGGGGCAACTCAGTGTGTAGCCCATGGAAGAGGGTTGAGTCATGGAATAGGCCCTTTACACCTGATCCGAGTTTAATATAACCTGGCACTACCTCCTATGCTTCCTGACTCTGACGAAGATGTAGAAAACACTGAAACATGACACTTTTCTTATATTTCTTATATTTAGTTGACAAGAACATTACAGCTTTCTCATTCTACTTCCCTGCTTTGATAGATGAGAATAAATGACACAGAATTCAATGAAAATCATCATCTCTAGTTGTTGATGACTTTGTTCCCTTCTCTGGTAAAATTCACATCATCGGCACAGTGTAGACAGGAATATCCTGTTTGGCCTGTACTGTTTATTACTGTAAGTATAGAAACCAAGAATATGTCCTGAGGCCAACCGGTGTATTTTTCTGAGGTTATTTATCCCAGAAGGTGAATCAGCCCATGGCCTGTGTCATGTTGCCAAATGCTGTTGGTGGGTATGAGAATGACAGAATTTGGAGTAATGTAGACCAAATAGCAAAACGGCAGCCAACGCTAACTGAAGGGTAATAAGGTTTAATTTTCTTATATCTTCATTTCGCAGCACTTTGCAGCCTCAAAGAACGGGGATATTGGCTGACTGACTCCAGATATTTTCTTTGGGGACTGGAATTTAGATTTAGAGACAGAAATGTTACATTTTATACAGAAATGTTAAATTTTATAGTTATAATGTTTCTGGAGACGATTGTTGTCATTTGCACCTTTTTGAGAATGTGTGAAATTTGGTTTTAAGGGCATGAAAGTGCAGGTATCAACAAGAAATATGTAAGTGAAAATATAATGGGTCCATCAACATGACATGTATAGTGACATTTTTGCATTTTACAGGGATTAAAAAACAAAGCAAATTAATTTATTTTAGCGTTTTTTACTTCATATAAAAACAAGCACAAAATGCAAGACAACCATATTAGATCTTTTGTTGCAGTAAGTACACAAGTCTTGAGGCCAACATGACATTTAAAGCTGTAAAGCACGGGTCGGCAACGCAAACGACTTTCATTTCAATCAGCCCTCCAGCTGATTCCATGTTTTTTTTTCCGAGCACGTCTTTTTTATTATTCCGCCTCCTGTGATACCTGCCTAGCCTGAGTCAGTATTTTGTAATGAGTGATATAGTGCCCCTCCAATGTAGCCTAATAGGCTATGTGGTGAAGTATTACACACTCCTGTCATTTTCCGAACTCCGGTCTCATCAACAACTTAAAATTAAGTCAGATGGCAGATCAATGCGAGAGAGGGGGAGAGGGGGTTTTAGGAGTTTTAAGGAGGAGAATTACGTTTGAACCGAGTAGCGCTACAGGCCTACTCCAAAGGCTGGAGACATGCAAGAGTGAACAGACCTATGTCTGAGTTCATGCCCAACCCTCAGGAAACAGCGAAAATTAATCAGATACAATGCTGTCTTGCTACATTATATTAAACGCTGCCCAACTACCTGCATATGTCCTGACAATTGTTATAAGTGTAACCGTGGCAACAAAACCTCGGTTGACAATGAACCTCGACTACGCCACCCCGAAGGGAAAATTATAAAGTTTCACCAGATGAAATACCCGTTTCACCCCTGACACTTCAATACATGACCAATGGCACACAAGTTCTTACATAAAATGAAGGCAGCAGACACAATGCTCAAGTTTAAGTATTGCAGAATTTATTTAATAATGGAGAGGTGTAATGTGCTGGGAGGAGAAGAGGCTGGAAGATGCAAATTTGGTTAGTGTAAAAATTGAATTTATTACAATTTGTATTTTAAAAATAGATATAACCTTCTGATATAAAAGCACACTGTTGCCAAAGACTGCGCTCAATAAAGCTATCAATACAAGCCTACCCACAGGGAAAAGTGATCAGGACCAGACCGCTGGAGGACAGAGACCACGGAGACACCCGAATCCTGTGCTGAAACTATTCACACACGCACACACAATAACAGTCGCCGCCACACGCACTGCAAACAAGGGTGCACTGGAAACACACACAATTAGAGGGTGAACACTACAAACTAGCCCACTAAGCATGCAGTGAACTAACAAGACCTTTGGGCGGATAGAGTAAAGCCAGGAAGACCCCGCACTCCAGTGGACCTGGCCTGGACCTGTGAGATAATTACAGTAGTTAAATGAGCGCGCACAATATAGCCTAGATGGAACACACACGGGGCACAATACAGTTGGTGACAAACAAAAGAAAGAACGGAACAGGTAACTAGGTGCGCAAACCCCAATACCGTCCAGCTCGACTCTCAAGCGCCTCCTCTCGCAAGAGGACAGAGACTGCCAAGCATACAAGGGGAGTAATCGCACCAAATAAACCAAAACACAAACAAAAGTAACACAACAAAATATGGCAAAACAGCAGAGGCACAAAGCGGCACGAGTCTTTCCTATAAACAAACAAAACCATGATTAGACTGAGGCAGTTTATAGTGGTCATGGTTACTTGCTCTATCACTGATCTGCGTTACCTTGCCTCGGGACTACTGGCACTAAACCCCTTTCTCTCGGCCGTCACACCATGTCGCACCCTCCTGCTAATGCCAAAAAGAAAAATGATTAAAACCAAACAACCAGAAAGGACAGGGAACACTTGAAAAGGACAACGCACCTGAGCTAGTCCGCTGCTGCTGCTCTAATACATTAGCCCACAGTGTGTATGCGGAGAGCGCACCAGCCTCCACCGAAGCCTATCAGACATAAAAACATTTCAATTAAAAGTTGCTCATAAAAATGTAGCGTTCGCAGAGAGACCCCTCTTACCTGCCGCGGCAACCTGCAACAGCTACGAGGAAGTTTGGCTCAAGAAGTCGGCTGTGCCAGACAAAGGAGCAGACTGCTTTTAAACAGCCATCTTAATTAATAACTACTTGCAGGTGCGCGGCTCGCGAATGACTGCCACAGAGGCTGTAGGCGGGCCCTCGGCTACATAAGTATGTTATCAAGTAAGATTCTGCAGAAGTTATTTCTGAGTATCAAACACTGCACATACACATAAAGATATGTTATGTACTGGAACACGGTGTGCCGACTCAAAACAGAATTTATGCCCACCATAAACATTAATTTTCCTACGAAATAAGGAGCCATAACCTTGTTATATTATGTAATTTTGTGTGCTTAATGTCATAGTGGTCTATGGGAGAACACAAAACTTAGGAAAACACGAGTTAGTTAAGCCTATCTTATCTTACTACTTGCAGAATTTCTCCACGCCCGCCAATGCAAGACACCTGATGTTAAGCAAAACGAAGAGAACACCAAAGACAGGATTTGCAATTTTGAGTCCGTCTTTATTTTACGAAAACTTAAAAGGAAAAGTTGCATGACCCTCTTACTAGCTGTGGCTTTAAGTTTAACTTAACCTCCAGTCCGTCATTAAACTATTTGCTTCAGTACAAAGAAACCAATAATTCTAATTATTTAACAAAACAGTATATTTCGTTTTGGCATAACTCAATGTAGCACCTTTTGAGGGTTCTTACCACAGGGTGTTTAACTAAGGCAGTGAGGCAGTGAGTCAGAGACTCAGTGGCGAGAAAAAAAATCTGGCCTGTGGCCTAAATTACTTGCCGACCCCTGCTGTAAAGCATGTGTTTAAGCTAAAAATGGTATCAATTAGGAGGCTTCGGGCCTAGTTCATATTGGTGGATTCCCTCACCCATCCAGTTATTAAAAAAACTATTATTCTTCCTTGCTGGGCGTTTAGTCTGACGTATACTTCCTTATGCTGGACTCTTATGTTTATGATTTATATTCCCTTCATTTAATCAGGACCCATCTGTACCATGGTTCTGATGTGAACAGCATCCATTCATACAGCGGACCCCATTCACTGCCACCTGGACTCTTATCTTTACCATGGTTCTGATGTGAACAGCATCCATTCATACAGCGTCCCCATTTACGGCCACCTTATCATGGTATCCTCCCAAACTGAGATATCCCCGGATCCGAAGCATCTCCCTGCATTAAATCGTGTCTCTTGAACTGTTCAAGGCCTCTTGCTTGTCCTTGTCCTCTGCTTGAACTACCCAAGTCCCTACTCTCTCTCTGCCTGAACTGCTGTGGCCTTCTGGGTTACCATTAACATGTTACAAACCACCCTTCTTTCATATGTTAGTATAAGCATTACACTCTTAAGTTAATATTGTATATACTAAAACAAACTTCCTTTTTTATGATAATAATCTCCACACACTTAGAAGCGGTCCAGTGGTACTGTTACTAGACAGTGGCTCTGATAATGATACCAGCCCTCACAGCAATGTACATTTTACCATGTCTAAACACTAAACTGCATGACATAAAAACACTTGTGTTTGTGTGACACTATGTGTCTAAAGGCTTACCAGTGCGCTTGAAGAGTGCCATCTGTCTGAAATGTCTAAGGAGACTGCTGTCCATCACCACACCCTTCAGTGCCAGCAAAGGTGATGAATCTGGCCACAGTCACCTCTTCTACCTCTGATGCTCTTTTGTCAGGGTTGGGCGACCGCAGGTGTGCTGAACACCATCCTCTTCCCATCTATGTACACCACATATGTGGAGGAGGAGAGATGTGATCATCTTACACACTCCTACACAAACAAAGACATGAAAGTTGTTGCAATGGAGAAGCATATTAGCTGGACCAACGGCTCTCAGATATTTCATTTCGATGTAATTACACTGATGGGAATGTGGTGTCTAATAGATGATTAATGAATTAGGGTGGTGGCGGTGAAGCGGTTAAGGAACCTGTGGGTTTGAATTTCGGCTGCCACCGTTGTGCCCTTGTGCAAGATACTTAACCGTAAGTTGCTCAATTGGGGACTGGCCCTGATGTAAGCGACAAATGTATGCCGCTTTGAATAAAAGCACCTGCTAACTGCATCAATGAATGTGGGACACCACTATTTAGAATTACCTATTTGTCACCTTTGCTTGTGACAAGCAAAGCATGACCAGTAAAGATAGTTGCTAATGGCCTTGATCCAAGGCTGGAGGGCTTTGCTCTCCCTCTTTTTGGATAGGGATAAGTTTTCACAGCTATACAAAACATCATTCAAGGATGCACAGTATATGGAGTTAGCTACATATCAAGTGAACAGAGCACATGTAGTTCTGTTGAGTAAGAAACAGCCACTTTTTCTTACTGACATGCCAGGGGTCAAGTTCATGCCATATGCTCCTGTAGTTCACAAGTTTTCGGATGGATGGTGATCTGTCAGCGGTTATCACTACATATCCACTCCCCTCTCAAACAGGTAATGCAGACCCCTCTGGAAACCCATCATCTCCACGTTGACAGAACTGCTTACTTTGGTTATCTAGAGAATAACATTGAATGGCCACAGTGTTGAAAGCAATGCATGAAAGACATGCAAGTTTGTGACATTACGTAACTTACCTGAACAAATTGTATGATCTCTTGTGGCATTGTCCTGAAAATAGTATGTGCAATACTTGGCGCTGAAACATGGATGTGTAAAAAAGATTCACAGAGAAAAGCATGACCACTAAAGATGGTTGCTAATGTACTTGGTACAATGTAGCTGCAGAACTCGTATGGTTATAATTTACAGGTGAAGATTCTAGAGCGTTACACTCCGCTCTAGAATCTTCAGTTGAAGCATCGTGCTTACCTGACTGTCACACCTCGCATCACCACAGAGCTCAAATTTGAAGTCTGAGTTTGAACACTGTATGAGGCGGTCTGGTATTCACTCATACTGTATCCAGGTGGCTTTTTGAATAACTGGTATCAGGTAGATAGACTGAACTGTATAAAACTGAGTTTTTTTTGGAATCAATGTGTGTAGAAGTTCAGCTCAGCCCATTATGGTGGTAAGGCTGGTGCCGGTGAAAAAGGTGGCTACACTGATTATGAAATTGCTTTCTGCCATTTCTCTGATGTCAGGACATGAAGACAGGGTCCCCACTCTTTCTTCAGTATCAAATTTAAGGACTTTTCAAGGACATTTCCATGCCTTTTGCCACAAATTCAAGGATTCAACATGAAATGTTTCAAATCATGGATTGAGGTGAAGTCTTACCAAAACAATGACACAGCCTGGTGTTATTGGATATGCATTAGGACATACCCAGCTGCAACTACAGAGACAGTGGTGGTTGGTTTTGTTAACATATTGTATGAGATACAGCGACTAAGCCAAGTTGAGGTGGCATGCTGGTGGGGTTCCTAGGCCTTTAGCAGTGTGCTCAAGAGGGAGCCCTAGCACTTAGAGGCTTCTGTAACGGGCAGGGCAGATGTCCGTCTACGCCACCCAATTGAAGAGCTGGGCACTCTCAGTTTTACACACAGGTTCTCAGAATTTGGTGGGAGCAACAGAACAGACTCACCAAACAACAACTGTATAAAAAACAGGTATATTTATTAAATACAAATATTAAAAAAATCCAAAATAAAAATCAGTCCTTGTGGATCCCTGCACACACTAAGGAAGTCCATGAAAATCCCAGTCCAACAGGCTAGTCAACAGTCCGGCCGCACACAGCAGCTTTCCCAGTCCGATATCCCCTTGTAAGCACACCTGCAGCTTCCACACACACTCTCACAACACACAGACAACAGACCAGAGGGACCACCAATGACCACAGCAGAAAGGAAAAATCACACCGCAAAACACCCCAAAATCAATCACAAGTGAAACACTAAATAACTTAACACACAAGTCTACTGTGGCAAGAGGTGGAATATTCAAGTTTGCTGTGCACAAAGGCTGTAGGACTGGGTTGGTAACACTGCTGTTGAGCTAGAAGGAGCAGATGCAGCACTCGCCCTGAAACTGGAAGCAGATGTGTTTAGCTCCCAGTCCTGTTGAAAAATGCCAACTGTGGAGGGCAGAAACTCTACTGCCAGGAACAATCAGGCAGTCCATGGTGTGACTCCAGGTAACTCCAGGTTCTGACAGCGAAATACAGGGAATCCAGGGAAAGAGAAAACAGCATACACGGGATCCAAGCCAGACAGGGAGCAAACCGCAAATGCCAGTGTTTAGTCTTTGAATTCACTTCTGATCAGCAACACCTGTGATCAGTCAGCCAGTCACTTAATGCTGATCAGCTCTGCCATGGAAGCAGGTGGAGGGCGGCTCTACCCAATGAGCCAATCCAAGAGGCAAACAATGGTTTAGGCAAACAAAACAGACTAGGTAGACACAGCAAAGTAAACTTAATAGGCAAAGTAACACAACAAAAACGAATGTAAGAAAAAAAAAAAAACAACATGCAACAAATCAACCACACCACTATGGATTCTCTGACACTTCCCCATCAAACCATCTAAACCATCAAAAAGATCACAACTTAATCTGGTCAATCTAGCCAGTCAAACGTCTTAATCATTTTATGCTGGTCAATATGTTTTTTTTTTCAGTCTTGATGTTTTAGCTGGTTGAACCATAGCTAGATATACTTGATAAGCTGCTCACATGTATAGCTGGTCAAACTGAACATTTGTGGAGGGGCCTGATTATGCTGGTGTGGAAGCTAAAAATGGCTGGTATATGGCCAGCCAAACCCACTAGATTACTTAAGGCAGCCAAAGATCAAAACCAGCAAAATCATGAGATGGCAAAAACTAGCTGGTCAAACCATCTTGAACCATCTTAAACCACCTTACAGCGGTAGACCATTTAATGCTGATCAAGCTATATTGTCTGTAGGGAAGACATCATACTTCAGCTCACTTGAGACATGACTACTGGCGGTGTGTAGGGCATTGCATGATGGGGTAGAGGTAGTGGCAGTCTGGTCCGTGAATTCACAAAATAAAATAATATAAATATTTACCTAGTAATAACAATATAGGAAAATGTTTGTAATATCAAGTGCACATTCAAAAAGGTTACATCATTGAAACAATTTACTGTTTGTTGTCATAAAGGAGGTTGTGCAATATATGTGCCAGATAATGAAGGCGTTGTACATGGTTGTTGGGTTGTTGTCTGTGGAGTTGAAAGAACTATATTGAAACTGGAGGGCTGACCAGATTTGCGTGATGTCTTCTTGGAGTTGACTTGGAGTGACTGTGGCACTGCAGTTAATTAAGGATCCATCCTGCAGAACCCTATTGTGTTTCTACGTAGTCTTATTATTCTTTATTCTTCCTTTGAAGTTTATGGCGGCCTATAAAACCGTATGGAGGAAAGTTTGCACACAGATTGGGGCCAGACCCCTGATTAATTTGACCAAGTTTTAGGTGTGCAAGTAAAGCCCTCTTGCGCCACCAATCAGTAAAAGCTGGAGTCGTATCCATGATGGTAACTTTTACACCATACATCTTATTGTCAAAAACGAGGCACCATTGGGATCCTTGGGTCAAGCTGAGTTCAAGTAATGTTCACTGATACACTGACACAAAAATCGCTGCAAAGTATGGTTTCCAACAGGTTTTCGACCATTCAAGCCCATCACAGCGGTATGTAAACTTCCGCCTAAGAGTCTGAAGCAATACAAGCTGATGGAAGTCACACTTTGCGATGAGTTTTTGTGTCAGTGCATCAGTGAACATATCTGACCACTGGGGGAGTTTCACGTCTTCACAAACAAAAGTTTAATGCGTTTTAAGAGAGACTACAGCAGTGCACCTCTGCAACCATTTTGTGTGTGTGTGTGGGGCGGTTACCCTAACTGAAAATTCTCAGAACAGAAGCATACGTCAAAATTTAAATCTTAACAATTGTATTTCATCATAAACGATCAGAAAACAAAGCTTTATATGTAAAAAACTGAACTTGTCCAAAGTACAAATTCCCTGTATTTTATCATTAAATTTGAATAAAGAAACTGAGAGATAAATGTGTTTGGCACTGCCATAACAAAACACATGGGGTGCTATAACTTTTGCACAATACTGTGTATAAACATACAGTGCAGAGTGTATATGGCAGAGTGGCCCGACGGAAGCCTCTTCTCAGTGCAAGATGCATGAAAAGCCTGGAGATGGGATAAAGTTCCAGAGGGACAACCATGTTGTGTCGGGGCACTCTGCCAAATAGCCCATATTGGTGGAGGGCAGAAGTGATTGTTGTCTCTCTGGAACTTTATTTCCAGACAGGATTACTGTAGATCAACCAGAGTGACCTTTGGTTTCTTCATTGCCTCTCTAAGACATTTTCCTCTAACTGCTAGATTTAGCTGTGTGGACCGTTCTAGGAGTCCTCCTGGTTGTCCCATGCAGTATGAACTGTAAGCTCTAATACATAAAGGTGTGTGGCTTTCCAAATCATGTCCAAACAATTTAATTAAACACAGCTGGGCTAGAATGAAAGTGTAGACTTATCTACATTACAATACAACTCTGTATTTTGCTGTCGTTATGGGGAACTGAATGTAGATTAAGGAGAAAAAAACATGAACTTGAATGACTAAGAGAAGGCTGTAATGTAACTAAGGGTGAAACACTGAAACGGAGTGTGAATACTTTTCATATGCACCATACAGTACACTTAAGTAAACAGGTTAAACAGCATAAACTATGTGTTTTCTGAAATGTCATTTATGATGCTTTGTTCACTGAAATGGGCGTGCAAGTGCGAAATGCAAGTTGATGCAACTGACAGATCTCCAGGGGCATATTTTCCCAGAGGCCACGGGAGGCATGGCCCCATAAAAATGTTCTGAACAAAACAACAAAATGAATTCACAACTGCATATTTTAATTCACCATTTCTCTAATTCAAACCATCATATCAGGGTTTCTTCTACAGGCAATGTAGCAAAAACAGCACCCCTGTCACACTGTGCATACCTCTGCATTACACTGCGAGCACTAGTCAAATACTGTCATCTAGGGAGGCAAACTCACCCTGTGGCAAAGTCTCCACTCCTGATGGAGGCTGTGGTGGCCGGCAGGGGGTGGACCCCATGACCAATGGAGCAGATGGTAGAGGTGCCATTTGGCAACCAGAGGGTTGCAGATTTGAGCCCTGCCCCTTGAGCAAGATGATACTGAACCCCAAATTGCTCCTGGTGAGCAGGTTGGCACTTTGCATGGCAGCCTCTGGCACCGGTGTGTGAATGAGTAAATGTGAGACATACATTGTAAAGCACTTTGAGTGCTTGTAGGAGTAGGAAAGTGCTGCATAAATGCAGTCCATTTACCATTTACCCAGATCTAGATCCAGACTCATTACCAATTCATCCGCTACAGTGAACTGCACATCTGGGAAGAGCAGTCCTTTCTACCTTTTCATCTGCACTGACAACTTTGGACTGTGCTCTCTATATTTGGCCAGAAATGTTACCAGTGTTTCCTATGCCATAGTCGGATGGTCTTCAGTTAAGCAGCTAACCAGGTGGATGGTTCATCTTCTGCCACCCCAACTCTGGAGACCAATGAGCATGCATGTGCGAACCATGTCTACGTTTAGCCTGCCTCACTGCCCATGAACATGACTGACTCTTTTATGTTTTGTCTACGTCTTTGTGTTTGTCTTCAGTGCGCTGAGTGGCCTTTGTGTTAATACATAAGTAAATGACTTGCATGTACGTTACACATTCTGTTGCATTCAGTTCTAGGAGTCCTCCTGGTTGTCCAATGCAGTATGAAGTGTAAGCTCTAATACAGAAAGGTGTGTGGCTTTCTAAATCATGTCCAAACAATTTAATTAAACATAGCTGGACTCCAGTGCAGGTGTAGACTTATCTAAAAGATGCTTTTGAAGAAGTGGAGGGCATCAGAATTCAATTCCTGAGTGTTATAACACAGGGTGTGAATACTTATGTCCTTGTGAATATTTAAAATTTTCATTTCTATTAATTTGCAAAAACATACAATTCTGTATTTTGCTGTCACTATGGGGAACTGAATGTAGATTAAGGAGATAAACAGGAAACAGGATAACAGGAACTTAAATTACTAGGAGATGGCTGCAATGTAACAAAGAGTGAAACATTTAAAGTGGTGTGAATACTTTCCGTATCCACCACTGACACTTGAGGAAACAGGTTAGACAGCATAAACTACATGTTTTCTGAAACATGATCTCTAAATGTCATTTATAACTGTGATTTAACATGCACTGTTCACTGAAATGGGCGTGCAAGTGCGAAATGCATTCACAACTGCATATTTACTTCAATATTTCTCTCATTCAAATCATCATATCAGAGTTTCCTCTGAAGGCAATATCTAAGGGCAACGGTGCTATGGTGCTGCACAAATCTCTTAATAGCAAAGCAGCAAGGTAGAGATAGAGAGAACTAGATGCTTTCACAGCTTCACCGCGTGGACCCCAGAAATTGGCCTGCTGCTATAATATTGGCCAAACTTATTACAATATCAGTAAGTTATTAGATATCAGATATCAGGTTCTGCTAATTTAAGGCTAACCTGATAATGTAATAACTTCCAATAATGTAACACTGTATTACATTATTGGTATGGCGATTATTACTATATTGAGAAATTCACTGTTACAGGAGCTAAGTACATTATCAGGTTTTCTTAGATACTTTAAGGATTTTTATAACATTATGGGGAGTTATTACATTATTGGGAAATTATTACATTACCAGGTTCTACACACCCTCCTCAGAAATGTACACACTGCCACTGCAGATCTCATGAACCACACAATTTTATGGGATTAATTGCGATTCAATTTTTTAATGGTTTGACAGCTAGACATTTACAAATTACAACACAGACCAGGCCTTTACTCTTTTCTCAAGATTGTGAAATCAATCTATATACCTAACCTTGTTGCTGTATTTTGCACTGGAAATCAGAGTAGTACATTTTCTGAAAAGAAGTAGATATTGCAGTGAAAGTATAAATTTGTTGAAATTACTCATCCTCAATCCTCAATAGATCTTTCTCCTTATGTAGTGTTTAGAACCAGTTATCATAGTTATACACTTGTCTTCACACCCAACAGTATTGTGTGAGATTTTTGGACCATTTCTTTATGTTGCTTTGTAGCCATATAACCAATTCCCTTTAGTCTGATTACTATAAATTATCATGAGAATTAAACTTCATACTGCACTATGGGATACTGCACAATGTTGTTCTAAAACACCCTCAATTATAAATAGCTCTACCTGCACAGTGTGTCCCGTCACCTACATTATTTTACCACATAAGCAAGACATTGAACACTGAGAACCCTACTTGGAACTGTTGGGGGAACCTAATTAGAGCAAGCCACCGTAGAAGCCCAGTGGCAGGCTGGTAGAGGTGCCCCATACAGAGAGAACTCCACAGAGGATCCTTCAACAAATTTCCACAAAAAAAGAATATGAAAAACATGAAAAAAGTTCCTGTGCTTTCACATACCCCCACATAGATTCATGTCTGTAATGATTTTGTTTCCGGTTATTTGAAAGTGATACATGTAAGAGAGAATGTAATACAGGTTTTGGCTTTTCACTGAGCCAACATCATGCAGCTGTGCTTCTTTGGGTTTTAAGGCTATTGGATTCAATCTAAAGATGGAGGAATGTGCCAAAACGGCAAGACTTGTTTTAATAATTGGCTGTAATACTAAACCCGCAGCTCCACCCCTTGCTATCCCAACACCAAATGAGGTGTTTATAAACCCTGCATTATAAAAGAAGTGGTTACCCTGAACCTCCTGAACTAGAGAGAAAACCTTGGAACCACTGCCCACAGACAAGTAAGATTTTTTTTTAAACATCTTTGACTTGTGCAAGACCTAGTCATTAGTCAGATTCTTTTATGTAATAATACATACAGACATAAAAAATATAACGATTATTGACAATATTGGTCCCAAATCTTTTGATCTACAGACACCATCTGGACATCGCCATGGTGAGTTACAGTGGAAATGTATTTTCAATTTTTTTCAATTAGGGCTCATTGTCTCCAATATTGTATGCATCATATCTCCTATAGAATATTTCAAATGAAAGACCAGTGCACAGATACAGTATTTTGTTCATGCAGTATTTTCTCAACCTATCAACCTTTGCAGGTGTACTGGTTCATTACCATCTGGCCCGCAGCCAGGATTTTTCAAATAGCAAGATCAAAAATGGCTAACAATTCTAACCCATTTGAAAAATTTCTGACTTGCAAGAATCGTAATGATGTGCAAAATGTGCCATGAGAGAGTTTGTGGGGTATGAAACCTATACACCTACCTGACTGTGTGTGTGAATGTGTGTCAGGCCACTGGCTATCAAACACAAAAATGGTCAGGTTCACAAGTCACTCAATTGTACATCATGATTTTGAGTGTGCCCGTTTCTATTTGGCTAGTGATTTGCGGAGACATGATCTGGAGTTTTTACAGTTAAAGTCAAGAAGTGTTTAGGCTGTCTTTGTACAGATTACCATCTCAGTCTAGCAGAAGATTGATCTTTGATTCACCATGACAAATGCCAGCAGGTCATTTATTTTTTTTATTGACTTTGAGCATATTGAAGTTCATGCAAGCAGTGATATAAGTTGAAGTGCTCATTCTATAAATAGCACACACTACACAATTTTTTTGCCAACATAGTTGCTCTTGTTTTGAGAAGGCAAGCGCCCACTCCACAATTTTTAGCTAACATTTTTATTTTGTGAAGTTAGATATGTCTGAAAGATGACAAGTTTAAAACAGGGATTATAAGTCTCATCAACAACATGATCTCGGTGTCCTCAATGGTAGATATGGCCATGGCCTCTATAACCCTAGTGCCACTAAGAGCGTAAACTTCTGATATCCAGTCTTTGACAATCAAACATCACAGCTTCACAAAACACCACAGAGACCAGCAGTGCCCAGATATGTCCTTTATATTTTTCTCCTTTCAACCTTTGCAGGTTTACTGGTCCATTGCGCTTCTTATGCCCCTGCTGGTGCAGTCTCACCCCATCCTTAGGGAGGATCTGCCCATCGACTGTGAGGACATCTTCAAAAATGGATCAATTCATAATGGTGTTTATACCATCTACCCTGTGGGAGAGGAGGTGCCCATGGAGGTGTACTGTGACATGGGCTGTGCTGAGAATGAAAAACATGAAGGAGGCCAGTGGACGGTGAGTGGAAGATTAACTTAAAAAATGTGTTTGAGCCACTGCCTGAATCCTAATGCCCACCTTAAGGCCTAAAGCCAGAACCCTTAAAGACCTAACTGGTATGAATCAATTTCATGATTGGCTGATTAATGCCAGTTAAATCTCTAACTCCCTAAAGGATGACACACAAGTGTGTGAATCGAATGTCTTACCGAGACCTAGACATTACTCCTAAACATCACATTCCCTCCATCTCTCAGGTGATCCAGAGGAGAACAGATGGCAGTGTGAACTTTGACAGGCCCTGGTCTCACTACAAGCAGGGCTTTTGGGAACAAGGATGGGGAATACGAATACTGGCTTGGTGAGACTTTAGCAGTTAGCTATGCATGGAAAAACAATGATGGAAAGTTTGTTTCAACATTATTTCATGTTCCTACAGGTCTCCAGAACATATTTCTGCTGACATGGGGGTCCAAGTATGAGCTGAGAGTGGACATGGAGGACTATCAGGGGGGGAATGTCTATGCTCTCTACTCCTCCTTCTCTGTAGAACCAGAGGCAGATATGTACAGGCTCCATGTGAGTGGATTCACGGACGGAGGTGCAGGTAAACGTGAAACTCTTTGCCTTTTTTAGAAGTGGTAAACTGTATACAAAGCAAATTTTCACAACTGATTAATATATGAATACCGCTTTCAGGAGATTCCCTGAATTATCACAACGGACAGATGTTCTCAGCTTTTAACAGGGACGTGGACACAAACTACTATGGCAACTGTGCCCAAACACATCGTGGAGGGTTTTGGTATGGTAATTGTATGTATGCCAGCCCCAATGGTCAATACAAATGGTCCAGTAACCAGTACGGAAGTGATGGTGTGTTATGGTATTCACACAAGTACTACCAGTCCCTGAAATCCATTTCCATGAAGATCAAAAGAATGACCTTGACAAATTTGAATGCACTGCCCACTACCAATTACTAAAGTCACTGTCACTGTCAAAATTAACCTTCTGCCTGATATTACATGTTAACTCTGGTAATCATTAATCGATGGCAATCATAATAGTAATGACTTTTACATTGGGTTTGAATCTTACTGCTGGTAGAGGGATTTCTATATTAAGTCAAGATTGTACTTCCTGAGTGTATATTTACTACTGCTGTTGATGAGTTCTGACTGAAGGCACATTGTATGTTCAATGATTATTCAGTCTTACTGGACGATTTAGGTTATCGACTTTTATTTCCATTTTGGTGTATTTGTATTTGTATTACAGCAGCTGTGCATTAATGACATCCAAGAATAATGGGAACTTTTGCAGTGATGATAATATTCTGATGTTAAGCACAGACTTGTTTCCAGGATGTGGGGAAAGCATGATCGCCATAACAATGTTTAAAATATAAAAACATGAATCATAAATAAAGGAGTGTGTTTGCATTTGCTCAAAAATACAGATTGCGGTGCTTTTAAAAACAAGGCCATTCACTGAACTACAAAGTGATGACAAGTTGACGAATCCTCAACTGGGCAACTCTTAGCAATTTTTCAGTTTCTATTTGAAATGGCATTCATCTTTCCCACTGGAGAAAACCTTTTATCCCATTATTCCCAGACTATTATCAGTTAGCAATGAAACTGCAACAGCTGTGTAATAGTGAAATGTAGGAACATGTAAAACAAATTCTGCATCAACAGCTAAACTGACCCTATTATGTGCTTCATAAGCAACAAAACAAGTTAAACAGTCAGTAGGCTTAGGCTACAGTCAATGGGCCAAGGCTGCATTCAGAACAATTGTCAGGCTCTGAAATTAGGAACCAAATGCAGCATGATCAGGTTCACGGGTTTTGTTGTACTCAAGGAAAGGGGAAAGTGTGTGTGTAATAGTTCAGAGGGTCCAGGATGAGGGCTACTGCCACTCGCGAAGTGGAGAAAGCGCTACACCGTAGCGCAGTGGACAGGCAGTGTTCTGGCAGATGGTAGCGCAGGAGCGGAACACAAGCTGGGAGAGCGGAAACAAAGATGGAGGTGTGGACGACTCCACCACAGGCAGGGAATGTGATCCGCAGACAGATGTACGCTCGCAGACAGGGCAGGATGTAGACAAACTCTTCCAGGAGAACTCACACAGCAGAACCGGGCTTGCGATGAGCTGGATCCTCTCTTCAGGAAGCAGAGGCACAAACAAGAGTTCAGGCAGAGACAGAGTCAAGGGCAGGCAGTGGGTCAGGTTACCAGGATTGACGAGCAGGGAAAGCCAGGACAGTCCGGGTCGGTAGCCAAGAGTCAGAATTTCAGGTTTGCAGAGCTGATATGCCCTGGAAACACAAAGAAAATCTGACACTGGAAGTCAGAAAGCCTAGGGCTTCAATACAGGGACAAACAACAGTCAGCAACGAGTGGAGATTGCAAACAGGTGAGTTTGATGGAGACTGATTAAATGGGTGTGGTCAGGTGTGGATGGTAATAGGTAGGTGTGGTGGAAAACTACCCCAGACTGACAAGGCAGAGAGCAGGCTCATGACAACAATGCTGTGATATGTTGGCAACACAGAACTGGCAAAGGAAATTCCCTCTTTTGCTAACTGCAAACAAACCGCAGTAACAAAAAGTAAGCAATGCATTCATCTCAGCCTTCTAGAAGCTGGACAATGCACTTTAACTCTGAGCTTTGAACTTTCCAAAAGTCTTCAAAACTATCACAGGCTTTCGACAATGATCCATGAAATTCTGGGACATCCATGGGTTCGTTCACAATGAGCCTCTCTATGGCATTTTGCTGGCAGAATCATTTCAGAATGCTGGCACCTAGAGCAGGAAGAGCATGAATGATAGACAGATGAGTGTAAGTAATTGGACAAGCAATGAATGATGTAATGTGAGTTTTTCTGGTAGAATTTGCAATAAAGTTTTCATTTCTACCAGAAAGACTAATATTTAACAAGTACACAAAATACAAAACCTATTCAAATAGAAAAGTCTTGGGCGTACATACTTTGGCGTCCATGGAAGAATTTTGACCCAGCAGATCCTGCCTGATTTAAACTGGCAGGGGCAGAGCCTACTCTCAAAAATAAATATACCCACCGGAGATGAAATTGAAGGGGCTTTCTGTTTCAATTCTTCCTGTTTCAAGTTTACAGTGGTATTGTCTCATAGTGCTTTGCACAAGGAGCACCCAAGAGCAACAGGGGCAAGGAAAAACTCCCTTATGTTTAGTTAATCTAGGAAGAAACCTTGGGCAGATCCATGACTCAAGGGCCAACTGCCAGGGGTCATGCAGGAAAAGTACAATCAGCAGTAATCATGATAAGGGTACAAGTTGTCCATGGTTTTAGCTTAGCATCATAATAGTTCCAGAATATTATTCTATAACATTACATGGTAGTCAGTCCATAGGTGGTTATAAAGAATTATGGCTGGACAGTTTGAAGACCAAAACAAAACATTAGATCACGAGTAAGAACATTTAGACAAGGCGATGTACATAATTTTGGAACAAAAGTAGTTAAACACGTACACCATGATTAGGTAAAAGTTTTGAGATGTATGTGTCAGCTTCTCGGAGCTTGGGTGTGGGGTCCTGCATGAGCTGCTCGAAGCTCGGACCAGAGAAGGTGAAACGCATGCTGCAAGTTCGGAGCTTGCTGAAAGCCCATACTTGACAAAATAAAGTCACTAGATGAAAACCTATGCGGCTTGTATGAAGCTTGCAGCTGCTCATACTATGCAGGAAGAGGCATTAAATGAAATCCTATGTGGCTTGTACGGAGCTTGCAGCTGCTCATACTTTGCAGGAAGAGGCATTAAATGAAATCCTATGCAGCTTGTATGGAGATTGCGGAAGCTCATACTAGGCAAGGACAAAGACAATACGTGAGATACTACGTACGAAGTACTACCACTACTACTTCGTACTACTTACACGAAGCTTGCAGAAAGCTCTAAATATGCAGCAACAAAGACATTAAATGAAATCCTATGCTTGTGCGGAGCTGGCAGAAAGCTCATACTAGGCAAGAACAAATACATTATATAAATCCTATGTGACTTGTATAGAGCTTTCAGAAAGCTCATAGGCAACAATGTAGACATTAAATAAATCCTATATGGTTTGAACGGAGCTTGCTGAAAGCTTGTGCCAGGCAAGAACAAATACATTATATAAATCCAATGCGGCTTGTATGGAGCTTGCAAAAGCTTTTACTGGGCAGGAACAAAGACATTAAGTGAATTCTATGCAGCTTGTACGGAGCTTGCTGAAAGCTCATATGAGGCAAAGACAAAGACATTATATAAATCTTATGTGGCTTCAATGGAGCTTGCAAAAAGCTCTTAAGCATGATCAAATACATTTATAAGAAATCCTATGCGGCTTGTACAGAGCTTGCAGAAAGCTCATAAGCAATAACACAATCAAATAAATCCTGTAAGGCTTGAAGGAGCTTGCCGAAAGCTCATACTAGGCAGAACAAAGATATTAAATAAAATCCTATGCAGCTTGTACGGAGCTTCCAGGAAGCTCAACTAGGGAGAACAGACATTACGTGAAATCATATAATGTTACAGCTTGTACAGAGCTTGCAGAAGCACAAGCTAGGCAAGAACAAAGACATTAAATGAGATCCTGTGCGCCTTGTATGGAGCTTGCAAAAACTCAGCTAAGCAACCTAGTAAAGAAGGTTGTGTAATATTCGTTTGCTGCAAAAAAGGTTGTGTAATATTTGATTGAAATGAATGACTAGGTTGTAGCCAGGGATATAAGTAGAGCGCATGAGAATAAATCCAAGGATTGAACCACCGCCAGTTAAATGCCACCAAACGTTTCCTTAATTATTACTGATCAGCAACTTTTGATCTTCGAGTATGAGGTGTAATTCAGATCTGATGTAGGACTCATAGGCTGACCACCTTCCCAGACGTTTGATTGAAGAGTCGGTCAACCCTCGCTCCGCAGCTGATGTTGCTGTCCTGATTCGAAACTAACGGTCAATGTACAAAGAAGGAGGAAGGTTGTAACTTTTGACAACTAAGCCAAGTGCGTTCTAAACCATTATTTGGTCATAGGTAACCCTAAGAATACTGAAAAGGGGTGATTCAGGGAGGAGGCAGGATGTGCGATTGTAGGTTCTTGGCAACGTACATGGTGGATAGCGGAGAAAGGACTCCCACTTGGGAACCTTTAGAAAGAACTGTGATGAGAAAATCAACGAAAGGGGGGGTCAGGATGAGAGAACATTTAGCTGGAAAGGACTGGCATATTGACTGGAGTAGAGGGGTGACTTGCTAGAATCGTTTTGAGGGAGGGGCCTTTCCCCAGCCTGCTGGTTTCAGGCGACAAGGGCAAACGGATTTCAGGCAAATGTACAACTGGATTTGTTGAAATTATTCCTAAATTGGAGTCCCGAAGTTGGCGATAGGGCGGCCTTGCCTATTGAAAACGCTGCTCACGTTTTCAGATCCCTGGACATCAGACAAAGGAAACCTAGACACGGTTTTAGGGCAGAAAGGAGCAATGTGACCATGAGAGCTACAGACAGAGGTGGGACCAAGTCATTGTTTTGCAAGTCACAAGTAAGTCTTAAGTCTTTGCCCTCAAGTTCCGAGTCAAGTCCCGAGTGAAGACAGGCGAGTCCCGAGTCAAGTCCCAAGTCAAGGCCGACAAGTCTCAAGTCAAGTCCAAAGTCCTACCGTTTGAGTTACGAGTCCTTTCGAGTCCTTTTATAACAGAGAAATAAAATTTTTACAGATCATGTAGGTTTGTAAGATCTGTATCTATTTAACAAACTTCTTATGCAAGAACATTGCAAGTCTTCACCCTGAAAACAGATATTTGGATGAAGTGAGAATCACAAAAATAGTTCTCCAAAAAGTTTTACTTTTCCAAACGTGTCATCACTTTCTAAAAAATATTTTTCAGTTAATTAAACTCCTTTCAAACCTAAGTGTAAACTCAACCTAAAAACCCTAAAAATGTCACCACTTTATAAAAGAAATCTTCACACCCCAAAAATTCTGAATGTGAAATCAATTGAAGTGTCCTGACTCTCCAAAAGTCTGTCAGAAATATTATCGGTTTTGCAAAACAGTCCTCAAGTTTTTAAACATTTTCTCCAAAAATTTCTTGACATTTTAAACATATCCACACCCTTGATACCAATCTTTGTACATGAATATACATGCCAACATAATTGGAATGCATCCATAGAGAGACTGGTGTGTGTGTATGTGTGTGTGAGAGAGAGAGAAAGAGAAAGAGACAGATAGAGAGACAGGGAGAAAGAGATAGATATTAGAGGAGGGGGTGGGGAGGCAAATACATGAACATAACATTTCTATGTCAAGGCCCTATTCTACATTGCATTTGCAAAAGATCAAATTGGCCAAAAGCTTGTCAGTCATTTGTGCACGATGGGGACGCAGAATGATGCCACCATGGCTGAAAACTCGCTCCTTCCTCCTTCCTACTCGAGTCTTCATGTTCAGTGCCCAGAACAAAAGGGCGTTCTGTCCTTCTGCAATGTCAAGGTAGTGGCTGTAGTGCTAGAGTGGTCCCAACATCCTTTTTCTGCCTCTTATGGTATGCAGCAAACAGCCCTTCTCCTTCTCCAATGTCCTCTAGCTCTTCTTCATCAGCCAGAGGCACAGGTTGTTCAGTCTCTGCAGCATTAACATTTATGATGCTTTTGTTCATCTGGTACTCTTCAAATCTGTAACAGGTAAGTATATGAAACAGATGTCAGAAAATCCCTTATAGCCACACATGTTGTATTTGAAACTACTTTTTACTCATTAATCAATGTTATCATTATGTTAATAATAATTGTATACTACTTCAGTTTCAGTCTATGCAATATTAAGAATATTTTCACTCCTTAATCTTATCTTAATCTTAATCGTAATACTTATATAGGAGGTATCCTACCATACTCCTGAATGACATGCTGAGGAAATATTGAAGGTACAGTTAATATATCTGAATAATGCAATGTTTGACAGAAGATAAATTCTCTCTTTCAGGAAACATTACGTAAAGATGCCACAGTGTAGCAATATTGTATTAAAATTAAATATCTGATGTGTCAAACTTTGACAGTCAATTAAAGTCAACAGGGTATGTTCAAGTGAAGTTACTAGCTTAACATTGTAATACAGCTGCTGGCAGCTGGCCAACGGTCTTCAACTACCAGCTGTCTTTGGTCAAGAAGTCGACATGTTGTAGTGTAACAGGAAAAATGAATGACAAGCAAGCGACCTCGGTTTGAGACAACATTAAGAACAACACGAAATCAGGTGTGGAGAAAGTGGAGGGAAAGAGGGGGATGGCCCATGGCCTGAGGGGGATGGGATCTGACAAACCACAAAAACACATGGACTCAGCCTGGCAAGAAGTAAACACACAGGCCAGCATGGCAGCCCTGGAGCTGAGCACTGACAGCTTGCAAACTTGGCACAGGCTAATTTGTTCTTTTCAAGGCTAACCACAGGCTACGTGTCTGCTTACCGTGATTCTGTTGATGAAGTAATTCACTTTCACGTATGGACTCCACATACGTGGACATTTGGTTTTGTTATTTTCTCTATTGCTGTTTTTTTAAGGTTGAACTTTGTAAAAAAAAATTACCGATACGCTAAAAGTTCAGGATCTGTTTTAAAATTGGACGTAAGATGTCAAATGTGCTTAGAAATAGCAGTAGCTGTTTTTTTCAACCGGAGTTTTCATTAGATGCAGGGGCAGTGCCCCCCCCCCCCCCCCACTCCTCCTTAGCCCTGTCCCTGCTTTCAGCACTTGTTATGTGCATTATGTGTGTCTGATGCAGGCTGAAGCAGTATGTCCTGCTGACAGCACAGCATAGCGTGGCCTTTGAACAGAGCAATACATAAATGCATCTCTGTCTTTCCTGTCACAGTTTCTCCAAAGTAGGAAGAATCATGTCACTTGTTCTGCTGTGAAAACACCTGTCATAATTAATAATTAGCATAATTAGCAGAACACTCCACAAAGGTATGCATTTGTAGTCAATACAGTAAAGTCTGTTGGGGTCAATTTGTTGTAACTAAGAAAACAGGCTGTACATGGAACTGCAATTTAAATGTTATTATCAAGTAAAAACAAATCAAGCCAAAACAATCCAATTGGAGTTGGACTGATTATAAAGTTTATCAAAATTATATTCTGTAAATTCATTGCAAATGGATTTTGCATCTGAACTTTTCATATCCACCACAGGACAGCCTACATCTAGAAATAAAGGCCTGCCCGTAATACACAGCCTCTCTAAAATAAAAGTCTGTATTTGGTGCTGCTGAGGTAATAAAAAGGGTTACATTTTAGTTTAGGGTACACATATTCATCATTAACTAGCATCCTA
Source organism: Tenualosa ilisha (assembly GCA_015244755.2). NCBI lineage: Eukaryota > Metazoa > Chordata > Actinopteri > Clupeiformes > Clupeidae > Tenualosa > Tenualosa ilisha. Next base: position 736,256 of record PYXC01000905.1, read on the forward strand.
TTGGCATGCAAATTAGTAACATGCTAGCCATTTCTTAGTCATTACAAGTCACTTATTAATGCTTTAGTCTGCATGAGCTTATTCTACCCTTAGAAGACCATTAACTAGAATTTCTTCTATACTCCTAATTATTGCTCATTCATAGTAGGTAAGTTAGTTGTTGTATATAAATTATGATCTTATGTTTTGGTTAGTGTGGGGCTTATATGGCAGTAGTAAATAGGAAAATGTCCTCCTGAGATTTATATTAACGTAGTGTTTCAAGAGTCTAAGAGTCTAAAAACATGCTGTCTTTGCTACAGATCTCCTGGCTGTGTGTGAGGGCTTGATCACTGTTTTACACATTGCCGGGGTTGCTTTTTTATTTTAATTTTGCGTGTGTGTGTAAGATTGTGTAGGTCCAGGCACTGCCTTTGTTAGCGTAGCCCAGCCAGCTCATGTTAGGTGAGCAGCTTTGGTGCGTTTTCTCCGGTTGAGCCTACTGGCTGCTGAGTATAGCTCCCTCTTCAGTTTCCCTCTCCTTTCCCTTTTTCTCTTACCTTGTTGTCACGGGCTCGCCCGTGTCTAAACAGAAGTACACCTCACTCCTCAGTTTTGCTCTTCCCTCTGTCTTTGCTCTTTCCCTGTCACCACGGGCATCATAGCAACCAGAGCTGTGTGCTCTTGTTATGTTTATATATTTTTTTTCTTTGTTATTTTCAAGTATTTATCTGTTTTATTCCATTTTATTTTCCCCTCTCTCCACCCATGGCATTTGGCCTACTGAAATGTATTCTATACCCAGTAGATCTTGTTGACCAAAATCTCCATAGCAGTATGTGCCATATGTGAATATGTCCTACTGGCTAAATGTGAGTTGACTATTTCTGTGTGCCCCTTTTGCGGTGTCATTCATTTTTTTTCTGATGGTTTGCATCTCATGACAATTTCGTGTATATGTAGTCTAGTCCATCACCTGGAATTAACAACTTCCCAGGTTATGGTAAAACTGTGACTCAGTTGGTGGGGTGCAGGGCCATATTGTGAAATGTCTGGGCATTTGTGTCTGTTCTTCGTTTTTCTTTCTTTCTTGTTTTGTGCATTTCTTTTTTCATTGTTAATGTATACACTGGCCCCTCTTTTAACCAAAGACCAAACTAAGTAAATCAACAAAGAACAGATGAACACACATACACCAATAAATTATTTATTTATTGACTGAAACAGCCTCTTATTTCCAATATAACCAGCACCTTTAAACAACTATACACCCAGCAGTTTGGATTTAAAATGATACTTTTAAAGGTGTACTGTGAGTTCCTGCATGGTTTCAGTGCAATTTCATATTTGTCTCAAATCCTATACATCTCCCCTTGATCTGCTTTCTACCTGCCCCATGAATACGTTAGATAGAGAGTGTGTGTGAATAAACCTGGTCTGGGGAGACAACACAGGGGCTGTAAACATCAAACAAACACTAGGGGCACAGGCTGTACACCGAAATATAAAAAACCACATTCCAGCCAAACACCAAGAAGATGGCTGGGCGAGGGGCTGGGGGCGGTTGTGAGCAGAGTTGATTGAGTGGCGTAAATCTCTGGTGTGAGTAGTGTTTTGTTTGGTATTTTGGTGTTTACATGGAACGTCAACAGAAGTGATACCATGCAGAAACTCATTGTGCACTGTCGTGGAAAACCACCTCAATGTCTGCAAAACCCCAACAATCAAGTCCTAGTCCACCCAATAACTTGGTCTAAATTAGAAAACTCACTGTTGGAGTCAAGCTGATGATAAAGACTTTATTCACAATACCAGCAAGAATACAAGAGACAATTGCCTCACAGTATAAGTGCTGAGCAGTGTGAATGAGTTCTACTGCAGAGAGGATACCGCTTCCCTTGAGAGTTGATCAGGCTCTGAATGTTCCTTTAAAAAAATCTACTTTTTATTCCACTTTGAAGCATACACTGATTCCTCCTACCTTGCCTATGTCACGGGGCTTTTGTTTATTAATTAGGAGGCTTCGGGCCTAGTTCATATTGGTGGATTCCCTCACCCATCCAGTTATTAAAAAAACTATTATTCTTCCTTGCTGGGCATTTAGTCTGACGTATACTTCCTTATGCTGGACTTTTATCTTTATAATTTATATTCTTTCATTTACTCAGGATCCATCTGTACCATGACATCTCTACAATTTATACTTTCTCATTTACTCAGGATCCATCAGTACCATGGTTCTGATGTGAACGGCATCCTCCCATACAGCAGACCCCACTCACTGCCATATACCATGGTATCTACCCAAACTGAGGTGTCCCAGAATCCGAGGCACCTCCCTGCATTAAATCATGTCCCTTGAACTGTTCATGGTCTCTTGCTTGTTTTTCTGCCCTCTGCTTGAACTACCCAAGTCTCTATTCTCTGTCTGCCTAAACTGCTTCGGCCTTCTGGGTTACCATTAACATGTTACAAACCACCCTTCTTTCATATGTTAGTATAAGCGATACATTCTCAAGTTAATATTGTATATACTAGAACAAACTTCAAACCAATATTCTTTATGATAATAATTTCCACAGCACCTTTAATAGTGTGAAAACAGTTTAAATTGTCTCTGCATAAATCCAGTATGGGAGCTGTAACATGCCGCGATAGCTGTGTACTCTGTTGTATTTGAAAAAAAAATGAAGAAACTGTCTACACTATGGATTACTTACAACAGGTGCCCATGTCTAATACTGAATCCAAGTGAGGAGGTCACGTAAATTTACCTAATGTTACAACTAGCATTATTGTGAATGAGCAACAGCTAAATTAGCTATCACAAATTTGTGGCTAAATTACTTTCAGCTAACCAAACAATTTTACTTTGACAAAGGGACAACTTTTGGTCTTCAGACTTTGTATACACCATATTGCACATGTAGGTTTATGGAATTAAATGCCATTCATAGACCATAACTGTTAATGCACACAGCTAAGCCAATCAGAGAATGTGACGGCTCACAGCCATTCTCAGACTTCACATGTTGAATCTAAGCAGGCACTGCCCACGTGGCTCCAAACTCTTCCGACGAAGGTGGACACACGAAACAGATTTGTTCCCAAACTTTTCCAAACCTCCTCAAATGCTTCAGATGGCCAGCAGTTGGACTGGTGTGTGTCTCTGCCTTTAAACATTAAAACAAATCTATCTTTTCCCTTTTTTGTGCTGTTTTTTTGGCCTCTATGAAAAGTCACGTTCTGAATATTTGCCGGGTGTTTTAAGTACAGATAGACAAATTGCCCAGACAACAGTGTATTTGCACTGAGATATCTTTATTGTCACATCTGTCATTAGCTCATTAGCTTTTCTCATTGACTTTTATTGTGTCAGGATAGTGAAGAGAGATAAGAAGTGAGCAGGAGAGAGAGAGAGCGATGACCACAGGACAGGTGGGCACCTGCCCATTTATGATACAGGTGCTGTAAGCAGTGCCCTCCCCCCCCCCCCCCCCCCCCAACTACACACACATCATATTCCAGCTGTGGTTTGAATCCATTGTCTGTAGTGACATACATCCATGAAGTGGATTGGGCCTTCGTTATAATTTTCCAAACCAGAGATAAGGACCCCGTGGAGCACCCCTCTCACTATGAGACCGCTGCCTGCGTCACCCTGGAAGACACACAGGACAAAATCAAATATTTCCAATATTTCCAACAACACATCACATCGTTACCATTACACAATGGTTAACTAGATGTACCGCCTAGCAGTACATAATATGGCTGGCGCACATTGCTGCAAGTCATTTGAAGAAAACTAATTTCCATTTCTACTCTTGACACATCTGTTTAACCACAAGTCTCAAAAGTTTGCCCCTATGCCATACATATATGTCAACATACATACATTCAACAGGAGACATTGCTGACATCTTAAAGGCACATCAGGAAACATTTTCAGGTTAATTTATCAGCTTTGTAGTCACTTTGATGATTAAATGGTTCATTACGAGGTGAATGAAGGCTCTCTCGGCCGCCTCTAGCGTAGATTATGCAGTTATTACACTTGCAGTATCTGAAACACCGGGTTGGAGGAAACTTGAAAGTGAATGAAATAGAAATTGCATTTATTACCAGCTTGTCAGTCAACACAGTGTGTATAATCTCTCTCTCTCTCTCTCTCGCTCTCTCTGTGTGTGTATGGATGTATGGTTTGTTAAATCAAGAATATCTGGGTACAAAAGCCACTGCCCCCCAGACATAATCCCTACCCCCTTGAAAAAATATCTGCCCTATGACCCATCCAATGAAAACAAAGGTTGAAAAAAACTTTTTCTAAGCACATTTGATATCTGTTGTCTCTCTTTGAAGCAGATACTGAACTTTTAGCTTCTATCAACAAAATTAAATATTTGTCGTTTACAAAATATAGGCTCCCTTTCTCCAACTCTTCAACCCTATCTTCTTAAAACTGCTTAGTGCCACAGATGAAACTATTCAATATTTGGATTAGCTGGTTTACAAATACATCCATGCAGGTATACAGGAATCTTCTTTTGAATTATCATTAATATTATTTTATTTTGCTGTTTTGTTTTCACTAAATGTATTACTTTTACCGTGTGTTTTTCTTTCTTGCTAAGATGAGTTTATATATGTAGCCAATAAGGCAGCTGCATTCTTTTGCAAGTCGAAAACATTATTCAGCTAATTAACATCACAATGCAAAGAAATCTACCACGCAAGTGTATCCTTTTAAGTGTTGCTGGCAAATCAGTTGTTCTATAATAGGTAAATAATCTGTCTGTAGCCTAAAAGAATGTAATACAATGTAGTAAAATAGTAGTTCTCAGTAGAATATCTTATAGCAATATTGTAACAATTGAGCCATACTGACGACTTAATTGTTAGTTAGCTAGCTAATACATTTCCAAAGTTCAACCTTAGAAAACAGCAAAAGAGAAAATAACAAAACCAAATGTCTAATATGTGGAGTCCATACGTGAAAGTGAATTACTTCATCAATAGAATCACGGTGAGCAGACACGTAGCCTGTGGTTAGCCTAAATGTTAGCTAGTTCACAAAAATGACAAATTAGCTTATGCCAATTTTGCAAGCTGTAACTGAGAATGAATTCAAACTTTTAAAAATCAGAGAAGCTTACATGAAATGGATGAATTCCTGTGTCTCTTCTAATCTTTGAGCCCCCAAAGACTTAAGTGGCATGAATCAATCATAAAGCCAAGTCATGCCAGTTAAGATTTGGGATTACGTGGATCTGTGTGTGGGGGGAGGGGACTATTGAATTAATTGCTATAAAAACAAGATCTAACAACCAGTGAAAATATACCAGAATGCAGGAAATTACATCTAATTTTTCAAAAAAATTCTGGGACAGAACAACCAGGCCCGCTTCAGTAACTGTGCACACACACATTACAAATGCTTCCAATACTCTTTTACTGGTTGATCTACAATTGTAACTACTGTATTTGTTGTGCTGTATAGGCTATTAGCCTACATGAGCAATGTGTTGTCCACACAACATATATTTAGCAATACTTCTTTGAAACAAATGATGGCACTCGTTTGCGCCCATTTTTTTGCCCCCCAAGCAAACCTAATGCCCACCTAAAGATGACATCCTAGCCATACCTCTAAATACAGCCAAGTAAACATGGTGCTTTGAATACTGATTCCATTATTCCTAAATGATTCCCATCTTCATACCTTTGACCATGGTTTGGATTACAACTGCTTTCAAAAGGCTTTCAAAAGTTTAAACATAAAACAGACACCCACAGTGGTCATACATTGGGCTACCGCCCAATATTTTATCAACCACAGTTTATGCTTCTTTCATTTGTGGAAACCTCCACATTTCCAGTGACCCACCTATGAATGCATATGCATAAGTGAGATGAGCCTAACCTGGCAAAAAGAGTTGCAAAAGGAGGCAAATTGCTTTTTGTTTTTGCATATTATGCAAGTACTAAGTTTTAAGTAGAATACACGTTAAAGCCTTTGTGCATCAGTTCAAAGAAGCACTGACCGAAATAGCTAAAAAAAAAAAAAATTTGTGTCAATAGGTGGCACCATGCCATGAGATGAAAAGAAGAACCAGATGACCTTGTCTGTCTCCACTAACTAGGGCTCAAGATCCCAATCCACCACTGAGTGATGGTCAGGCCACAATAATCTTCTTTAATTAACTTCATTAAACTCAATCTTAAATACATAAGTGTGTGTGGTTTCTGTCACATCATAAACACAAGTGCAATTCTTAATAATAAATTCTACATAACATAAGATGCACCAATGTGCATTATATCTAAACTAGACTGACAAAGCAATGTGACCTTAGCCAAATTGCTAGTGCAAAAACTAGCATGGTTTAATAAAGATAAAACATTATACAGAATAATTATAGCATTAAGTGACAAACTTACACTCCATGGATGCATACAACACTCCAGACACAACACACACACACACTGGACTCCTTAACTTGTAACATGTGGCAGAACATGGACTGACTAGGACATGGAGCATACCTACCAACAGCAGTCCCTGGAGACAAAACCCTACGATGTGCTATGGGCCAACTGGGGCTATGTGCCCACCGAGTTTCAAAAGACCCGGTGGTCAGCAATTTTCTTTTGTGATTTTTTGCAATGAAAATGCCTGATTTAGTGGCAGTGTTTTCTTAAAATCTGCAATGAATTTTGCAATGTTTTTCACTAATTTTCATCTAATCTCTACATAATAGTCCTTCCAGGATTTTTTTCCTGTGCCCACTCGAGAAGAACAGAAATGTAGTGATTCAGGCTGTCATTATGCTTAACTGAGCGAGTAGGCTGCGCTCTACAGACATCTCTCAATGACAGAAGCTGCCATCAGCAGGACAGGTAAATGAGTTGAAATTTTAACATCAAGAGTTTAATGGGTCATATTTTGCGGCCAATATAAAAATGCCCAGGAGTCGCAAAAATATGCGATAAATCCTTTTATGCGATCAGGATTTCATGCAATTCTAAAATCGCAAAAAAAATGCAGGGACTGACAAAGCATAAAATGCTATCAGTATGAGCCAGCATATGATTACTCACATGTGTATATGGATATGGAGTGATAAGTGAGGGTGAACAATTGTGTGAAAGCATTTCAAGCATGAACTAGATACACAGTAAAGGCTGTACAAATATATACACCTTTTAGATATGCAAAGGATGTATTATACACAAGAGAGTATTATATACACACTGTGCATAGTTTTCCATTTAGCGCAAGTGTCCAGCTAGTCAGAAGCAGGTGTTTAATGCAAATGAATAAAAGCATACCGCATTGGCATCAATGCCTTTACGAAAGGCACAGAACGTTTCACCCCCGTAGGGTGGACGGCCACATGGAGCAACATCCAACTCACCGCAGTTGAGCTTTAATGATGCATAGGGGTCTGTGGAATGGCAAACATCAGTACAATGTACACAAACAACACAATCTTTTAAAGACTTTGAGGACTAATCACAAAATTACTAAAGAAAAAAAAAAACGTTGTTCTTCACTGGGAAAGAATGTACACACATCTCCAGCATGTCAATTTAGAATGATCTACCATAGTAAATTTTCATTCTGATCACCATGTTTTACTCATCTGAAATCTTCATACCTATGGCTGTCCAACTCCTGAACCCTGAACCTTCCCAAACCACCTTTTCTAGCTGTCTCACACTATGACTCTCTTCCTGGGTCTACATTAGCTAGCACCACAGTTTGATCTGCACTACGGTGTGATTAATGGTAAGAAGCATGAGCATTGCACGTTTGACTTCTGCTAAAAAGGATGTTCAAATTATCACAAAGTACTTTATGACAAACTGATGTTCTTATTATATATTTTACCTATTTGTCATATCTAACACTTTCCTGTATTTTTTGACATCATAGCTGCAAAAACTGATGACTTAACGAGTATGATTTTCTTGAATTCAGAATATTATGGTAATCTAGTGATTTTCTTGAGTTGATAATATTCGGGATGCAGTGTTTAAATGCGTACAAAGCTGGCACTTCATATCTGATCATATTCGGGATACAGAAGTCTCCGATGTGGCGCAATGGACTGTGTACGATCTACTATGGACACGGTATGATCTACTACAGCCAGGCACAACATCAGACATGCCTATTTATGCAGCCCAGAACTCCCCACTTTGCTCCCATAGACATGAACTACCAGGAAGTATCTTGCTCTGCCTATCTACCATCTTTGGGTGAAACTTGGATTGTGAATCCAAGAAGTGTGACAACATCTGACAAAGAATATCTGGCTTCAAAATATATTTCAAACTCTCCAGTCTTATCATTAAATGCAAGTCACCATGGTGCACTAAGGTAAATCAATAATGTCATTAATCTGAAACTAAATAAAGTACAGTCTGGCCAGAGATTGGATGGGAGGCCACTAGGGCTAATAATTCTTTTAAAATATTTTACTTGAATAAGTATTTTTTTTCTTCTTGGGCCTAAGATATTTTTTCTTATTTCAAGTAATCTTAACAAGTCATAGTTTCTTGTTCGATTGGCAGATCATTTTGTTTGTAATAAGTTACATTTTGCTTGTAATAAGCCTTATTTTCGCAGGCATTTTTTGCCGTTCTTCCTCTACTCTGAAAGTGTGTAAGTCGCCTATGTTGAATTTAATTTAATTGAAAGGGCACCCATGGTACCACTGTAGCCCATAACCAGAACTGCTACTGCCCTTCAGTGTGTCAATCTATATCATACCGTATTCATTACTGCATCCGTCCCCTTATTCCCCCATGACTTTCACCATGTTATTGAAAGGAGAGCCAGCTCACAGGTTAAGGTGTTACCTACCCTTCTTTCCATCACGCTGTCTTATAGCACCCATCAAGCTATTAATCTTCACAACTGTGCCATCTGCTGGCTTGTTGCATCCCAGGCCTGGCAGTGTAACGGTGGGAAAGTATCACCCTTGGCTGGTTTGTCCAGCTCCAGCAGCATGATGTCATGACCATCTGGCTGATACAGGACCCTCCGTGTAATTGTTCTTAGTTTTCCATTGGAATTTGGATGATGACCCACAGTCACTACAAGATCTTGGATGACATCACCATTCTTACTAAAGCCATCATTATAAAATGGGCATAAAATAAGAAGAAGGGAGGAAGAGGGGAAGAGGGGAGGACAGCGAAAAAGGCATAAGCATGATTTCATTCTCTGTTTATGAAAACTTGTAATGTTTTGTCGTGTGTTGTGTGGTTCTTACTATTCTTGGCAGTGCTTCGCAGTGAGGACCCAGCGCTCATGGATCAGCGAACCACCACAATGAGCGGCTAAATTGGAATTTGTCACTTTAGATTTACGATCTGGAGGGTTAGCACGATCAGACAGAATCACATGGTGCAATCCTTCCTTGTCACCACATTTACGTGCCAATAGCCCAGTTATTCGCTTCTCAACTGAGCCAAGAGTAGCACCTGAAGGGAACAATAAAAAGAAATTAGATTTTTTAAAAACTTAGCCACTTTTGCTGGGTAACCACAGAAACATATGCTACTTAGATCAACTTCAAAAGCCTATAACTTTATAGCTATAGCTCAATGGCCTTGCTCCAACATATATTAAAGACCTACTTATCCCCTACTGCCCTGCTAGACCCCTAAGATTTATTTTGGCTCCTTGTAATTCTGCGAATACTGAAATCTGCAATCAAAGGGAGAGATTTCTGCTACCGTGCGCCTCCTACATTTGACGAGCGGACACTCTTCTTAGTTAAGCAAATGTACTCAAAATTCATCAAAATTTGTTAATTATTTCATTAACTATGCATGACATAAAATGTCCCAAGCAGAACTAGATTCTACACAAAAAACTGTAGAACCCCCTGAGTTTGGTAGTGACCTTTATCTAAAGGCACTTCTTGAATGAATAGTAGTGAATTAGGAGCTGCAGGTATTCTGGGCTAAAAAGCCCTAAAACGAATACATTTCTCAACAAATGACATGAATGATCGCTTACATTTTAAAGGGAGACAATTACATTTAAAGAAAAATTTGGTGCTATTTATGAGAATGAAACAAAATATATTGCCTCTGATAGTTCATGTAAAAACATACAAACTCGTGATAATACATTTTTATACTTTATTCAAATGTTAAGCATAACTATAGTTTACACAAAATGTCTCAACTTTAGCAATCCTGGTCATTTGAAACAGGAAATGCATCAGCACCGGCCTCAACCACAGCTAACGTGAAAGTTTCTGACAATCGGCATTAATAAAATTCCTGTTGGAGGGTTTGTAAGAAAAGTTGAAATTGTCATATCGGCTCATTTTATTTCTCAATCTGAAGAGGAGAAGGATGGCAGCAAGGATGTTTTCCACTGTATTTTGGCACCAATTGCCAAATTATACCATCCTTGAAGTAGCCCATCTGCACACATGTTGTTGATAATTCTGACTTGGCAACTTAGTGTAACTGTAGCCTCATAGCAGCAGGACGTGTCCTTACTGCACCTATACGACGACACATGGCTAGAAGAAAAATGATAAATTCTCCTGTATACTCTTAATAAATAAATAAATAAAAAATAAATGAACCAATTTGACAACTAACAACGTTAATTACAACTCCCATTGCTTGAGATGACCATGCGGTGCAACTTGTTTTGCTTTCAACACCTTCAGAAAATGAGTACTTGCACCGTTTGTTAGATCACAACTTGTCTTTTAAATGCTTCTTAAAGACCAGAGAACCAGAGACCAAATAGAACAACAAAATGCATATTTAGCTTGTTTACATGTCTCAGGCCTGCTGTGCACAACACACTACTCCAGTATTTTATTTCCAACAGAGACATATATTTTTCCATTGGCCTCTATTCATTTGCAGTTTGGAGTAGTCCCCAGCAAGATGGCGGCATACGTTCTGAACCCAAATGCGTTATCTAGGTTACTAGACATACATATGTATATCTATGACTACAACTACGGAATGCATGACTGTTGGTAGTAGAATCTAGCAACGCATTTTGTTTTAAATATGCATACATTCTCAACAATATCAATTCGAGGTGAACGGTCATGGTTTGCTTGGATGAAAGAACAAATTGTCCAAAAACAGTAGCCTACTGAACAAAAGGTTAATGTGATCAGCACTATTTCCCCTGCTGTAAATTTGGGATAACCACTTTGCCTTTGTAGAGTGATTGGTAGGGTTATGCAATTAATTGAAAATGTAGATATTAAAATGATGGAAATTGAGAGATTGTTTTGTGGTACACATTATACTCAAAATGTTATTTGTTATTCTGATTATGCAGTTAAACCAATGGGAACACAGACTCACTATTCCCCACTATGGCTATTCAATTGAATGAATGAAACAAGAGGATGTGTACAAAATAAAGCACTTTAATGATTTATGTCTTTTGTTAAGCAAGGTGCACAAGCTTGTTAGGACACTTCACTAGGCTGAGGGCACACTGTTAGTATCATATGCCTTGTACAAACAGAAATCACACATAGAAACAGATGACATAAAGGCCCACACTCACAAAAATATCAAACAAAAACTAAACTATTAATCCCCAACAAAGGCACACAGCAATAAGGGCGAGGGGCAAGGAGAGAGAAGCCAGCCGGAGAAGAGCACACACAGGAGTGCAGCAAGATCCTATACTATACAGTATTCAACACAGCTATATGCCACACTCAGGCAGCAAATGTACTACACCAGTAAAGCATGGTAACTAAGCCTAGGAGGATGGTTACAAAACACTGCACACCAGCAAACGCACCCACCACCCAGGCTTGTGTGACCAGCAGATACACCAAGCCCAAGTGGCAGGTAGGCCTATAGTATGTCTATTCAGTGCACGCACTTAGAACTACACAGAGCCACACCACCCAGGCTTGTGTGACCAGCACATGCACCAAGCCAAGTAGCAGGACTTATATGTAATTCACACACACAATAGAACTGCATAACACACCACCCAGGCTTGTGTGACCAGCACATGCACCAAGCCCAAGTAGCAGGACTTATATGTTAATTCACCACACACACAATTAGAACTGCATAACACCACGCCACCCAGGCTTGTGTGACCAGCATATGTACCAGGCCCAAGTGGCTGGGATAATACTTTAATTCACTACACACTGCCAGCACCACACCACGCAAGCTTACATGACCAGCGTACTCACTAAGCCCCAATAGCATACGCTGGGAATAAACCTTCACTGCGTGCTTCCCCACCCCGGCTAACACAGTAAGGAAAGAAATAAGCCTGGCCAAATATTAAATCAATAAAGCAAACAAACAAACAATAATGGAGATGGTTTTACACACAATTAAGGCACTCTACACCAAGGCATCTCTCTGTAGGCCTGATACTGATGGTAATTAAGCTACCCTTGAGGGCATTGCAGGCCCATGTACAATCTCAATGTAATGTTAACAATGGGAAAACAGTGGCTACAATTGACACCTTTGACTGTTTCTGACAGAATCATACCATGCAGAATGGCTTTTGGCGCGATTGCTTCTTAAAATCCCCACTACGCACACCAGTAGTTGGCTATCCTTTCCACAAGATGTGACGCGAGTCAGGAAACTCTGATGCTGAATTGTTATGAGAGACTTCTATCACCGTCAGACAGCACCCAAACTTGCTTAATCACCGCTTTGTGTATTACCAACGCCAGCCAAAGCTGCACGCCAACAGTGCTCTCACCACTGCTGCGCTGTTAGGTTTCAGACAAAGGGTCGGCCCGTATAACAGGTTACACTAATCTACCTGCGTTTCCTCACCATGTTAGGGAATTAGCTGTCAGGTGGCTTGCTAAACTTCTTGCCTGCCTACGTCCTGGTTGTGTGACTGATAACATGACTTATTTGGAGACTTCCCCCACTCCCACTAGTCACATTGGTTTATAAGTTTAGACATATTTAACATGCATATATAGAGACGTAAATCTGTCTGGGTTAGATTTTGTCCTCCAATTGGAAAACCAATGAACACTTTTGCTATAATACTCTGATGATGCACTTTCAATCTGTGGCCACTCACCCACTTATGTGGTGCATTGCATCTGTCGGAAGCAAGAAGCCTACACAACTGTCTTTTATGTTACACAAATGCTTCTGAATAGGTTTGCTACTCTACCAAAGCTTGCAAATGTTACGGAACTCCATGGTTAGCAATAGACAAAGGTCAAGGACTGACAACGGCTTCAAACTGTCTCTTTCCATGCCATTTGGCTTCCACTGTGCATTTAACCCAACAGACCACACCATCTTAGCTTGTAGCTGATAAGCATATATTAGACTAACGTTGTCAGACTGGTTTTTACACACCCACACACACACACAGCAGATGTATTGTTATGTCTCCTCTTATCTAACTGGAATAGATTTCAAAAAGACCTAAAGGTTGTTGTGTTCCATGATCACAAAATGCATCATCAGTTTCAGGAGTTACGCCATGATGTTTTAGAAACTAGTAGTACAATGATGAACTAGTACAATGATAGCCCACGCTAATGCTACGTCTGTCAAAACCTGTCAAAATGCAAATGTCCACAGACTTTATGGCAACTATGTTAAGACAACCGTTGGCACAAGCGCCTTCATAGCTAGTTTGAACAGACTCAGCGGCCATCTTATCACTAAAGATATGCAAAGATGGAAATATCTGTAACTGTAGGCCAAATTGTTGCCATGGAAGTTGTCGCACAAATTCCTTCTAAGCTAGAGCTAGTAACCCAAACTTTAAACGGATACATTCTGTGTGACACAAACCCCCAGGTCAACTCCTAATTTACGTCAAATCTTTCACTGCATCTAAACTAAAGTGAGTCCATTTCCTCCACTGTGCTATTTTTTAAGTACCTTTATGCCATAATACAGTTTTGGACAATAGATACAGTTTAACTACAGATATCATGGGAATTTATATTTCCAACATTTGCATTGTGTTTCCTTGTGAGGTCTCTCACTCACTGGCAGATTCTACATCTTCCTAAACATGGATGAGTTTCCCAGGCTAGCAAGCTGTTAATTGTGGGATAATTAATTTCCTTATGTAGAAAGCATTTGGGAGTGCACGCACATTGACATTGATGGCTTGATTGTGACATTTTACATAAAAAATAATTTTGTATAAAAATATTACAATCTGTACCGTAATCCAGAATAGCATGAAAATCATGATTAGAATTTCAATCAGAAAAAAGACTCTGAAGTATTTTTGCTGTAGTGTTTTTTCAAAATATCTTTTGACATGTTTAACAAGAACCTTATTATACTTTTTTCAATAAAATAGCCTATCTAATTAAAAAAAACACTTATTGTCCCATAAAAGTCCCTGTCATTAGGAAGTAAAGGCATCTGTTAATAGTCATATTTGAGCACTAAAAACAAAGGCCTACTTATCATTGCTGGCGAGTGAAAACCTCTGAAGTCCATTTTTTGTCATATTTACTTTAAAAAAAAAATAAAACAATGCTATTAGTCAGACATATTGGCTTATATGTTTAGACTTATATATATTTAACATGCAACTACATAGAGAGGTAAATCTGTCTGGGTTAGATTTTGTCCTCCAATTGGAAAACCAATGAACACTTTTGCTATAATACTCTGATGATGCACTTTCAATCTGTGGCCACTCACCCACTTATGTGGTGCATTGTCTGTCGGAAGCAAGAAACCTACACAACTGTCTTTTATGTTACACAAATGCTTCTGAATAGGTTTGCTACTCTACCAAAGCTTGCAAATGTTATGAAACTCCATGGTTAGCAATAGACAAAGGTCAAGGACTGACAACGGCTTCAAACTGTCTCTTTCCATTCCATTTGGCCTCCACTGTGCATTTAACCCAACAGACCACACCATCTTAGCTTGTTGCTGATAAGCATATATTAGACTAACGTTGTCAGACTGGTTTTTACACACATACACACACACACACACACACACACAACAGAGATACTGTTATGTCACCTCTTATCTACCTGGAATAGATTTCAAAAAGACCTAACAGTTGTGTGTTAGTTTCAGGAGTTATGCCATGATGTTTTAGAGACTCTGACAGGTATTATTGGTGGCTTTTAACGAATACACTATTGACAAGGAAGTGAAAAATAAGGAGCTCATCAATGTTGAATGGACATAGATATTTGCTATTCTGACAAAGCTTTAACACCAAACACATCTTTATTTTACCAGTTATTCTATCCCAAGTCAGAACTAGTACAATGATATCCTACATGAACGCTACTTCTGTCAAAACCTGTCAAAATGCAAATGTCCACAGACTTTATGGCAACTATGTTAAGACGACTTTTGGAACAAGCGCCTTGCTAATTTAAATAGACTCAGTGGCTGCCTCATCACCAAAGATATTCAAAGATGGAAATATCGGTAACTAATTTACGTCAAATCTTTCATTGCCTCTAAACTGAAGTCCATTTCTTCCACCATGCTCTTTTTTAAATACCTTTATGCCACAATACAGTTTTGGACAATAGAGACAGTTTAACTACGGATATTATGTGAATTTTTATTTCCAACATTTGCATTTGGTTTCCTTGTGAGGTTTGTCATTCATTGCCAAATCTACATCTTCCCCTACGTGGATGAGTTTCCCAGGCTAGCGAGCTATTCATTGTGGAATAATTAATTTCCTTATGTAGAAAGCAGTTGGGAGTGCACTCACATTGACATTGATGGCTTGATTGTGACATTTTACACAAAAAATAATTTAGTTTAAAAATATTACAATCTGTACAATAATTCAGAATATCATGCAAATCATGATTAAGATTTAAATCAGAATAAAGACTCAATTATTTTTGCTGTAGTGATTTTTCAAAATATCTTTTGACATGTTTATCAAAAACCTTATTGTATTGATGTATTGCATGATATATATACAGTATAGTATAACAATATAATAGTACAGTATTAATCTTTTAATCTTAATATATATTAACAACACTGTGTGTGTGTGTGGCATACATACAATACTATACTCATACATGCACATATACATCCAGATGTCCACCCACACAAAAAGGTAACAGTCTGTCACACTCACACAGACAAAAAGTTTGTTTGCTGTTTGAGCAGCAAGCTGACAATGTTGTTGGTAACACTCTTTGCATCCTCCCTAACTACATCCTATCATACAAAGCATAGCAATGTGCGCCAGCCATATTATGTACTGCTAGGCGGTACATCTAGTTGACCATTGTGTAATGATTGATTGAAAGAACATTTTCCCTTGACCAAACGATGTGATGTGTTGGAAATATTGGAAATATTTGATTTTGTCCTGTGTGTCTTCCAGGGTGACTCAGGCAGCGGTCTCATAGTGAGAGGGGTGCTCCACGGGGTCCTTATCTCTGGTTTGGAAAAGTATAACGAAGGCCCAACCCGCGTCATGGATGTATGTCACTACAGACAATGGATTCAAACCACAGCTGGAATATGATGTCTGTGTGGTTGGCGGGGGGCGGCACTGCTTACAGCACCTGTATCATAAATGGGCAGGTG
Source organism: Tenualosa ilisha (assembly GCA_015244755.2). NCBI lineage: Eukaryota > Metazoa > Chordata > Actinopteri > Clupeiformes > Clupeidae > Tenualosa > Tenualosa ilisha. The sequence goes on from PYXC01000905.1 coordinate 752,819, forward strand.
CCCACCTGTCCTGTGGTCATCGCTCTCTCTCTCTCCTGCTCACTTCTTATCTCTCTTCACTATCCTGACACAATAAAAGTCAATGAGAAAAGCTAATGAGCTAATGACAGATGTGACAATAAAGATATCTCAGTGCAAATACACTGTTGTCTGGGCAATTTGTCTATCTGTACTAAAACCACCCGGCAAATATTCAGAACGTGACTTTCCATAGAGGCCAAAAAACAGCACAAAAAAGGGAAAAGATAGATTTGTTTTAATGTTTAAAGGCAGAGACACACACCAGTCCAACTGCTGGCCATCTGAAGCATTTGAGGAGGTTCGGAAAAGTTTGGGAACAAATCTGTTTGGTGTGTTCACCTTCGTTGGAAGAGTTTGGAGCCACGTGGGCAGTGTCTGCTTAGATTCAACATGTGAAGTCTGAGAATGGCTGTGAGCCGCCACATTCTCTGATTGGCTTAGCTGTGTACGACTTGCAAACAAGTAACATTGCATTTGACATGCTTGCAAGCTAACGTCGAGCCCATTAACAGTTATGGCCTATGAATGACATTTAATTCCATAAACCTACATGTGCAATATGGTGTATACAAAGTCTGACCGAAAGTTGTCCCTTTGTCAAAGTAAAATTGTTTGGTTAGCTGAAAGTAGTTTAGCCACAAATTTGTGATAGCTAATTTAGCTGTTGCTCATTCACAATAACGCTAGTTGTAACATTAGGTAAATTTACATGACCTCCTCACTTGGATTCAGTATTAGACATGGGCACCTGTTGTAAGTAATAGTGTAGATGGTTTCTTCATTTTTTTTTCAAATACAACAGAGTACACAGCTATCGCGGCATGTTTCAGCTCCCATACTGGATTTATGCAGAGACAATTTAAACTGTTTCAACACTATTAAAGGTGCACAATGAGTTCCTGCATGGCATCACTTCTTTGACGTTCCATGTAAACACCAAAATACCAAACAAAACACTACTCACACCAGAGATTTACACCACTCAATCAACTCTGCTCACAACCACCCCCAGCCCCTCGCCCAGCCATGTTCTTGGTGTTTGGCTGGAATGTGGTTTTTTATATTTCGGTGTACAGCCTGTGCCCCTAGTGTGTGTTTGATATTTACAGCCCCTGTGTTGTCTCCCCAGACCAGACTTATTCACACACACTCTCTAGCTAACATATTCATGGGGCAAGTAGCAAGCAGATCAAGGGGAGATGTATAGGATTTGAGACAAATATGAAATTGTACTGAAACCATGCAGGAACTCACAGTACACCTTTAAATGTATCATTTTAAATCCAAACTGCTGGGTGTATAGTTGTTTAAAGGTGCTAGTTATATTGGAAATAAGAGGCTGTTTCAGTCAATAAATAAATAATTTATTGGTGTATGTGTGTTCATCTGTTTTTTACTTAGTTTGGTCTTTGGTTAAAAGAAGGACCAGTGTATACATTAACAATGAAAAAAAGAAATGCACAAAACAAGAAAGACAGAAAAACGAAGAACAGACACAAATGCCCAGACGTTTCACAATATGGCCCTGCACCCCACCAACTGAGTCACAGTTTTACCATAACCTGGGCAGTTGTTGAATTCCAGGTGATGGACTAGACTACATATACACGAAATTGTCATGAGATGCAAACCATCAGAAAAAAAATGAATGACACCGCAAAAGGGGCATAGTCAACTCACATTTAGCCAGTAGGACATATTCACATATGGCACATACTGCTATGCAGATTTTGGTCAACAAGATCTACTGGGTATAGAATACATTTCAGTAGGCCACATGCCATGGGTGGAGAGAGGGGAAAAGAAAATGGAATAAAACTTGAAATACTTGAAAATAACAAAGAGAAAAAAAATATAAACATAACAAAAGTACACAGCTCTGGCTGCTATGATGCCCGTGGTGACAGGGAAAGAGCAAAGACAGAGGGAAGAGCAAAACTGAGGAGTGAGGTGTACGTCTGTTTAGACACGGGCGAGCCCATGACGACAAGGTAAGAGAAAAAGGGAAAGGAGAGGGAAACTGAAGAGGGAGCTATACTCAGCAGCCAGTAGGCTCAACCGGAGAAAAATGCATCAAAGCTGCTCACCTAACATGAGCTGGCTGGGCTACGCTAACAAAGGCAGTGCCTGGACCTACACAATCTTACACACACACGCAAAATTTAAATAAAAAAGCAACCCCGGCAATGTGTAAAACAGTGATCAAGCCCTCACACACAGCCAGGAGATCTGTAGCAAAGACAGCATGTTTTTAGACTCTTAGACTCTAAAACACTACGTTAATATAAATCTCAGGAGGACATTTTCCTATTTACTACTGCCATATAAGCCCCACACTAACCAAAACATAAGATCATAATTTATATACAACAACTAACTTACCTACTATGAATGAGCAATAATTAGGAGTATTGAAGAAATTCTAGTTAATGGGTAAGAAAAGGGTAGAATAAGCTCATGCAGACTAAAGCATTAATAAGTGACTTGTAATGACTAAGAAATGGCTAGCATGTTACTAATTTGCATGCCAATAAGATGTAGTTAATGATGAATATGTGTACCCTAAACTAAAATGTAACCCTTTTTATTACCTCAGCAGCACCAAATACAGACTTTTATTTTAGAGAGGCTGTGTATTACTGGCAGGCCTTTATTTCTAGATGTAGGCTGTCCTGTGGTGGATATGAAAAGTTCAGATGCAAAATCCATTTGCAATGAATTTACAGAATATAATTTTGATAAACTTTATAATCAGTCCAACTCCAACTGGATTGTTTTGGCTTGATTTGTTTTTACTTGATAATAACATTTAAATTGCAGTTCCATGTACAGCCTGTTTTCTTAGTAACAACAAATTGACCCCAACAGACTTTACTGTATTGACTACAAATGCATACCTTTGTGGAGTGTTCTGCTAATTATTAATTATGACAGGTGTTTTCAAAGCAGAACAAGTGACATGATTCTTCCTACTTTGGAGAAACTGTGACAGGAAAGACAGAGATGCATTTATGTATTGCTCTGTTCAAAGGCCGCGCTATGCTGTGCTGTCAGCAGGACATACTGCTTCAGTCTGCATCAGACACACATAATGCACATAACAAGTGCTGAAAGCAGGGACAGGGCTAAGGAGGAGTGGGGGGGGGCACTGCCCCTGCATCCAATGAAAACTCTGGTTGAAAAAAACAGCTACTGCTATTTCTAAGCACATTTGACATCTTATGTCCATCTTTAAAGCAGATCCTGAACTTTTAGCCTGTGCCAAGTTTGCAAGCTGTCAGTGCTCAGCTCCAGGGCTGCCATGCTGGCCTGTGTGTTTACTTCTTGCCAGGCTGAGTCCATGTGTTTTTGTGGTTTGTCAGATCCCATCCCCCTCAGGCCATGGGCCATCCCCCTCTTTCCCTCCACTTTCTCCACACCTGATTTCGGCTGTATTACAATGTCAAGCTAGTAACTTCACTTGAACATACCCTGTTGACTTTAATTGACTGTCAAAGTTTGACACATCAGATATTTAATTTTAATACAACATTGCTACACTGTGGCATCTTTACGTAATGTTTCCTGAAAGAGAGAATTTATCTTCTGTCAAACATTGCATTATTCAGATATATTAACTGTACCTTCAATATTTCCTCAGCATGTCATTCAGGAGAATGGCAGGAAAGCTCCTGTATAAGTATTGTGCGTACTTCCAGTTGCTGCTTTGAGTAATTAAGCATTTAGAGGATTATCTCACAACAGTTTCTGTGTTTCTTCTTCTTTTTTTTGTATTTTTGTAACTCACGTGAGTGCAGTAGAATTTAAGATATTGGGTGTCTTAATTTCCCTTTTGGATAAATAATAAAATGTCTGTCAATCTCTCCGTATTCTCATTTTTCCCTTTACACATACTGAATGCACTACAGTTAAGAAAAACAATAAACAATACACAATAAACAATAAAGTACTCCCCATATTTTCTCCTGTATAGGAGAAAAGCCCGATTCCCATGCCAAGTACCACATCAGTATGAGGTTGGTGGTTTCCATTATATTGCTTTGAAATTATCTGTGAATTCCAATGTCCTGGAAAAAACTACATTGTCCTGGAAAATTATAATTTAGCCCACCTCATTCAGATAGTATACTGTATACATCTTGGTTCTTATTTTGTACTGCATCCTGAACCCCTGTGGGGACAACTAAGTACTGATGAGCTGTGTTTTCAAAAAATATGATGTCTTTTCACCTGAAACTGCATGAAAAAAGGGATTTAGTTTTTAGAATCTTTAAAATAGGCAGCTACTCATAGAAAAACAGGAAGTGCATCCCAAAATGTTCAATGTTAAAATTAAAATTCACATTCAGCACGTTCAGAGCTTTTTTAAAAAGTTGTTTATATTAGGAGGTGGGGTGGGGCAATAGATCTACTCCATTGCATCCACATCCCTGATACTGCACAGAGAATATAGCTTGACCAGCATTAAATGGTCTACCTGGCGTAAGGTGGTTTAAGATGGTTCAAGACGGTTTGACCAGCTAGTTTTTACCATCTGATGATTTTGCATGAGTTTTGATGGTTTGGCTGGCTTGAACATCAAGGCTGGAAAAAAAAACCCACAAGGCCCAGGGACCCCACCAGCATGCCACCTCGACTTGGCTTAGTTGCTGTATCCCATAAAATATACTCACCATCATGAATGAAATTAAAGCAAGCCATAATGGGAGTGGAAACTACATCATCGGCTTAAATGTCAACAAAGCCAGCCACCACTGTATCTGTAGTTGCTGTTGGCTATGTTCTAATGCATATCCAATAGCACCAGGACTGAATCATTGTTTTGGTAAGACTTCACCTCAATCCATGCCTCAAAACACTTCATGTTGAATCCTGAAAAAGGCCTGTAAATGTCCTTAAATTTGATACTTAAGAAAGAGTGGGAACCCTGGTAAAGTCATAATTATATCTTCTCATCTCACTCACGAGAAAGCAGAGGGCCTTGTGGAACAGGAGGTACCACAAACTATTGACCCAAAAGCGAATGGAAATGTTCAAAGGAACTTCCAGGGGGCCCAAGAGAAGGTCCCAGAAGAGGAAGCTGAGCAGGGGGCAGGAGGACCATTTCCAAGTCAGAGATGAAGTCCTGTTAAAAAAATAGCAAAAAATTACAGTGAAAGGATGGCAAAATGGAGAAAACAGAAAAATCTACATCTCATGTCAACATCAATAATCTCAAAAAATACCAGATCCAATCATACCGTGGAAATAGAGGGCTGTTGCAACCAGCTCCACCATGGAGCAGCCCCTCCCTCTTGTAATGGTCATCCCCACCCCTAAAAATCCATCAACACACACAGCCTCCTTACCAGAGGGATGTTTATCAACAAGTTCCCAAACCAGCTCACCAATCTCCACAACCAGTTCACACCTCATGTCTATTCTGGACATTGCCTTCCTTGGCATTTCTTTATCCCTGCTAACTGCATCCTTTCCAACATCACCACAGCCGGACCCCTCATGCTGGGCACCATATGCTGGGCAACTCACTACCTCCTCACCACCACCACCTGCCATGTCCACACCACAGAGGCCTGCCCCACCATCAGAAGATTCTCCTCCTGGTGCAACATCAGTTGATCAGTGTAAGTGCCTAGGCCCACATATTGTCTACATATCTGTCTTTATGCCAGAACCTCTGGAAATTTGAGGCCTGGTGACAAACTGGAGAGTGAGGTAGACATTTAAATGTTCTACTTTGGAAGGAGACATCACACTTGGCACCTGGATACAGTATGTGTTGTGATTTCTGATGCACCACTAGAATTTTACAATTATATGATCAATGCCAACTTGGCTATAATTGGCCAAAGGCTTAAATCATCAGGTTGTAAAGTATTCACGATAGATTCATACCAAACAACTTCAATTTGACAAGGGAAGCAGAGAGGACTAAAGAATGTAAGTTGTGATCTTTGAAATATTTTAGCTATTAATTGCACAGCAAAATGTACTCAAATGTACCTTTCCAGCTTCATCCTGCTACATTAGATGTATTGTTGGGGGCAGTATGTAGTGGTAACCACTGGACATTGGTACCAAGTTATTTAAAAGGTTATATTATGTTATGTTTTTGTCTTTGTGATATTCAACATCTTCTAATTTACAGATTATGTTTCCATTGCAAAAACAGCACCTATTGACATTGATCTGTTTGGGGCCACTGATGGTCATTTTTGTAGTACCACAGATGCATGCAGACTCAGTCAGGATTCTGATCAATCACAGGGACTTTTAATTTATATATATTGCTATACATATCAAGGACACTTCAATGGGGTCAGGCAGAGTGGGGCTTGAACTTGCCAAACGGCACCTCTACCACCTGCACCATAACCCCATCAAGAAACAGGTTTATTATTTACAATGGTGTGTACCAAGGGAGAGGATACTAGTTTCACATACCAGATCAAATTCTGTAACTAACATAGGAAACACTTATGTAGCTTGTGTATCTGTTCAGTTCAACAGAGGTAGGGGTTGAGTATTGTAGTCACAGGGGTTGGCCTCCATGGAGATTCGTCAGCCATTTGGCTGACAACGCCCCCACAAGAGGGCACTTTGCATATAGTCAAATAACATGCTGGAAAGGTATGAAGGACAATCCTGCAGCCCATTGCAGCTGTACATGTATTCACACCTATAGGTAAGCACACATGAAAATAACAAGTTGCATACAATGATGCTTACAGTAGATACAGCACAGAGCGGATTCTGATTCTCAACTCACCACAGCAGAAATGCAGAGATGTTGCTCGGCAAATTTAGTTTCTAAGGGTTATACATGAAAAGTCTGGAATGATTTAAAGTTACAACTTTGAATATTTTTTGTCATGATGATAAAGGCTATATGTGTCACTTTTTATAGGGCTTAAACATCCCCCGATGGCAATTATACAGGATGACACCTCATGTGGTTCATTTGTTTGCTAATTGCCAGAAGATGCATAGTATTTTCCCCGAAATAATAAATTATATCATTGACATTTTCCAGTTCCTTTAAGCTGGCTTGGGTTGTTCTAATGGAGGAGTCAAAGGCATTCCCAGTGAATGAAGAGGGTGAGGTGACTGTTAAAAATATATTTGTATTTCAAATTCATGATAGTGTACAACTGCAGAATTGATGAAAATGCAGACTCTAACATTTGAAGACTCTAACATTACGTCATTAATTGCTTGTCCAGTCACTTGGACTCACCTGTATTACATAGACCTGTCTAAAATCCATCCTCTTGCTGCTCTAGGCCAATGCCAACTGGTGAACTGTGAGGACGTTTTAGTCTTCCTTAAGATGTCCGATCCTTGGCTGGTCTCCAATCTTTCCTTCGGCAAATTGGCAATAGCGTTTGGACATCATCTGTCAAGCCTATCCAGATCGTAGGGAGGAGATGGACATGTATCTGGCCATGTTGAGTGATTTTAATCAATGCTATGGCGAAGTCCTTCTCAGCCAAATCAGCTATGATTATTTCACTGTACAATACTTGTTTGGACTGGTCTATTATGGACAGCGAGCTTCTGGTTCGCCATTTCGGTGGTCTTAAAGCTTCCATCTGTAGCCAGAGGTGTGGACTCGAGTCAAACGACTTGGACTCGAGTCATGAATTTGATGACTTTAGGCTCGACTTGACAAAATATAAAAACACTTGCAACTCGACTTGGACTTCAACATCAATAACTTGTGACTTCACTTGGACTTGCGCCTTTTCACTTGTAAAGACTTGCTACTTCCCATAAAAACCCAAAGATTAAAAAGTATGTTGACATAGACCGCTGTGTCTCTTTTCGTTCTTGTGTGCATCTGTAAAAAAGATGTGCACCTGTGTGAGAGAGAGAGAAAGAGAGAGACAGCGAGAGGGCACGCGCACTGTCGGCACGACATCCAATCAAATTAGATCCCTGTTGTTTTCGTCCGACAGCATCCAAACATTCAAACTGTAGGACAACCAATGAAGCGGAACAAGCAACGGCTCACCAGTTGGCAAACATGATACCAAAGATATTTTCGTTTGGGTATAAAAATTACGAGGTGGTCAACAAAAAACGAATTGCAGTATGTAAAACATGTGGATCGAAGATTACAGACGGAGACACAACAACTTTGTTCGACACTTGAAGTTGCACAAAGAAAGGTACGTTTTGAATGAATGCTGAGATTAGCTTATCGGCTAAGTAACTGAGTTGCTAGCTGCATATTTATATCAATGTAAACTCACTGTTAACGTCGCCTTTTAAACATTATAATCTGCATCCACTGCGGTTTCATACTTATATTGTAAAACGATAGATGGGGGAGACAGTGCACTAACACGCATATAACTTCAGTTTCTTGATAGAAAGGGCTGTCTGATGGCAAGATTAAGGAGTGAAAATATTCTTAATATTGCATACACTGAAACTGAAGTTTATTATATACAATAGCATACAATTATAATTAACATAATGATAACATTGATTAATGAGTAAAAAGTAGTTTCAAATACAACATGTGTGGCTATAAGGGATTTTCTGACATCTGTTTCATATGCTTACCTGTTACAGATTTGAAGAATACCAGATGAACAAAAGCATCAGAAATGTTAATGCTGCAGAGACTGAGCACCTGTGCCTCTGGCTGATGAAGAGCAGGAGGACATTGGAGAAGGAGAAGGGCTGTTTGCTGCATACCATAAGAGGCAGAAAAAGGATGTTGGGACCACTCTAGCACTACAGCCATACCTTGACATTGCAGAAGGACAGAACGCCCTTTTGTTCTGGGCACTGAACATGAAGACTCGAGTAGGAAGGAGGAAGGAGCGAGTTTTCAGCCATGGTGGCATCATTCTGCGTCCCCATCGTGCACAAATGACTGACAAGCTTTTGGCCAATTTGATCTTTTGCAAATGCAATGTAGAATAGGGCCTTGACATAGAAATGTTATGTTCATGTATTTGCCTCCCCACCCCCTCCTCTAATATCTATCTCTTTCTCCCTGTCTCTCTATCTGTCTCTTTCTCTTTCTCTCTCTCTCACACACACATACACACACACCAGTCTCTCTATGGATGCATTCCAATTATGTTGGCATGTATATTCATGTACAAAGATTGGTATCAAGGGTGTGGATATGTTTAAAATGTCAAGAAATTTTTGGAGAAAATGTTTAAAAACTTGAGGACTGTTTTGCAAAACGATAATATTTCTGACAGACTTTTGGAGAGTCAGGACACTTCAATTGATTTCACATTCAGAATTTTTGGGGTGTGAAGATTTCTTTTATAAAGTGGTGACATTTTTAGGGTTTTTAGGTTGAGTTTACACTTAGGTTTGAAAGGAGTTTAATTAACTGAAAAATATTTTTTAGAAAGTGGTGACACATTTGGAAAAGTAAAACTTTTTGAAGAACTATTTTTGTGATTCTCACTTCATCCAAATATCTGTTTTCAGGGTGAAGACTTGCAATGTTCTTGCATAAGAAGTTTGTTAAATAGATACAGATCTTACAAACCTACATGATCTGTAAAAATTTTATTTCTCTGTTATAAAAGGACTCGAAAGGACTCGTAACTCAAACGGTAGGACTTTGGACTTGACTTGAGACTTGTCGGCCTTGACTTGGGACTTGACTCGGGACTCGCCTGTCTTCACTCGGGACTTGACTCGGAACTTGAGGGCAAAGACTTAAGACTTACTTGTGACTTGCAAAACAATGACTTGGTCCCACCTCTGTCTGTAGCTCTCATGGTCACATTGCTCCTTTCTGCCCTAAAACCGTGTCTAGGTTTCCTTTGTCTGATGTCCAGGGATCTGAAAACGTGAGCAGCGTTTTCAATAGGCAAGGCCGCCCTATTGCCAACTTCGGGACTCCAATTTAGGAATAATTTCAACAAATCCAGTTGTACATTTGCCTGAAATCCGTTTGCCCTTGTCGCCTGAAACCAGCAGGCTGGGGAAAGGCCCCTCCCTCAAAACGATTCTAGCAAGTCACCCCTCTACTCCAGTCAATATGCCAGTCCTTTCCAGCTAAATGTTCTCTCATCCTGACCCCCCCTTTCGTTGATTTTCTCATCACAGTTCTTTCTAAAGGTTCTCAAGTGGGAGTCCTTTCTCCGCTATCCACCATGTACGTTGCCAAGAACCTACAATCGCACATCCTGCCTCCTCCCTGAATCACCCCTTTTCAGTATTCTTAATGGGTTACCTATGACCAAATAATGGTTTAGAACGCACTTGGCTTAGTTGTCAAAAGTTACAACCTTCCTCCTTCTTTGTACATTGACCGTTCGAATCAGGACAGCAACATCAGCTGCGGAGCGAGGGTTGACCGACTCTTCAATCAAACGTCTGGGAAGGTGGTCAGCCTATGAGTCCTACATCAGATCTGAATTACACCTCATACTCGAAGATCAAAAGTTGCTGATCAGTAATAATTAAGGAAACGTTTGGTGGCATTTAACTGGTGGTGGTTCAATCCTTGGATTTATTCTCATGCGCTCTACTTATATCCCTGGCTACAACCTAGTCATTCATTTCAATCAAATATTACACAACCTTTTTTGCAGCAAACGAATATTACACAACCTTCTTTACTAGGTTGCTTAGCTGAGTTTTTGCAAGCTCCATACAAGGCGCACAGGATCTCATTTAATGTCTTTGTTCTTGCCTAGCTTGTGCTTCTGCAAGCTCTGTACAAGCTGTAACATTATATGATTTCACGTAATGTCTGTTCTCCCTAGTTGAGCTTCCTGGAAGCTCCGTACAAGCTGCATAGGATTTTATTTAATATCTTTGTTCTGCCTAGTATGAGCTTTCGGCAAGCTCCGTTCAAGCCTTACAGGATTTATTTGATTGTGTTATTGCTTATGAGCTTTCTGCAAGCTCTGTACAAGCCGCATAGGATTTCTTATAAATGTATTTGATCATGCTTAAGAGCTTTTTGCAAGCTCCATTGAAGCCACATAAGATTTATATAATGTCTTTGTCTTTGCCTCATATGAGCTTTCAGCAAGCTCCGTACAAGCTGCATAGAATTCACTTAATGTCTTTGTTCCTGCCCAGTAAAAGCTTTTGCAAGCTCCATACAAGCCGCATTGGATTTATATAATGTATTTGTTCTTGCCTGGCACAAGCTTTCAGCAAGCTCCGTTCAAACCATATAGGATTTATTTAATGTCTACATTGTTGCCTATGAGCTTTCTGAAAGCTCTATACAAGTCACATAGGATTTATATAATGTATTTGTTCTTGCCTAGTATGAGCTTTCTGCCAGCTCCGCACAAGCATAGGATTTCATTTAATGTCTTTGTTGCTGCATATTTAGAGCTTTCTGCAAGCTTCGTGTAAGTAGTACGAAGTAGTAGTGGTAGTACTTCGTACGTAGTATCTCACGTATTGTCTTTGTCCTTGCCTAGTATGAGCTTCCGCAATCTCCATACAAGCTGCATAGGATGCATAGGCATTTAATGCCTCTTCCTGCAAAGTATGAGCAGCTGCAAGCTCCGTACAAGCCACATAGGATTTCATTTAATGCCTCTTCCTGCATAGTATGAGCAGCTGCAAGCTTCATACAAGCCGCATAGGTTTTCATCTAGTGACTTTATTTTGTCAAGTATGGGCCTTCAGCAAGCTCCGAACTTGCAGCATGCGTTTCACCTTCTCTGGTCCGAGCTTCGAGCAGCTCATGCAGGACCCCACACCCAAGCTCCGAGAAGCTGACACATACATCTCAAAACTTTTACCTAATCATGGTGTACGTGTTTAACTACTTTTGTTCCAAAATTATGTACATCGCCTTGTCTAAATGTTCTTACTCGTGATCTAATGTTTTGTTTTGGTCTTCAAACTGTCCAGCCATAATTCTTTATAACCACCTATGGACTGACTACCATGTAATGTTATAGAATAATATTCTGGAACTATTATGATGCTAAGCTAAAACCATGGACAACTTGTACCCTTATCATGATTACTGCTGATTGTACTTTTCCTGCATGACCCCTGGCAGTTGGCCCTTGAGTCATGGATCTGCCCAAGGTTTCTTCCTAGATTAACTAAACATAAGGGAGTTTTTCCTTGCCCCTGTTGCTCTTGGGTGCTCCTTGTGCAAAGCACTATGAGACAATACCACTGTAAACTTGAAACAGGAAGAATTGAAACAGAAAGCCCCTTCAATTTCATCTCCGGTGGGTATCTTTATTTTTGAGAGTAGGCTCTGCCCCTGCCAGTTTAAATCAGGCAGGATCTGCTGGGTCAAAATTCTTCCATGGACGCCAAAGTATGTACGCCCAAGACTTTTCTATTTGAATAGGTTTTGTATTTTGTGTACTTGTTAAATATTAGTCTTTCTGGTAGAAATGAAAACTTTATTGCAAATTCTACCAGAAAAACTCACATTACATCATTCATTGCTTGTCCAATTACTTACACTCATCTGTCTATCATTCATGCTCTTCCTGCTCTAGGTGCCAGCATTCTGAAATGATTCTGCCAGCAAAATGCCATAGAGAGGCTCATTGTGAACGAACCCATGGATGTCCCAGAATTTCATGGATCATTGTCGAAAGCCTGTGATAGTTTTGAAGACTTTTGGAAAGTTCAAAGCTCAGAGTTAAAGTGCATTGTCCAGCTTCTAGAAGGCTGAGATGAATGCATTGCTTACTTTTTGTTACTGCGGTTTGTTTGCAGTTAGCAAAAGAGGGAATTTCCTTTGCCAGTTCTGTGTTGCCAACATATCACAGCATTGTTGTCATGAGCCTGCTCTCTGCCTTGTCAGTCTGGGGTAGTTTTCCACCACACCTACCTATTACCATCCACACCTGACCACACCCATTTAATCAGTCTCCATCAAACTCACCTGTTTGCAATCTCCACTCGTTGCTGACTGTTGTTTGTCCCTGTATTGAAGCCCTAGGCTTTCTGACTTCCAGTGTCAGATTTTCTTTGTGTTTCCAGGGCATATCAGCTCTGCAAACCTGAAATTCTGACTCTTGGCTACCGACCCGGACTGTCCTGGCTTTCCCTGCTCGTCAATCCTGGTAACCTGACCCACTGCCTGCCCTTGACTCTGTCTCTGCCTGAACTCTTGTTTGTGCCTCTGCTTCCTGAAGAGAGGATCCAGCTCATCGCAAGCCCGGTTCTGCTGTGTGAGTTCTCCTGGAAGAGTTTGTCTAAATCCTGCCCTGTCTGCGAGCGTACATCTGTCTGCGGATCACATTCCCTGCCTGTGGTGGAGTCGTCCACACCTCCATCTTTGTTTCCGCTCTCCCAGCTTGTGTTCCGCTCCTGCGCTACCATCTGCCAGAACACTGCCTGTCCACTGCGCTACGGTGTAGCGCTTTCTCCACTTCGCGAGTGGCAGTAGCCCTCATCCTGGACCCTCTGAACTATTACACACACACTTTCCCCTTTCCTTGAGTACAACAAAACCCGTGAACCTGATCATGCTGCATTTGGTTCCTAATTTCAGAGCCTGACAATTGTTCTGAATGCAGCCTTGGCCCATTGACTGTAGCCTAAGCCTACTGACTGTTTAACTTGTTTTGTTGCTTATGAAGCACATAATAGGGTCAGTTTAGCTGTTGATGCAGAATTTGTTTTACATGTTCCTACATTTCACTATTACACAGCTGTTGCAGTTTCATTGCTAACTGATAATAGTCTGGGAATAATGGGATAAAAGGTTTTCTCCAGTGGGAAAGATGAATGCCATTTCAAATAGAAACTGAAAAATTGCTAAGAGTTGCCCAGTTGAGGATTCGTCAACTTGTCATCACTTTGTAGTTCAGTGAATGGCCTTGTTTTTAAAAGCACCGCAATCTGTATTTTTGAGCAAATGCAAACACACTCCTTTATTTATGATTCATGTTTTTATATTTTAAACATTGTTATGGCGATCATGCTTTCCCCACATCCTGGAAACAAGTCTGTGCTTAACATCAGAATATTATCATCACTGCAAAAGTTCCCATTATTCTTGGATGTCATTAATGCACAGCTGCTGTAATACAAATACAAATACACCAAAATGGAAATAAAAGTCGATAACCTAAATCGTCCAGTAAGACTGAATAATCATTGAACATACAATGTGCCTTCAGTCAGAACTCATCAACAGCAGTAGTAAATATACACTCAGGAAGTACAATCTTGACTTAATATAGAAATCCCTCTACCAGCAGTAAGATTCAAACCCAATGTAAAAGTCATTACTATTATGATTGCCATCGATTAATGATTACCAGAGTTAACATGTAATATCAGGCAGAAGGTTAATTTTGACAGTGACAGTGACTTTAGTAATTGGTAGTGGGCAGTGCATTCAAATTTGTCAAGGTCATTCTTTTGATCTTCATGGAAATGGATTTCAGGGACTGGTAGTACTTGTGTGATACCATAACACACCATCACTTCCGTACTGGTTAGTGGACCATTTGTATTGACCATTGGGGCTGGCATACATACAATTACCATACCAAAACCCTCCACGATGTGTTTGGGCACAGTTGCCATAGTAGTTTGTGTCCACGTCCCTGTTAAAAGCTGAGAACATCTGTCCGTTGTGATAATTCAGGGAATCTCCTGAAAGCGGTATTCATATATTAATCAGTTGTGAAAATTTGCTTTGTATACAGTTTACCACTTCTAAAAAAGGCAAAGAGTTTCACGTTTACCTGCACCTCCGTCCGTGAATCCACTCACATGGAGCCTGTACATATCTGCCTCTGGTTCTACAGAGAAGGAGGAGTAGAGAGCATAGACATTCCCCCCCTGATAGTCCTCCATGTCCACTCTCAGCTCATACTTGGACCCCCATGTCAGCAGAAATATGTTCTGGAGACCTGTAGGAACATGAAATAATGTTGAAACAAACTTTCCATCATTGTTTTTCCATGCATAGCTAACTGCTAAAGTCTCACCAAGCCAGTATTCCCCATCCTTGTTCCCAAAGCCCTGCTTGTAGTGAGACCAGGGCCTGTCAAAGTTCACACTGCCATCTGTTCTCCTCTGGATCACCTGAGAGATGGAGGGAATGTGATGTTTAGGAGTAATGTCTAGGTCTCGGTAAGACATTCGATTCACACACTTGTGTGTCATCCTTTAGGGAGTTAGAGATTTAACTGGCATTAATCAGCCAATCATGAAATTGAGTCATACCAGTTAGGTCTTTAAGGGTTCTGGCTTTAGGCCTTAAGGTGGGCATTAGGATTCAGGCAGTGGCTCAAACACATTTTTTAAGTTAATCTTCCACTCACCGTCCACTGGCCTCCTTCATGTTTTTCATTCTCAGCACAGCCCATGTCACAGTACACCTCCATGGGCACCTCCTCTCCCACAGGGTAGATGGTATAAACACCATTATGAATTGATCCATTTTTGAAGATGTCCTCACAGTCGATGGGCAGATCCTCCCTAAGGATGGGGTGAGACTGCACCAGCAGGGGCATAAGAAGCGCAATGGACCAGTAAACCTGCAAAGGTTGAAAGGAGAAAAATATAAAGGACATATCTGGGCACTGCTGGTCTCTGTGGTGTTTTGTGAAGCTGTGATGTTTGATTGTCAAAGACTGGATATCAGAAGTTTACGCTCTTAGTGGCACTAGGGTTATAGAGGCCATGGCCATATCTACCATTGAGGACACCGAGATCATGTTGTTGATGAGACTTATAATCTCTGTTTTAAACTTGTCATCTTTCAGACATATCTAACTTCACAAAATAAAAATGTTAGCTAAAAATTGTGGAGTGGGCGCTTGCCTTCTCAAAACAAGAGCAACTATGTTGGCAAAAAAATTGTGTAGTGTGTGCTATTTATAGAATGAGCACTTCAACTTATATCACTGCTTGCATGAACTTCAATATGCTCAAAGTCAATAAAAAAAATAAATGACCTGCTGGCATTTGTCATGGTGAATCAAAGATCAATCTTCTGCTAGACTGAGATGGTAATCTGTACAAAGACAGCCTAAACACTTCTTGACTTTAACTGTAAAAACTCCAGATCATGTCTCCGCAAATCACTAGCCAAATAGAAACGGGCACACTCAAAATCATGATGTACAATTGAGTGACTTGTGAACCTGACCATTTTTGTGTTTGATAGCCAGTGGCCTGACACACATTCACACACACAGTCAGGTAGGTGTATAGGTTTCATACCCCACAAACTCTCTCATGGCACATTTTGCACATCATTACGATTCTTGCAAGTCAGAAATTTTTGAAATGGGTTAGAATTGTTAGCCATTTCTGATTTTGGTATTTGAAAAATCCTGGCTATGGGCCAGGTGGTAATGAACCAGTACACCTGCAAAGGTTGATAGGTTGAGAAAATACTGCGTGAAGAAAATACTGTATCTGTGCACTGGTCTCCATTTGAAATATTCTATAGGAGATATGATGCATACAATATTGGAGACAATCAGCCCTAATTGAAAAAAACTGAAAATAGATTTCCACTGTAACTCACCATGGCGATGTCCAGATGGTGTCTGTAGATCAAAAGGTTTGGGACCAATATTGTCAATAATCGCTATTGTTATATTTTTTTTATGTATGTTTATGTATGTATTATTACATAAAAGAATCTGACTAATGAC
This sequence comes from Tenualosa ilisha, assembly GCA_015244755.2. Taxonomy (NCBI): domain Eukaryota; kingdom Metazoa; phylum Chordata; class Actinopteri; order Clupeiformes; family Clupeidae; genus Tenualosa; species Tenualosa ilisha. Next base: position 769,453 of record PYXC01000905.1, read on the forward strand.
TAGGTCTTGCACAAGTCAAAGATGTTTAAAAAAAAAATCTTACCTGTTTGTGGGCAGTGGTTCCAAGGTTTTCTCTCTAGTTCAGGAGGTTCAGGGTAACCACTTCTTTTATAATGCAGGGTTTATAAAGAGCCTCATTTTGGTGTTGGGATAGCAAGGGGTGGAGCTGCGGGTTTAGTATTACAGCCAAATTATTAAAACAAGTCTTGCTCGTTTTGGCACATTCCTCCATCTGTAGATTGAATCCAATAGCCTTAAAACCCAAAGAAGCACAGCTGCATGATGTTGGCTCAGTGAAAAGCCAAAACCTATATTACATTCTCTCTTACATGTATCACTTTCAAATAACCGGAAACAAAATCATTACAGACATGAATCTATGTGGGGGTATGTGAAAGCACAGGAACTTTTTTCATGTTTTTCATATTCTTTTTTTTGTGGAAATTTGTTGAAAGGATCCTCTGTGGAGTTCTGTCTGTATGGGGCACCTCTACCAGCCTGCCACTGGGCTTCTTCGGTGGCTTGCTCTAATTAGGTTCCCCCAACAGTTCCAAGTAGGGTTCCTAAGTCTTTCCTCAGTGTTCAATCTCTTGTTTATGTGGTAAAATAATGTAGGTGACGGGACACACTGTGCAGGTAGAGCTATTTATAATTGAGGGTGTTTTAGAACAACATTGTGCAGTATCCCATAGTGCAGTATGAAGTTTAATTCTCATGATAATTTATAGTAATCAGACTAAAGGGAATTGGTTATATGGCTACAAAGCAACATAAAGAAATGGTCCAAAAATCTCACACAATACTGTTGGGTGTGAAGACAAGTGTATAACTATGAATACAATAACTGGTTCTAAACACTACATAAGGAGAAAGATCTATTGAGGATTGAGGATGAGTAATGTCAACAAATTTATACTTTCACTGCAATATTTACTTCTTTTCAGAAAATGTACTACTCTGATTTCCAGTGCAAAATACAGCAACAAGGTTAGGTATATAGATTGATTTCACAATCTTGAGAAAAGAGTAAAGGCCTGGTCTGTGTTGTAATTTGTAAATGTCTAGCTGTCAAACCATTAAAAAATTGAATCGCAATTAATCCCATAAAATTGTGTGGTTCATGAGATCTGCAGTGGCAGTGTGTACATTTCTGAGGAGGGTGTGTAGAACCTGGTAATGTAATAATTTCCCAATAATGTAATAACTCCCCATAATGTTATAAAAATCCTTAAAGTATCTAAGAAAACCTGATAATGTACTTAGCTCCTGTAACAGTGAATTTCTCAATATAGTAATAATCGCCATACCAATAATGTAATACAGTGTTACATTATTGGAAGTTATTACATTATCAGGTTAGCCTTAAATTAGCAGAACCTGATAATCTAATAACTTACTGATATTGTAATAACTTTGGCCAACATTATAGCAGCAGGCCAATTTCTGGGGTCCACGCGGTGAAGCTGTGAAAGCATCTAGTTCTCTCTATCTCTACCTTGCTGCTTTGCTATTACGAGATTTGTGCAGCACCATAGCACCGTTGCCCTTAGCTATTGCCTTCAGAAGAAACTCTGATATGATGATTTGAATGAGAGAAATATTGAAGTAAATATGCAGTTGTGAATGCATTTCGCACTTGCACGCCCATTTCAGTGAACAGTGCATGTTAAATCATGACATTTAGAGATCATGTTTCAGAAAACATGTAGTTTATGCTGTCTAACCTGTTTCCTCAAGTGTCAGTGGTGGATACGGAAAGTATTCACACCACTTTAAATGTTTCACTCTTTGTTACATTGCAGCCATCTCCTAGTAATTTAAGTTCCTGTTATCCTGTTTCCTGTTTATCTCCTTAATCTACATTCAGTTCCCCATAGTGACAGCAAAATACAGAATTGTATGTTTTTGCAAATTAATAGAAATGAAAATTTTAAATATTCACAAGGACATAAGTATTCACACCCTGTGTTATAACACTCAGGAATTGAATTCTGATGCCCTCCACTTCTTCAAAAGCATCTTTTAGATAAGTCTACACCTGCACTGGAGTCCAGCTATGTTTAATTAAATTGTTTGGACATGATTTAGAAAGCCACACACCTTTCTGTATTAGAGCTTACACTTCATACTGCATTGGACAACCAGGAGGACTCCTAGAACTGAATGCAACAGAATGTGTAACGTACATGCAAGTCATTTACTTATGTATTAACACAAAGGCCACTCAGCGCACTGAAGACAAACACAAAGACGTAGACAAAACATAAAAGAGTCAGTCATGTTCATGGGCAGTGAGGCAGGCTAAACGTAGACATGGTTCGCACATGCATGCTCATTGGTCTCCAGAGTTGGGGTGGCAGAAGATGAACCATCCACCTGGTTAGCTGCTTAACTGAAGACCATCCGACTATGGCATAGGAAACACTGGTAACATTTCTGGCCAAATATAGAGAGCACAGTCCAAAGTTGTCAGTGCAGATGAAAAGGTAGAAAGGACTGCTCTTCCCAGATGTGCAGTTCACTGTAGCGGATGAATTGGTAATGAGTCTGGATCTAGATCTGGGTAAATGGTAAATGGACTGCATTTATGCAGCACTTTCCTACTCCTACAAGCACTCAAAGTGCTTTACAATGTATGTCTCACATTTACTCATTCACACACCGGTGCCAGAGGCTGCCATGCAAAGTGCCAACCTGCTCACCAGGAGCAATTTGGGGTTCAGTATCATCTTGCTCAAGGGGCAGGGCTCAAATCTGCAACCCTCTGGTTGCCAAATGGCACCTCTACCATCTGCTCCATTGGTCATGGGGTCCACCCCCTGCCGGCCACCACAGCCTCCATCAGGAGTGGAGACTTTGCCACAGGGTGAGTTTGCCTCCCTAGATGACAGTATTTGACTAGTGCTCGCAGTGTAATGCAGAGGTATGCACAGTGTGACAGGGGTGCTGTTTTTGCTACATTGCCTGTAGAAGAAACCCTGATATGATGGTTTGAATTAGAGAAATGGTGAATTAAAATATGCAGTTGTGAATTCATTTTGTTGTTTTGTTCAGAACATTTTTATGGGCCATGCCTCCCGTGGCCTCTGGGAAAATATGCCCTGGAGATCTGTCAGTTGCATCAACTTGCATTTCGCACTTGCACGCCCATTTCAGTGAACAAAGCATCATAAATGACATTTCAGAAAACACATAGTTTATGCTGTTTAACTGTTTACTTAAGTGTACTGTATGGTGCATATGAAAAGTATTCACACTCCGTTTCAGTGTTTCACCCTTAGTTACATTACAGCCTTCTCTTAGTCATTCAAGTTCATGTTTTTTTCTCCTTAATCTACATTCAGTTCCCCATAACGACAGCAAATACAGAGTTGTATTGTAATGTAGATAAGTCTACACTTTCATTCTAGCCCAGCTGTGTTTAATTAAATTGTTTGGACATGATTTGGAAAGCCACACACCTTTATGTATTAGAGCTTACAGTTCATACTGCATGGGACAACCAGGAGGACTCCTAGAACGGTCCACACAGCTAAATCTAGCAGTTAGAGGAAAATGTCTTAGAGAGGCAATGAAGAAACCAAAGGTCACTCTGGTTGATCTACAGTAATCCTGTCTGGAAATAAAGTTCCAGAGAGACAACAATCACTTCTGCCCTCCACCAATATGGGCTATTTGGCAGAGTGCCCCGACACAACATGGTTGTCCCTCTGGAACTTTATCCCATCTCCAGGCTTTTCATGCATCTTGCACTGAGAAGAGGCTTCCGTCGGGCCACTCTGCCATATACACTCTGCACTGTATGTTTATACACAGTATTGTGCAAAAGTTATAGCACCCCATGTGTTTTGTTATGGCAGTGCCAAACACATTTATCTCTCAGTTTCTTTATTCAAATTTAATGATAAAATACAGGGAATTTGTACTTTGGACAAGTTCAGTTTTTTACATATAAAGCTTTGTTTTCTGATCGTTTATGATGAAATACAATTGTTAAGATTTAAATTTTGACGTATGCTTCTGTTCTGAGAATTTTCAGTTAGGGTAACCGCCCCACACACACACACAAAATGGTTGCAGAG
>PYXC01000906.1:0-67500 GCA_015244755.2 Tenualosa ilisha
GTGCGACCACACTTCATTTGGTGTTCTAATCAACGTCATTTTGCAAAGATAGGCTTAACAGAACTTTGGAATTGCTAGTTTGACAACCAAAGCCATGGAACTAACGACTGGGTCTTGGCCATAGCAGCCTCAGAACCTCCAACGTGCATTGACTTTCTGATATACGAACACCATGTCATCAATTATCACTTACATAAATAACTTAGACATTATCAAATCAGAATATTAATATAATTAGCCCATACCATTCTCGGCGCAACCCACAACCCGAACCCTTGTCGTCAACGAGATGAATAGAAACTAGTGGCTTGTTAGCCTAGCTCACTGTCGTACACGGAGCAAATTAATATTAAACGGTGATGTCATGGGTCCTTCCTCCGTATACATTGTCTGTGACTGGAATTAGCTCTGCGTCCTAAGATTAGACAAATAAGTCGATATTTTCTGTTAATATCAAACAGAAGCACTAAACGGAGGCGGACTAAGGACAACTCCTCATTCTCAATAGCACCTGCCATACCCAGCGACAGACTCTGAGCAGAACCCGGCGGTGTCAAAGACATTCAGTCACGAGTAGTTATTCAAATGAATCACGCTGAAGACATGACCAGCCTACGTTCACTTTCACTCGGTGCTTTTCACTGAGTAAAAAGGTGTCGTTATTCTTTGCACTGCAGTTTGTAGACCAGGTCCAGCGCTCGTTGCTAAAATCATAACTGAAACATACTAGTCGTCTGCCGTCACTGTGAACATGATTTGTTTAAGCTCGCCAACGAAACCGAGTCATTACTGTATTTGTCATATCTGCAGCCATGGTCGCTCCAGTCTTCACACTTGTTCCTCCTCCGTTTAGTGGGCACTGTGCTCAAAAAGGTCGGTGCTGATTGGAGTCCTTTGTATCTGTGCTCGATTGCTCTTCCTCCATCCTTAAACTAACCGGATGTGTGTCACAGTATTTTGAGAACTGAATATGAATTTTGAGAACTGAACGTGAATAAATTCAAATTCAAAATATACTATTCAGATTCAGTTTTTCAATGCAAGGATTCAAATTAACAATACAATTTCAAACTATAGTGTTTCAAATTCATTTCTAATGCAATTATTCAAGTTCAGCTATTCAAATTCAATTATAAATTCCTCAAATTCAGTTTCTGGTGGCACATATTCTGCCATAAATGTTACTCATTGAAAAGAGCTTCTTATGTCTTCACTGTGCAAAGCTGAGCACCTTTGTTTTTGTGTGACTTCCCCTCTTGTTTGGCTTTGGTTTAAGTTACATTGCTGTGCTGGATCTGTGTCCTCTCAAATAAACACTGAGTTTCCAAAATCCAGCTTTAAACACCTCACAGAAAATTTTTTTCTATGTGTTATGGTCAAATAAAATCCAAAGTTTATATGTTCTACATTTGTTGCCTGCTTAAATTGAAACAGTTGCTGCTTCAGAAAAGCCACACTGCTCTATACTGGATACACCAGGATTTGTTTGCTTGTTTGCTTCAATTGTCGACTTGTTTACGAAAAATGGTGGCACAAATGGTGATATGCCATTTCAGACACGGCAACTGTGTCCAACTGCTGCTCATTCCTTGGTGGTAGAAGAGACAGGCAGGCAGAGAGAGGTTACACGGCAGGAAAGCTATAGGTAGCAAGCAGGCAGACGGACAGAGAGTTTCCTGTTATCGAATGATTGCAGTGCACGCTTGGTTATTAACAGCCATAATATAACTGGTAAAAAAAAATTAAAATAAAAAACTGTTGGTCTACATCTTCCTTTATCTGACTGAGACTAGTCAGCGTGTGGGAACAACATCTTCAAATAATCAGGTGGCAATTAAAGTCTTTCTCAAATAGTGGGGCAATGCCATGGGGAGCCGCGTATGACCATGGGGAACATGCTATTTTTTTGAGGTACTAGAATAAAGTGTTACAAATAATACTATGTACAGGTTCCAGAGGGCCAGCAAATATAAACTAAACTTGGCTCCAACAGTGTCAAGTCAAGTCAAGTAGGTTTTTTATTGTCGTTTCAGCCATATACACAGTACATAGTGAGACGAGACAACGTTTCACCGGGAACAATTGGTGATACACATAACTGTTAAAACACAGTATGGACAAGACAGATACGTAATAGTGCCTACATACACTATTGCGGGACTACACAGATTCATTCACCCACTCACACACACAACTACACACGCACGCGTGCACACTCTTGTACACATATGTACATACATTACAACACAGTTGTAAACAATTGGCAGGTCAAATTACAGGTGACCTAAAACAAAGACGCTAGACAGGGCATGGCTTTTAGCAGAGCACTGTGGCTAGTGGTGTGATTTGTAAACAGAAGACTGTTCTACATAAATATAAATCATAGCAGCAAGGCTAGGGGTTATGATTTGTAAACAAAAGACTGTTCTACATAAATATAAGTGATAGTAGCAAGAAAATGTGGGGGCATAAAGGTGCAGTGTGCTGTAACACGCTGGTTTGCATCCTGAGTTACTAAGAAATTCCAGTCCAATTGCACTACAGGTTGTTCAGCAGTCTGACAGCCTGCGGGAAGAAGCTCTTCCCCATTCTAGAGGTACGGGCAGTGATACTGCGGAACCTTCTGCCAGATGGTAGTAAGGTGAATAGTCCATGGGAGGGATGGGTAGTGTCTTTGGAAATGTTTGGCTTTCCACAGACAGCGGGTGCTGTAGATGTCTGAGAGGGGGGGCAGAGAGACTCCGGTGATCTTTTCGGCTGTCCTCACAATCTGCTGCAGGGCCTTAAGTTCTGCCGCGGTGCAGTTGCCGAACCACGCTGTGATGGCGCCGCTGAGGATGCTCTCAATCGTCCCTCTGTAGAAAGTTGTGAGGATGGAGGTTGGGAGATTGGCTTTATGCAGTCTTCTCAGAAAGTACAGACGCTGCTGGGCTTTCTTTGTGATGTGTGTGGTGTTGAGAGTCCATGAGAGGTCGTCAGTTATGTGTGCCCAGAAACTTTGTGCTCTGGACAATCTGTACTGGAAGGTTGTTGATGCACAGTGGGATGTGTTTATGCAAAGTCCGCCTGAAGTCGATGACCAGTTCTTTTGTCCACGCTGAGGGACAGGTTGTTGTTGGTGCACCAGTTGCTGAGCTGAGCCACCTCCTCTCTGTACGGGGCCTCGTTGCCTCCGCTGATCAGACCCACCACGGTAGTGTCATCAGCAAACTTGCTGATGTGGTTTGAGCTGTGCGTTGCCGCACAGTCATGGGTGAGGAGTGTGAACAGCAGCGGACTGAGCACGCAGCCTTGAGGTGCTCCTGTGTTCAGTATGGTTGTGCCGGAAGTCTTGCTCCCGATCCTGACTGCTTGTGGTCTGCCCACCAGGAAGTCCAGGATCCAGTTGCAGAGGGTTGTGTTCAGGCCAAGTTCACCAGTGTGTCTCTGACTTAAGTGTAAATGTACTTCACTAAATGTTTGTTTCAGCCAGTGATACATTACAGAATTGCTACATTACGAGAGTTGTGACACACCCTTTAGTTAAGTCTTATGGCCAGGTTGCCTAATAGGTTTGAATGCAAAATCTCTTAAAAGCAGCTTAAATGGTAAAATATGAATGAACTTGTTATTATGTTCTGATATGCATGTGCATGAGATGTGCTTGGTTTTACATTTCAATAAAAGTATACTTTTTACATAATTTTTAAGAATATCACAATTTTCCATTTTTATCTCATTGGAATACATAGGGAGAACCCATCAACCTGACAACCTACCCCGCGATGGGGTTGTGCGAGGTATATTTGACGGCCATATCTTTTGAACAGAATGATTTCTAATAGAGCTAAATTCCTCCATTTGTATCTCATATATTAGGCATCAGTTGTGTGCTGAAATTGAATTTCTGCAGGACACTATTTTGGTGGAAATTAAATTGAAGTAAAAAGTGTGACAATCAACCCCGCTCTCCGCTATTTCACTCACATCTGTAAGTGCCGCGCCTGCAGCATTTCTGATACAATTGGCCGCGCTGGCAGTCATTTCCAATGGTGCTCAAACACAAGAGAATGGTCCACAGTCGCCATCTTGTGGTCATTTATCGTACAGCACTTTTTCAGCTTTTTGTAACCAGATCATAGACCATATCTTTTCCAGACCAGATCATATCTTTTATTGGTAAATGAAAGATTATGCTAGCAACGCAGGTTTATTTTAAAAAAAGAGCTTGGAGAGTAAATTGTTTTAAACTTTCTCTATGGTCTTCTCGTCATTCCAGACGTTCTTAGAAGTCTGGGAGAGTAATTTTAACGCAAACTATCAAACAATCAAAAATACTTAAAATGTTACGTTTCTGTCTAGACCCATTACTTTCGTGCCTAGACAAAGTTCTGCCGATTGTCCTCACCTACATGCTTGGGAATGTATAATGTGGACACACTAAGCCTATTTCACTCACAATTCTGCAAGTACCGCACTGTAGCATTACTTATACTATTGGCCGTGCTGGCGGTCATTCCCCATCCACATTAAAGTGGTCTATAGTCGCCCTCTTGTGGTCATTTAGTGTACGGCACTTTTTCAGCCTTTTGCAATCGGACATTTCTTTGCCAAATCAAATATTATTGCTAGTAGCGCAGGTTTATTTTTAAAAAGCCTTGTAGGGTAAATTGTTTTAAACTTTCTCTATGCTCTTCTCGTCATTCCAGACTTCTCAGAAGTCTGGGAGAGTAATTTTAACTATCAATAATCAATCCAGACATGTACATCACTAAATGTCAGTCAGTGACAGATGATACATTGCAAAAATGCTACATTACAGGACTTGCAATACACGCTTTGGTGCAGGACTTAGTCATGGTAGGGAAGTGAGAGATCCTGCAACTTTTTGAGCCCCATACCATGTCAAGGTAAAGTACACGTGAGGGTCTTTTCATTTTGTTTTGTAGCCTACTTAAAATGTTACAGTTTGTGTCTAGACCCATTATTTTTGTGCCCAGACTCGATACTGCCGATTGTTCCTCACCTACATGCTTGGGAATGTGGACACACTAAGTCTATTTCACTCACAATTCTGCAAGTACCCCACTGTAGCATTGCTTATACTATTGGCCGTGCTGGCGGTCATTCCTCATCCACATTAGAGTGGTCTATAGTCGCCCTCTTGTGGTCATTTAGCGTACGACACTTTTTCAGCTTTTTGCTGCCTCTATGGTCTTCGTCATTCCAGACGTTTCAGAAGTCTGGGAGAGTAATTTTAATGTAAACAATCAAACAATAAATCCAGACATATACATCACTTAAATGTTAATTGCTTCGTTAACTACTTAGTAACTACTGTAAATGTTTGATCATGGGACCATAATCCCATCTCTATGAAGGCGATATGAAGGCCATATTACTGTATTAACAACAGTTAATCAAAAGAACGTTAAAAATATGTAAAATTGCCATTACTGTATTTGTCATATCTGCAGCCATGGTCGCTCCAGTCTTCACACTTGTTCCTCCTCCGTTTTAGTGGGCACTGTGCTCAAAAAGGTCGGCGCTGATTGGCCGAAGAGGAGACCTGTGTATCTGTGCTCGATTGCTTTTCCTCCATCCTTAAACTACCCGGATGTGGGTCACAGTAAAATTGAATTTGAATTTTGGCGGTCATTTTCACTGTTCCTCATTCACATTAGAGTGGTCTATAGTCGCCATCTTGTGGTCATTTATCGTAGGACACTTTTTCAGCTTTTTGCAACCGGACATATCTTTTATTGGCAAATGAAAGATTATTGCTAGCAGCGAAAGTTTAAAAAGAGCTTGTAGAGTAAATTTTTTAAAACTTTCTCTATGCTCTTCTCGTCATTCCAGACGTTCTCAGGTGTCTGTGAGAGTAATTTTAATGTAAACAATCAAACAATCAATCTAGACATATACATCACTAAATGTTTGTTTCAGCCAGTGACAGATGATATCGCAAAAAATGCTACATTACAGGACTTGCAATACACCCTTTGGTGCAAGTCTTAGTCATGGTAGGGAAGAGAGAGATCCTGCAATAATTAAGTTAAGCCCCTACGCCACGTCAAGGCAGAGTACAAGTGAGGGTCTTTTGTTTTGTTTTGTAGCCTACTTAAGAGTGTTACAGTTTATGTCTAGATCCATTATTTTCGTGCCTAGACTGGATACTGCCGATTGTTCTTCACCTACATGTTTGGGAATGTATAATGTGGACACACTAAGCCTATTTCACTCACAATTCTGCAATTACCGCATTGTAGCATTGCTTATACCATTGGCCGTGCTGGCGCTCATTTCCACTGTTCCTCATCCACATTAGAGTGGTCTATTGTCGCCATCTTGTGGTCATTTAGCGTACGGCACTTTTCAGCTTTTTGCAACCGGACCTATCTTTTATTGGCAAATGAAAGATTAATGCTAGCAGCGCAGGTTTATTTAAAAAAGAGCTTGTAGGGTAAATTGTTTTAAACTTTCTCTGTGCTCTTCTCGTCATTCCAGACGTTCTCGGAAGTCTGGAGAGTAATTTTAATGCCAACTGTTCCTCACCTACATGCTTGGGAATGTATAATGTGGACACAGTAAGCCTATTTCACTCACAATTCAGCAAGTGCCGCACTGTAGCATTGCTTATACTATTGGCATTGCTGGCGGTCATTTCCAATGTTGCTCAAACACAAGAGAATGGTCTATACTCGCCATCTTGTCATTTAGCGTACGGCACTTTTTCAGCTTTTTGCAATCGGACATATCTTTTTTGGCAAATGAAAGATTTTTGCTAGCAGCGCAGGTTATTTAAAAAGAGTTTGAAGGGTAAATTTACCCTACAAGAGCTTGTAGGGTAAACTTTCTCTATGCTCTTCTCGTCATTCCAGACGGTCTCAGAAGTCTGGAGTGTAATTTTAATGTAAACAATCAAACACTAAATGTTTGTTTCAGCCAGTGACAAATAAAACATTGGAAAAATGCTACATGAGCATTGAAGTGAGAGACCCTGCAATAATTAAGACCTTTTCAGCCCCCACATCACATCAAGGCAGAGTGCATGTGAGGTTTTTTTTTCCCCCCAAACACAAATCAGAACACAAACAAGTCCACACACAAGCCAAGATCTTTACTACGCCCACTCAGCATGCACGTGAATGTTTTCTGAAGACATCAGACTGCTTTGTATTTATTTATTTATTCATTTATTTACTTACTTACTTACTTATTCGTCATTAGAACTCTTCAAACACAAATCAGAACACAAACAAGCCCACACACAAGCCAACATTTATGCTACACCAAACTCAGCATGCACAGGAATGTTTTATGAACACATCAGGAGCTTCCTTCTTCATCTGAAAGCTTGAAAGCTTCTTGAAGGAATTTTTCTTTTCCGAGCATGTCTTAAGGTAAAGCTGAAAGAGCTGCATGTGTGTATTTGATGGACTTAAATTGATGCACGAATCCTCAGGTTTTGTCCAGTGGTGTTTATGGTTGGTGGGTAGGCACATGGCAGGGTGACATCACTGCTGGTCTGGCGTCATCCTGGTCTTCGACAGCCTGCACGTCTTCTTCTGGTTGGGCAAGGTCCACAACTGGCTGGGCTGGTGGTTGTAGACTTGGGATGGGACGCCTTGTCTGTTGTAACTTGTATGGGAGTGTTGAGTGGAGGTACCATATTTTAGCAGTTGTCACCTTGGGATTTATGAATTTTCCCAAAATCTGATAATCCTGGAGATTTTTCTGGGACCCCCCCCCCCCCAAACTCATGCTATTCAAATGTACAAAAGCACATATGCCCCATTTTAGAGAATTGCCAGGCATGATATGAATGTCAAGGCATTGAGGTGCGTAGAAATCCTGAACTTTTGTGCTGGTAATATGAAGGCCATATTTTTAACCAGACCATTTGTCTAAAGTGTCTTGTGTGTTTTCAGTATGTAGCCCAGGTTGGATGGACTGATGTAATTCAGGAAACTAATCATCCCAAGCCGGCAGATTCTACACAGGCTTCCATGTTTAATCAGGTGACCGATACATCAAACACTTTCACACAGAGACAAAATGTCAGTTGCTTAGTTAACTACTTAACTACGTAACTACTAACTGTAAATATTTGATCAATTTAAATCAGGTGACTGATACATAATCAAACACATTTACGCAGAGACTGTGCAGGTGTTATGAATTCACTATTCACATATTATTCACTAGAGCATTTTTCAAATCTCAAACCTTTAGTCCAAGTTGGGAACAATCAATCTTCAGGAATTTGAAGATGTTAGCTCTCTCTCAATATTTATATGTATGTGTGTGTATATGTATATTTATACACATGTATGTATGCCCAAATTACACATTTGCTTTCTGATGTGTGAGCCTGGCCTAATTCACTATTTTCCTCTGTCCACAATTATCTTTGCTGAGTGTCATCCCTGCCTCATTCTGGCGGACTCCTCTCACCCTCCCCTCCTGAGTGGACTACAACCAACACTACGGGAGGCCCATGTCAGGACCGACTCCCCATCACAGAGGACCTTCCTGGACGCCGATGCTGGGCCCGACTCCCCTTCCTGAGGCTTTGTGATTGACCCCCCCCCTTACAATGGCGCTGTCAAATGGACCCTTACTGTTACCCCATGACCCATCTCACTCATTTGAGTTTGTCACTATGCCTGGCCGCTGCTACATTGTCCAGCCATAATTCCTGATAACCACCTATAGACTGATTACCATGTAATGTAAAAGTGGGATAATACTCTATTATGAACTATTATGAACCTTAGCTAAACCATAGGCAACTTATAGTCTGTCATGGTTACTACTGATTGTAATTTTTCTCCATGACCCCTGGCAGTTGGGTTAGCCCCTTGAGTCGTGGATCTGCCCAAGGTTTCTTCCTAGATTAGCTGAACATAAGGGAGTTTTTCCTGCCCCTGTTGCTCTTGGGTGCTCCTTCTGTGAAGCGCCATGAGACAATACTATTGTAAAAGGCGCCGTAGAAATAAAACTGAATTGAATTGAACTGAGGTGTGAAATCCAGTCTAATCCATCTTCATTAATATGTTGCCTTTTGCTCATTTTTTTGCCGGTACTGATTTTATATGTCTTGACCTCTTTGTTCTGCTGTCATGTAAATACTGACTGTAAATAAATAATAAGAACACTATTTCAAAAGAAAGTTCAGATAATCTTGTTCTGACACATGGAGTACAAATAGAACAACTTACAACCCTATCTCAACACTCCACACTAACTGACCACTACTTATTAACTTTAAAAATCATATTGATTAGACTATGTAGCACCTGACTCAATCTACTACTACACTAGAAACATAACTCCCAAAACTACAGATGACTTCATAGCAGCCTTAAGAAGATCAGTTGGGATAGGATCCAATAAGCATGTTGAAGCTTTAGCTGAGGAGATCAAAGACGGAATTTCTATATAATAAATAACATTGACTCCCACATTCTCCAGAGACTTGAAGCCTGGACGGTCAGCTTAGAAGTCTTATACTCTACCAACCGAGCTAGACGGGCTTTGTTTTTCCCCTCAGCAGATGGTGGCTGCTGCGCTATGCCGGGAAAGTTTTGTTTTTGATGTGCCGCAAGCAAAAATCTGGGCTTTGAACCCACAAGCCGGAGATTAAGAATCTCATGCTCTGCCAACTGAACTAGTATTGTGAGTATTTCTGAAATACTGTCCTGAAATTATGTGCACAAATGTATGAGAAAGCCTGTCTCACAAAACTAGAAAACAGCAGGGCACAGGCCTGTTTATTTCAAAGGTCAAATAGAAAAGAGGGGCCCCTTAGAAGAATGCAAACAAATTCTTAACAAGTCAGCAAAGTAATACAGACCACTATTATATAAATTACCTTGTTACTCTGGAAGAGCAAGAAAAGTATAGTCCACCATTGTAGCAAGAGATAAGTAAGACAAGCCACCTGTTGGAGACAAGGCCAAGGCCTAATAGTCACACAAAGAAAGTGTTCACCTGTTGGAGACAAGGCCAAGGCCTAATAGTCACACAAAGAAAGTGTTCAGCTTGATTCTGGTGGATCTTTTAACCCAGTTTAAACATTTAAAAGTTTAACATAATGGAGTACTTGGTACCACTGAGTTTCATGTCAATACACTTTTCTAATATGATACTATGTTTCAATTATATTCTGAAAGACTGGACACATGAATTATTGCTTTTATTTATATATTTGGTATCACTGGGTTCCATGCCACAACATGTCTGGTGGATGTTTTCTGTACATCCAACTGTCTTTGAAAATATATGGATGCTATAAGGGAAAAGGAATGAAGTGTTTGGGCTAATTAGGACAGAACACATGATCCAATGTGTTAGAAATCACTAACCAAAGGGCTTCAGGAGAGAGCCAAGACCATTGAGAGAATCTCATTTGAATTGTGGTTGAACAGCTCCATCATGAGACAGAATGTTGTAAGGACTTTTGCTGGCTGTGACATCATGCTATTAATTATTCATGAGCACAGGTATTTGCTTGAGATAAGTATTGACCATTTCATTTGTCATACTCTGGTTAGCTGATAGGGTTAAGACACGATTGGTCAGCTGGTCAGATGCAAACAGGGGATTTCAGATTTCGGAGAAGATGACACCGGAGTTAATTTGTCTAGACACTCTGCTTCACCCAGTGGCATTTCTGTGGTAGTGAAATTATATATACCTCAGCATCATTTCCTGGCGTGGACTTCGACTTCTTTGAAGAACTTCGCAATCAAGAAAAAAACACAACATTGGTTACCATGGTTAATTACCATAGGAATGGCAATTTTCTATGAAACGGCAAACAATACACTACAGTAGAACTATAGCCTAACTACCAAATCAGAATGAACAGCAAGAAAGACATGGGCATTAACTAAAGAAGGTCTGTATGACTTCGATACAGCCATGTATGTCAAAGGAGGGAGACACTCAAATGTAATGGTGATGATGATGGTGATCCATGATTTTTGACTGAATCACTAAGGTAGTACACATGAAATGAACACAAAAACATCATGCCACACGTCTGGACCAACACATTGCACCCATCTGATCCATCATCCCATCCATCTGGCCCGCGGCAGCTGGTGGACTTCCAAAGTAAAAGAGGAAAGTGTGCAGGGGCAGTGAATTCATGGATGGGTGGAAGGTATTCATTTGATAAAGCTAAAGCGACTGTGTATCAATCTAATTATTTTTCGAGTGGAAAAGGCAATGATCTTTGTTTTTGAATTTTGTTACTCTTGTGTAATAAACTTCAGCCACCTAGCATTAGCTATGGCCACATTTGGGATATGGATTAACTTGCACTTACGCTAAAGCTAGAAGTTGTGTAAATGTCTTCCTATTTGTCCAGTAAGTGACACAGGCTGCATTGTCAATAAACGTTTTATTGACAACTGCAGGACAATGATATTAAAAACATAAGGCCGTTGCTATTATCCTTCCATCCACTTCTGCCAGGAAACCACTCACGCAGCTCTACTGAGTTTCTGATTGGCTAGAGGCAGCTACTGGCTAATGGAGGTTTGTCCTCACTTCTGTCATTTATCCCCATCGGCTGCCTGGGTTTGGGCGTTTAAGGGCTTGAGCAGGATGACCTCCGTGCAGTGATTTTTTTATCAAAATCCTACAAGTGACCCCTAACATAATTGATTTCACTAACATAGTGTGAAAAACATGTAGATATTTATTTAAAACAGCATAAAACCAAGTCTGATGAATACAAATTTCAATGCTTTAAATTTCCTATGGAAGTTTAGGGAGGCTTTTCATCTCTCTCCTCAGTGGACAAGCCTCCTTGGATCTGGACCATTGCGCTGCTCCCATCTGTTCCATCAGCCCATCACCTGGACCATCACGCTGTCTGTCTGTCTCTCCAGGCTCTGAAGCCAAGGAGAGAGCTGCCAGCATAGCAGAGAGACACCAAAAAGGCGAAGAACTGCAGAGAGGCAAGACACACAGGGCAAAAAGGGCAAACAGAGATTTCATTTTTTGTATTTCAGTAAAATGATAAGAAATAAATAGCAAATGTACAATGATAATTTTTGTACTTGCATGTTCTATTGTAGTTAAATATATGCATTGCGTATAGTTAGTTTTAGTTTGTGTCTTCATCATTTTTCCTATTAGTCTGCCTATGTTTGTCACTGTGGGCTTGTAACTGTGAGATGGTTATATATCCATATGAAGACAAGTTAACTGCACTTCCAGCATCTGGTCAGAAACATGGCTCAGAGCTGACCACTATTCCATTATACCTTTTTTGATTTTGCATTAATACCTCATACTAATTAGTACCTGTGTAAATACTGGAGGCTACTGTGGTCATTCCCATCAGCATCATAAGTTAACGTTCTGAGTAAGCTAACGTTCTCAGCTAGCTAGAGGTTTTGTAAACCTCTTCCTGTTTGTGTGCTGTCAATTGATTAAAAAAAATAATTAATTAATTACTTAATTAATTACTTACTTAATTAATTAATGTTAAAAATTAAATTACAATTATTCACATATTTAGTTCCACAATTCTCCTTTATTATTTTTGGAAGAAGGAATGCCGCACATGCTCCTGGTTAGCGCAGGCTTCAGCAAAGAGGTTTTCTACACACCCAACAGGAAAGAGTGTAGTTACCATAGTTACCACTGGTTGACAGGTATGACTGACCATGGTTTTTTAGCACGCCTCTCCCCTCCACAGCTGAATCCCTGGTGCACATGTTGGCGACTGTGGCGCATGATTAATTAAAAAAAAAAAAACTAACATTTTTATATTAATCACATGCGTTAATGTTTTAACATAAACGTTTTAACGTAAAAACGTAAGCCCATTGCTCTCATCCTTGTTACCGAACCCTACTTTGTAGTAAACCTAACCATTCTGAACCGTGACTTGTGTTGTCAGAATCACTGAATTGTAGTCATTGGCAAACACTCTAATTCAAAGTGATTTACAATTGAGGATTATCCTACGGTTATTCAATCTACGGTTCTGGACTGAGCTGTTATGGCTTGTCAACTCACCGTGGATGCAGCCCAGCTGTTATAGTTGTGATGCCCTTTCACTCCATGACCCACCAGTGATGCTTCCACAATTGCAGCCACGAGGTAGAGTACTGTCGCAGTGGAGTTAAACACCAGCACCTGCAGTAAAACATAGCTGTCATTTACGTATTTAGCAGACGCTTTTATCCAAAGCGACTTACATTTTGTCAACTATCAATTGTTCAGGGCCAGTCTCCCCTTGAGCAACTTAGGGTTAAGTGCCTTGCTCAGGGGCACAACGGTAGCAGCCAAGATTCGAACCCAAAATTTTCCAGGCTACTTGCATGCTAGCCAGGTTCCTTTACCGCTACACTACCACCACCCCAAGAGCTGTCAAGAACAACTCTGTGCCTTCTCTGTGCTAGCTCTCGCTTTCTGCCTCCACTAGTGGTGTTCCAGAAGTCCAGCATTATTATGCCATATATTGAGACTTCAATAGAAATCCACATGGCTAGATGAAACACACAGCTCCAAGCAACCGGGCGCAAAGAAAAAAAGGAAAAAAACCCCTGCTCTGATGGTAAAGCAATGGTGGACATCTGGGGTTTTTATAACAGAGAGGCAAAAAAATACATTATTGTTACATATTTCATATTACTCTATTAATAGCTTATGATATTGCTGCCTGGTGCTTTCACTCAGTATCACATTTTGCTAGAATGCTGTGCCAGGTACCTATTGAAAGACTTAGGTTTCCTCCATCAGAAGACTCGACGGACCACGACCAAATGGTTAAAGGCAAGAGGTTCCAGACCCTTTGCACAAAGTAAAACGATGGGAAAGAGTCTGATTCACGAGGATAACTATTTTCATTTATGTATTAGGGATAAATGATTTTATTGATCTCTGTTATGTACCATATGTACCATCCTGGTTAGATAAATCAATTGAAAATAAAACATGTCAGATGTTATGGGGATCAGATGGCCCAATCCACATGCTCTCCTACACTCATATGCCCATACCTTGCCCTCTCTTAGCCCATACCCAATATAGGCTATCTATTATATGGGTCTAAAATTATGAGCATCCTTAATTGGCTTTAAGTATAGCCCTACATATGTGATTAGGAAAGCAGTCAATGTTTTCAATGGCATTTTCACAAAAATGTTTTCAGTGAAAGTAGCCTATGCACATCAGTCAGGGACACTGGAAGTCACTCAGAGGGGGTGCTGACAAAACATCGGTTCAATTTTGATGTCATTGTCATTTTCACACAGTTCAATGTGGATAGAGATTATACTGCTTGCACAGGCTACCAGAAAACACAATCCAACTCTCTGTGGTAATGGTCCCCGTTGGTGTTGCCTTAAATAAAACAAATAACTGGATAGAAGGACTTTGTATACATTTGTGTTAAATAGAAGCGCATGGCTAAATTGATGGACTGAAGCAAAGAGCATCAAGTCATACTGTTGTATGTGTAGTGTATGTAAAGTGTGTGTCAGTGCATGATGACACGTTAGTTCATGATGACACATGTGTAATGTGTGTGGGAGTTCATTATGATGCGTGCAAGGTGTGTGTGAGTTCATGATGATGTAAGGCTGCTTCACTCTGAGACTGATTTATTTTGTTTAAACTTTGTGACTCAACTTTGTGACACTCAAATGCAAACTAGCATTATTTTACTCAGATGACCAAATGGACCTTTGGTCATCCAATGAGACCCCCCGAGGGCCATTCACATTCATAAACTGAATGCTAATTAGGCACTGTAGGCCTGGTCACAGCATCCTTTGATCATCGGGTTCATTGCCTGTGTTAACATGTGTTGAGGAACTGGTTGCCTCTTTTAATTCCAGTTGTGCCTCTACACTAGATCTAATTGCCCCCCTTAGATCACGGAATCATAAGTTTAAATCACAGACTTGGCTGAACGATTCAGAGGGGCAAGACAGGAATGTAGGAAGGCTGAACGTATATGGAAGAGAGACAGATCTCATATTTCACTGGAGATATCCAAGGCAAAATTGGCTGGGTGTGCAACGGCTGATTATTTTGTTGGGTTAACTAAAAAATCAGCACAAACCTTCTTTTTCATTGAAAACCATAAACTCAGTTTTGAATCCTAGTCCCTGCAATGGTCCTGCGAACATCTGAGCTAACATCACTACCGCTGGGACCAGGCCTTCTATCTTTAAGTCAGTTATTGCAGTTTTTGAACATTTTAACTTAATCTCTTGTCAGACTTTTTTCTTACCATCTCTCAGATGAAATGGTCTACCTCTGCAAAGGATGTACTTTCATCTTGATTTTTAAAATAGGTTTTTGATACAATCAGTAATGATGTTCTAGCCATAATATATGCGGCATCCAATTCTTTATATCTAGGATGCAGTCATTGAGCTATAGTAAAAGGTAGTTTTTTCTAGCTCAGAACAGTTGCTGAATTAAAGTCTTTTTTTTTTTTTTTTTTTTTTACAAAATCAGACTTTGAGAGTTATACATGCTTTCATTACTACCAGACGTGATTACTGCAATGCACTTCATACTAGTGAAGTCAGTGAATCTTCCCTTTCCCATTTGCAGCTGGTCCAAAAAGCAGACTGCTCACTGGCACCAGAGAAAGGGGACATATCACACCCATCCTGGCCGCTCTGCACTCGTTAAATAGAGAACCCAGTACAAAGTGGGGCACCACTGTATGCTATTGATATGCTATGTCCGCACACCCCAACGCCACCACTGTATGTTATTGATATGCTATGTCCGCACACCCCAACGCCACCACTGTATGTTATTGATATACTATGTCCGCACACCCCAATGTGATCCTTAAGGTCTGCCTCACAGACACTTCTTAACATTCCACGGTCACGTCTGGCACAGAAAGGTGTGTTTGCTCCAAGGCTACGGAATAGTCTACCAAATGAACTGAAATCCACATCTGTGACTGGTTTTAAATCTTCACTTAAAACACTCTGGATGGATGGATCTTCCTTGTTGGACTGTGTCATTGTCTTTGTCCTTGGATGATTTTATTTATTAGTTTTCTTCTCCTTTCTACACTGACTGTAAAGCACTTTGGTGTAAATGTGCTACACAAATCACTTTGACTTACTTATTCATCTCAGGTTTGGTTCTACTTCATCACATGTGTTCAGGTTTCATGTCTTGATATCTGTAACATTTAAACTACTGTTTATTGTATCAATAAACTGCCATTCATTTATCTTAGTCTGACTCTTTGTGTGCCATGCCATGACATTAGGTTTTCCTGTAGATCATTTAACTAATCTAACTAGTGCAGTTACACACAATGTATTCTAGAGAACTGGTAGCACAGTTACATGTATGCAAGTAGGTCCATGTTTAATCTGTAATGATATAGGTTGGATTCAAATCTGTGCATTTAGAGAAGGAACTCAAGAGTCAAACTACAGTTGACACTAAGAAGAGACGCGAGATGTGTGTGGGTGTCATAAGAAGAAACAATGCATTGTACAATGCACTACAGAGCCTACCCATTTGTGTCTTTGCTGTGAAATGATGAAATACACAGCAGCTACAGAGGCCTGAGAGCTGAGATTTTTTAGGCTAATGTTAACTGTGATAGCTGACAGACACTTGAGGCAACAATGCTTGTTTGAAATGCAGACTTTAACTGACCACTTATCCACGTGGGTTTGCCTGTGTCAGCATGTTGGAAGAATTGCAATCTTCAAACAATGTGTATATTGCTGAGGTGAGACATCTGAATTCCTTTGAATGGTGGGCCAAGGGGTGAATCTGTCAGCGAAATGCAGAATGGTCTTTTTCCTCCAAGCTGGTTCAGTATTACACCTGGAGTATGTGAAAGAGCTTCCTTTTAACAACATCTTTACTGTTTCTAGCTCAAAACCCACCAAACTTGGCACTGCACTCACCAAATTTGCGGTCGGTTGGATGAATGTTTGAGAGTTGCATTTGTAGACAGGTGGAGTCATAATAATATACCAGTCTAATACATGAACCGTCCCATAAGGTTCTGACACATTAACCTTCCAGTCAAATGTTTTTTGTCGTTGGTAATATTCTGGCTGCCCCGTAAAAAGACATGTGCGTAATGTGTGCATGCGTTCATCATGATGTGTGCAAGGTGTGTGTGAGTTCATGATGACGTGTGTTAGTTCATGATGATATGTGTGTTAGTTCATCATGACGTTTGAATAATGTGTGTGTAAGTTCATCATGACGTGTGTGAGTTTCTGGCCTGTGATGTGTAGACGCACCACTGTGGTCCAGGGCACCTGTGGGATTCTGGAGTGAGTGCTGGTGAGGAAGAGGATAAGGAGGAAGAGGGTGAGCACCCAGTAGAACACAGCCACGAACATCACCCAGCCGAAGGGCGAGATGCGGAAGTAGTCGGTACCAGCGATCAGCCCACACACCAGTAGACCCAGCACCTATGTAGAACACACTGCTGTCATTAGACAGATAGATAGACAGATAGATGGATTAATGCTATTATTATCTTGTAGGAGATTCTGGGTTACACGTGTGTGAGTGTGTGTGTGTGTGTGTTAGTGATTCTGGTGTCAGTTGGTGTAAACACAGCCCTATAATTCTAAATGTGCAATTCATTTAAACATAATGGAGTGTCTCTTCTTCCTCGCTGCTGTGGGACATCTCATTACACCTCTTAAAGCAGTACTCTGTGATTCATAACACCTCTTAAAGCAGTACTCTGTGATTCATTACACCTCTTAAAGCAGTACTCTGTGATTCATTACACCTCTTAAAGCAGTACTCTGTGATTCATAACACCTCTTAAAGCAGTACTCTGTGATTCATTACACCTCTTAAAGCAGTACTCTGTGATTCATAACACCTCTTAAAGCAGTACTCTGTGATTCATAACACCTCTTAAAGCAGTACTCTGTGATTCATTACACCTCTTAAAGCAGTACTCTGTGATTCATTACACCTCTTAAAGCAGTACTCTGTGATTCATTACAGCTCTTAAAGCAGTACTCTGTGATTCATAACACCTCTTAAAGCAGTACTCTGTGATTCATTACACCTCTTAAAGCAGTACTCTGTGATTCATTACACCTCTTAAAGCAGTACTCTGTGATTCATTACACCTCTTAAAGCAGTACTCTGTGATTCATTACACCTCTTAAAGCAGTACTCTGTGATTCATAACACCTCTTAAAGCAGTACTCTGTGATTCATTACACCTCTTAAAGCAGTACTCTGTGATTCATTACACCTCTTAAAGGAGTACTCTGTAACTCATTACATCTCTTAAAGCAGTACTATGTGATTCATTACACCTCTTAAAGCAGTACTCTGTGATTCATTACACCTCTTAAAGCAGTACTCTGATTCATTACACCTCTTAAAGGAGTACTCTGTGACTCATTACATCTCTTAAAGCAGTACTATGTGATTCATTACACCTCTTAAAGCAGTACGCTGTGATTCATTACACCTCTTAAAGGAGTACTCTGTGACTCATTACATCTCTTAAAGCAGTACTATGTGATTCATTACACCTCTTAAAGCAGTACTCTGATTCATTACACCTCTTAAAGGAGTACTCTGTGACTCATTACATCTCTTAAAGCAGTACTATGTGATTCATTACACCTCTTAAAGCAGTACTCTGTGATTCATTACACCTCTTAAAGGAGTACTCTGTGACTCATTACATCTCTTAAAGCAGTACTATGTGATTCATTACACCTCTTAAAGCAGTACTATGTGACTTTTCACCACTAGTAAAGGTATCACTTTTATAAGACAACTTGTTTTAGTAGTTTTCTTTGTTTCATCTCTACAATCATCTGGATGACATCAAATCAGTGAAGGGTAGATAAGCACATGTGTTATTCCTATCAGCCATCCAGGATGTGCACTGTGCTATTCTGGGTGCAGGGTAGGAAACCACCACAATAGTTACAGCATGACAGTGCTAACTGTACTGCCCGCAAAGCATCATTAGCAGTGCCAATAAGACTCTAGAACATGTCAGAAAGGTGTATTCCTCTTAAGCTACTAGTTCACCAGTCTTACACCAAAGACTATCACAGTGTTGCTCTAACCTACAAAGTGTCTGTCTGTGTGTGTGTGTGTGTGTGTGCGTGTGTGTGCGTGTGTTTAACTATGCAGGTGAGGTGGAAATGAATTTGATATCCACACAAGGAAACTAGTAATGATCGGCTGTTTGAGCCCCAGGGCAGTACAGTCCCTGTTTCCTCTGGGCTGCACAGCGATAAGAGCAAGGGAAAGACACACACATGCACTGGCTTTGAATGAGCATTCATAGCTAACATTCTGTATGCAAATGCAATGTGAAGATCTAACTCTTGCCATACCAGCTCCTACATAGCTCAAAACAAGCTTTTGATTAGCTCTTTCTTCTAGGGTATGAATAAATTCTTACTAATTTTGGAGTTATTAATGAATAACCAAAGGACATTGATCCAACTGGCACCTAAGGGGACAAAGTACACATAATGGCAATGTCCTCCATTAAAATGGCAATTTCTGTCAAAATTTAAAAGGACACCAAAGTTTAGTTCTGAGGTTTTGTGTGTACTTATGGCATTATCATTTGATCTTTATTTGTTAAACTTCTGCCACTGTGCACTGAAAGTGCATGCAATTTATCATGTCTTCATCAATGTAAAACAGCAAAAAACGTGGTTTAAAAATCCAATAAATGTAAATATATGAATACCAAAAGAATTTTATGCTTTTATAAAATATCATTAAGTGTCCTGTCTTTGAGTCAACTCATCAGTATTTTTTTAATCCTGAGTAAATCAGGAATATTATGGAAAACTGTACACCTGAGGGCCCCTTATGCACTTCCTGCTTTTGGTGGATGGACAAATAGCACAGGCGGAATTGTACAATTTCATTTTCTAAAACATTTTGAACAAACAATGCTGATATGATTGCTGTCACAGCTTTCATGTGTCAACGTCATCCGATTATATATCTTAATTATGCATCATTAAAGAAATACTGGCATTTTAGTTTAGGTTAGGTTAGTCATCTGTCTACTGAGAAGGACTGTTGGGCATCAACTCCATCAGATTTTGATCAATTCCATCCGATTTTGATGACTGATGGTGTTGACGCTTCTACTGATTGAGTCGCAAGGTCCTCCTCAAAAACTTTTTTTGTTATGGATAACCAAAATGAACCCCAACTTTTTCGCAGAAATGCTCCAATGCTCCAGTTTCCTCTTCGACAGTTCTTGGTCATGTTCCTCAACTCCAAGTTTTTTTTTGGAAAAATGTTACTTTTTATTCAATTTACTGTTTTGATATATTAAACACCAGCTGTATTACATGCAACAATGTCTTATTTGCATATGGACTAAAATTATATATGCTTGTTTCTAATATGGAATATACAAAATCAAAATATTTAAAAACTGTCATATAAAATTCACAACAGAAATGTATAAAATGCATTTCACTACTTTACTCTGCTGAAGATTCCATTTATTACATCCCATAGGGTTTAACACTGTTGTTGAAATGATCAAATTAAAAATAAAAGGAGTTCTGAAGTGCCAGACAGAGTTGACATAAATCATATTATGATGTGAATAAAAGTTATTTTTTTTACAAAAAATTCCTGTTCCTGTTCCTAGTTTGTTAGCTGAGACCTGTGTTTATAAATGTGTCTATTGAAAATGCATCAATCATTACATGTATTTATTTTTTAGGACTTAAACATTTTGTCCTTCATCTCAAGAATGCCTGAATAGCTACATGGCTATTTATTTTGGCCTCTTGAAATAAAGTGCTTCCCTACTATGCTATTTCCAATTCATTGAGCTTCATATCAGAAGTTCAGTGTTGACAGAGAATGGAGAGCTGCCAGATCATAAGGAGATAGTGTGTTTACGAACAGCAGAACACTAGTGAGTGCAACTTTACATGTTTACAAACAGCAGAGTACTGGTGAGTGCAAATGTATCATTCACAGGTTGCTGGATAAATGCAATAGGCAAGATTATTTTTGTGCAGTATTGGTGGATACTGCCCTTAATTAAACTCAGATGATTACCAATTCCAACAGATATCTGAATAATGGTGATCAAAATAAAATAGGCTAACTAGGAACAAAATATTTAGGCCACACTCAAAATGACAAAAATGCCATATGGGGATATCAACAATCTGATGAGGTCTGACAACTGATCTTGGGGAAACTGAGCTTTACTGATGCAATGTCTAAGACCATACAGGAAACAACAAGTGCCATAAAAGTATGTGAAATGTCAACAGATAGGCCTACTGTATCACCTCTCTGAAGTCATGACAGGCTAGCCTAACAAAAATTCTGAAGCAACTCCATGTTACCACGTAGCGACCGGCAAGTAACAGACAATGGGCCATTCTCTCATCGGAATTCCAGAGCAGACTCAAAGTGGAGATAAGAGGCACCACTTGGGTCTGTGGAGAAGTGTGTGGCTATCGGGTTTCTCTTTACCTGCAGTCAATATACTGAACAGTGAAACAGGCTACTTAGATTTAGTCTGTAGTTTTGTAACTGTGTTTCTGGCATGCTAGGCATCCCACCACCAAAAGCAGTGAACAACTGAAACAAACAATAATCAGAGTAATAATTAGTAATTAAACCATAAGCCTATTTGTATGCTTCTGACCTTGTCTGACGAGACTAGTTTGGCGGACTCTGGATGAATGTAGATTATCCTCTGAGGGGTGAGAAAAGTAACCGAAGTTTTGCGTTAAGCACGCTACATACCACCTCCGCGCAGACCAGCAGCCCCGGCGCGCTCATGATGAACTGTTTGTCGCAAGAGATAGTTGATGTGGTGGATAAATGGTCGAACTCCAAGTACGGATTTCTCCTGGTGTTGATCACGGCCGGGGAGCCCCCGCTCTCCTCCATTTCAGAGCCCTTATTCCTGCTTGCAATGGGCTAAGTTTCGATGAGTCACAAACTGATTGACACTTCCTCTAAAGACCGACGCGATAAATGACCCACAGAAGTCATCGCATTTTACTGAGAACTGCACAACATTGTGGCATTCAGCCTTCTGATCTGAAGCTTAATTACCCAACAAAGGTCCCACCGTTCCTGCCACAGGACAGGCATTGCCTGGCGTTTCCCCGACTATGTGTGTGTGTGTGTGTTTTGTTTGAGAGAGAGAGAGAGAGAGAGTGTGTGTGTGTGTGTGTGTGTGTGTGTGTGTGTGTGTGTGTGTGTGTGTAAAACAGGACTAAAAAAGACCGTGGACTTTTTTTTTCAATATAAGCCCACAAAGACACTTATAGATGCACATGCACACCTTAACGATCATGATACTGTCTAAAAATAGCCAGCTATGGTTGTCAAATGTGCACATACAGAACAGACTTCTACAAAAATTATCATTGTGGATTATCAATGTATTATTTTGCCACGTGCCTTCATTTATAATAAGTAAGTTATCAGGTCAGAGACATTTTGGTGATGTATAATATGCTAACTAGTGCTGTCAACCAATTTAAAAGTAATTTGATTAATCAAAGAAAAAATGTCACACACGCCCTTGGTTAGCACTTCAGCCAAGTGGCGCTCCTCTGTTTCCTACACATCCAACGTGAAAGAGGGTGGTTGTCACAGGTTGTCTATGACAGGAGTGCCCAGGGGTGACCGACCCACTGCGCCCATTTCACTCGAATTCGCAAGTAAATATTTCGGCATGCGAACGAGGAAAACAAACAGAGGAGCCCGTGTGAGTGATTTCTCGCCGTCCACAAAGAGGGAAAGAACTGGTGCAAAGACATAACGTGACGACTGGCAACCTGTTCGAGGCAAATTCTTTTCCTCGAGGTTTCGTTAAATCCTATCAACAAAATACGTCTTTTAAAAAGTCTCTGCTATGATATCACTCGTGTTTTGTAGCCTACTCAGGTCAGCTCAGTATCATTTCCACACGGATAGTTGGCCTATTAGTGAAGCGCATTTAAAGATATAAGGCAGCGCGGTTTCTTTTACTGTCTATGACGATGTTCGAAAACCAAGCTGAAGGCAGAAAATAGGCCTGTCTACAGCCTGGAAACATTTAATGTTTTGTAAGGAGCACAACGTGGCGCAATGTATAGCCTGCCCCGTTAAACGGACCTGGTCTACCATAAAATAAAGCCAATGTTCCAACACATGTAGCCAAGGTTACAGAGAGCATCTGCACGTTAACTGCGGTTTACTAAACGGAAATGCACAGTTGCGTAAACGTGGATATTCGATTATTTACGATCGTTACAGATCGTTATAAAGGGATTTTTGTGGTTTATGGGTTGCGGTTATTTGCTGTCTGTAATGAGTCCAGTATTGACTTAGCATGATGTTAAGAGAGCAGATGTACCAAATTCCATCCTTATCTCTGTATTCCTCTTACGTGCATGGATGCACACACACACTGTCTCAGTGTAACGCTTTGCAGTGCTTTTTCTAGGCCTACTTGCAGATTTTACATAAAAAGAATGAAAAATTGGCTTAGAACTTTAATTATTTTTCAGACTAGTCAGCAAATTGTTTTCTGCTTGTTTTATTTTTTGTATTGAGTATGCTTGGGGTTTTCTGTTCAGAAGTTCAAAAAGTCAAATGACTAAATATTCAAATGTTATATTTTTGCCCTTGGAGTTGGACTGTACTATGAGCGCCAGGGGTTACCGTAGACGGGTCCGCTGTAGCCCAGAAGCTTCGGTTCAGCTGATGCCCACTCCCCCACAACACAATTCTGAGATAGATTGATTGTGCGAGGGACTGAGGAGTGTGGCCTAACTGTGACCTAACCTGTAGCCTACAATTTAAAAAAGCCTTTTGTAATGTTCATATCCCCAAAACCTGAAAATTGTGTATTAGCCCGTGCGACAACTTTAAAAGTAGCCTGGCCGAGCTGTTTAAAATTCAATTCGCCAAAAGTGCAAGTGGCAAGTTAGGCTATGTGAAGGTCTGTGGCCTAATCATTCAGAGGGTCCCTCCTGACCTGCCAGTTTAAGTGGGACTGAGGTTTTGGGCAGCCCTCAATCGTCCCCAGTCAGCCTGGTAGGCATAGGCCTACTGTACGTCTCGAACGCACTTGGTGTACTATAAGCTGAATTGAACTTGATAACTCCATCCATCTTCTTTATACCTCTACGAATGGCAAATAGTGCCACCTGAACCAGGACATCCCAATGATTGGGCAGGTGGGTCAGTCCAACCACGACGCAGAAATTGAAAACTGGAATACTGACTAATTTTTACATTTGTTTCAATTTCAGTATTTACCATAAAAAAACACTCAAACAGCAGTAACATTTAAAAAATAACATAAATTATCTACTCGCTGAGTAGTCTGAAAGATGGATAATTGAAGTTTTGAGCCCATTTTTCTTTTTGTTTCATGTGAATTCTACAAATAGAACAAAGCACGGACATGTCTCCCTGCCTGTTGCTCTTTCCATCTTGCACATGCATTTACTCTTTATTCTCAGATGGGCTGTTGCAGGAGATGCAACACTCTTTTATTTCTTAAAAGAGAAAACAGTCAACAGTACAGGACAGGACAGTCAACCTTATTTGTAAAGTTGTAGGACTGTTTCATAGTTTTTCATATTATACATGTTCAACAGTAAGTTTACATTGCGTATGTATATATGTAGACCTAATTGTTACAATGTCAGATGATGCTAATGGTCGTAGTTTAGAAACCAGTAAGCCAAGGGTTTTGAGCTTTAATCCAACTAAAGTGTTGAAATAAAAACCTGTTTTGGTCAGGAATAATAGCCAAATGCTTTGCCATTTCAACAGGTCTTTCATATTTCATAACACATTATTGATGTTGCTCTTTAAAAAAGCTGTTTGAAAGCTGAAAACAATCTGCTAATAAGACGTAGAGGCATTTACATTTACATTTAGGTATTTAGCAGACGCTTCTATCCAAAGCGACTTACAAAAGAGGATAACATTCAAGCTACAACACAATGAACTAACAAGGAGTGCATATTGCTGACATAGAATTTGCACTATTTTAAGTTGAAAGTGCAATAGTGTAACACAGTGTAGAGAAATTAAATTATTAAGTGCATTCTCAAAATTTACGCCAGGAGATATTCTTGGAAGAGCTGGGTCTTCACGAGTTTCTTGAAGGTGGAGAGGGTATCAGTTGATCTGGTAGCACTTGGGAGGTCGTTCCACCAGCACGGAACCAGATATGAGAAGAGTCTGGATTGACCTGCACAAGGTGTTGGCCGTGCTAGAAAACGTTCCTTAGAGGAGCAAAGTGGTCATTGGGTGACATAGGGCTTCAGGAGACTATTCAGGTAGATGGGAGCAGAGCCATCATTCACCCTGTAGGCCACCATAAGTGCCTTGAATTTAATGCGAGCAGCCAAGGGTAGCCAGTGAAGTTCAATGAACAGAGGTGTGACATGTGCCCTTTTTGACTGGTTAAAGACCAGACGTGCAGCTGCATTCTGGATCATAGCAATTGATCCGTGTTGACACCGTGGAGTCGTCAGGCAGAAAGGACAGATAGAGCTGGGTATCATCAGCATAGCAGTGGTAAGAGAAGCCATGGGAGTGGATGACTGAGCCCAGAGAGGTGATGCACAGGGCAAAGAGCAGAATGCCACTTTGCTTTCCGATCTACTCAACACTGGCCAGTTTCACGTTGCTTTTGCTGAGCGCAATAGCGCTTGACTACCTACAGCTCACTACCTACAGCTGTGTTGGCTACTGAATTAGCTGTATAGTAAATAACCCTGTTTCAGATTTAAAAATACACATAAATCCCTTCAGTTTGTTGCTTAATTCTACGTGATGCTGACCCACTGTGCAGAGCTTAAAAGCCTTGCTGATCATCAAGTAACATATCAGGCAGGCCGCTAATCAATATGTAGCTAACGTTAGCAGGCTAACTTGCTATTGTTTTTGACCAGCCATGGAGGTATTCAATTTATAACCAATGTGTGCTGTATAACTCTATGGAAACAGGTAAATACAGACACAACCAACAATTTGATTCTCCGACATGAAGTCATTGCCAAATATCCATGACTGCTAACTTCAGCATGCATCACCCATGTGGAGCGCTGCACAGGCGTTGCCGTGGGTGGTCATGGGCGTGTTAACGTAACCTGACCGTAACACTTGCCGTACTGCTCTGTGACAGCTGGGCCCTGTGCCCGCCCACCTGCCAATCAGGCCCATCCAATCAGAAGGCTCCCTGTTTATTTGCCAAAAGTCGATACCCCTACTGCCTTGTAATACATGACATGGTAAGCTGTCTGTGAGTAATGAGCAACAGCTATTACCTTAAATTCTGTCGGTAAATAATAATGAACACAAACATTTTGTTCATTAGACTCAGCGTAAATGCCCCTTCCACCTGTCAGCTACAGATGAGCCAAAACTCTTCGTCCCTGTTTTCTCTTGAAAGAGGTCTAACTGAATTGTTGGACTACGATGATATTACTGCAGTGTTTAACACAAAACCCGCTTTCTCCTGTTGTAGCATGTATCAAAAAGTGGTATGCATTAAAAGTAGGCCTAAGTGTGTGGATTGATTGATCATTTGGTCGCTGAGCCAGCTAAACTCAGGGAGTAACCAGAGGACACACCTCAACTCACTCCTACATTATCCTTAGAAAATGTATGATTTGTGGATTTATGACTTCTTAAATTTGATTTTCTGTGTTCTTGCACTGCATCATACACTATCTCATATACAAAGGTGTTAATGTATGTGCTGCCCCCACATTTCAAAGTTTTAACCACTTCTCAATGAGATACCTGTTCTGAATGTCAACCGTGATCAACTTGAATGTCAACTGTGTCAACTTGATTTTAATTTGACAGTTTGACTACTGTTTGTTTTGTCCTCTGCCACAACTCAGAATCAACAAGTAATGGTTGTAAGTCATTAGCTGTTTTATTTTTTGCATTCATCTCTGCACTTTGTTTCATGTGCATAGATAAATTCAGTAAACTGGAAATATGTTTTACTTTGGTTTCCCAGTGTGAAATGACTGTATTCAGTCATAGATGAAGAGGACTGTCATAGACTATATAATTAAACCACATAGTGTGTTTGACCATTGCAATATGGGTTGTTGGAAAAAGAAATAACAAATTGTTTGCCAAGACATAAATTTTAATTCAAAACAATCTCTCATGTAAAATTAAGAGGTCTTAGAGTACCATGTGTTTCATCTTGTATAGAATAGAAAGGGGGAAAATTGTCTTATCAAACCCCAATCTCAAACAATAAAATGTTCCTCATGATTTAATTACTATAGTAATAATAACACTGGAGACAAAAGAAAGTACTGTATCTGTCCTGGTTGCATGGAACGTGTATGCAGCTCTGCAAAGTTTAACATTGCATATCTGTACACACATATTATGTTTTATTCATAAATTTACTGTTTATATATTGTTTGCACATATGGGCTACACTGTTTGGGAGAAACTGCAGTCAATTTGTTGTGTAAAAGGAACTATCTGCCAAGATTGAATAACTTAATCAGCCCTGATCTTCTCTGATGGGAAATGTAGAGGCAATGTAGAGGCACTGGCCCATAATTAGTTCTAATCACAGGGAAAGGTAGAGCTCAATGGCCATGATCAAGCGATGAATCACAGCGATGGGTGCAATACTCTGATGAGCTCTGCCACGGGGCACTAATAGTCTTCTGTGCCAGACACCTCTGGAATAGTAAAGATGGACACGCCATCAGGTCGACCATGGAGAGCGAGCTCATTAATCCACTATTAATGTTTTAACTTAATGTTTCAAACTTCTTCAGACCAAGGACCATTTAACGAATAAAAATTCCATGGACCACCAGAGCAATGGTCCATTGTGCTCACACAGTAGCACTGATCCTGTACACATCTTTCTTTTGTGCTTACGCCTAAGGGGCATAGTGGTAAGAAGAGCCGATGGATGCCATTAACACCTCCGAAGAGAGCACGGCCAGAGGCCAAACAGCATCCACTTTCATGGAAGTCAGAAAGTGATGTGGATATTACTCCACCACCACTCCGGTTTCTTCCTGCAAGGGAGCCTGGTGTGCAGCTGAGGGCAGAGGACAACCACACTCCTCTGGATCTCTTCAAGCTGTTCTTTTCAGAGGATGCTGTGGAAACCCTCTGCCGTAACACCAACAAGCAAGCTGCAAGGAGCATCGCTAGAGGTGCAAAGTACAGATGGGTGGATGTTGGACTTGCTGAATTCTATAGATTTCTTGGGCTGGTGTTCTACATGGGCATGATAAAGATGAATCAATTCAGAGACTACTGGAGAACACACAACATCTTCAAGTCCCGTAAGGCCGCTGGACCTGACGGCATTCCTGGACGCGTGCTGAGAGCCTGTGCTGGGCAGCTTGCAGGGGTCTTCACAGACATCTTCAACTGCAGGGGTCTTCACAGACATCTTCAACAGGTCCCTGGCCCAGGCAGCAGTACCAGCATGCTTCAAGACCACCTCGATAGTGCCAGTGCCGAAACACTCATCACCAACGTGTTTGAACGATTACCGCCCTGTAGCACTCACGCCCATAGTGATGAAGTGCTTTGAACGACTGGTCCTGGCACACCTCAAGAAATGCTTGCCGCCCACACTGGACCCTCTCCAATTTGCCTACAGAAGCAATAGAAGCACAGAAGATGCCATATCCACAGCGCTTCATTGTGTGCTCTCACACTTGGACAGTAAGAATGCATATGCAAGAATGCTGTTTGTTGACTTCAGCTCAGCATTCAACACAGTCATCCCCTCCAAGCTTATCGCCAAACTCGTCGACCTTGGAATCAGCAACCCCATCTGCAACTGGATCATGGACTTCCTGACCAACAGACCCCAGTTTGTTACGTCAGGCCAGAACCGGTCCACCACCCTGTCACTGAGCACCGGTGCACCACAAGGTTGTGTGCTATCCCCATTCTTCTACTCCCTTTTCACCCATGACTGCAGGCCTGCGTATGGATCCAACTCCATCATCAAGTTTGCAGATGACACCACGGTGATTGGACTCATCAGTAACAACAATGAGTCTGACTACAGGGAAGAGGTGAAGCACCTGGCTGCATGGTGTGCTGACAACAACCTGCTCTTGAACACCAGCAAGACCATGGAACTCAATGTGGACTTCAGGAAAGAGAAGGGAAACACCCACGACCCCATCCACATCAATGGTATGGCTGTGGAACGTGTCTCCAGCTTCAAATTCTTGGGGACCCACATCTC
This sequence comes from Tenualosa ilisha, assembly GCA_015244755.2. NCBI lineage: Eukaryota > Metazoa > Chordata > Actinopteri > Clupeiformes > Clupeidae > Tenualosa > Tenualosa ilisha. Next base: position 29,243 of record PYXC01000906.1, read on the forward strand.
TGAGGACCTGTCCTGGTCAACCAACACCTCAAGTCTGGTCAAGAAGGCCCACCAGCGCCTCTACTTCCTAAGGACACTAAAGAAAAACCACCTTTCCACTGGCATCCTGAGCAATTTCTACCGCTGTGCGATCGAGAGCATCCTGACTAACTGTGTGACAGTTTGGTATGGGAATTGCTCTGTCGCTGGTCGTAAGGCTCTGCAGCGAGTGGTGAAAACTGCTCAGAGAATCACAGGGACTCCACTTCCTGCCATTGAGGATGTCCATAGGAAAAGATGTCTGCAGCGGGCACGCAGCATTCTGAAGGACACCTCTCATCCTGCCAACAAACTGTTTCAACTCCTCCCCTCCAGAAGGCGCTACAGGAGCCTACAGACTAAAACCACTAGGTTCAGGAACAGCTTCTTCCCCACTGCTGTCACACTACTGAACTCTGCCCCCCACTGAACCTCACACTTTGCTGCCATAGCTATGCTGCTATAGCCCTTGGACTGCACATCTGTACATACTTAATACATCTGTACATCTGTATATACTTAATACATCTGTACATAACTGTCTCTATAGCACATCTGTATATACTTAATACATCTGTATATAACTATCTCTATAGCACATCTGTATATTGCCCTTACATTGAATCTCTATAGCACATCTGTATATTACCCTACTATCTCTTCACCTAACATGTATATTGCTCATCTGACTATTTATTATTACTACTCTTATCTGTATATAATCTGCTCTTTACTGCTGTACATACTGCATACTGTATATACTGCACTTGCTGCTCTTTGCACTTCTGATTAGATGCCAAACTGCATTTCGTTACCTGTATTTATACATGTGTAATGACAATAAAGTTGAATCTAATCTAATCTAATCTAAAAGTGCGATACATGCAACGTCTACCTTTGCCTTCAGCAAGACAGAAACTGTTTTTCTGCTTGGCATCTTAGATGAGAAGCTCTTTTCACAGCACAATCTAAGCTCTTTTCACAGCACAATCTAAGCTCTTTTGCTCTCTCTTTTGCTCCTGGCAGAGCCATTGACAGGTGGACAATGACAGCAGTTGACACACAGACACATGGACAATGACAGTGGGGAGGGGGCAGTTACAAGTGTGATACACCCATCTAATCAGTATTCATTTGAAACAGCCACTGGCTTTAGTTTGTCTTACTTTTTTACAATTTGTATTGAAACTACAACACTTCTCTAAATGCTCTTCTGACTTTTATGTAGCCAACACTTCAGGTTCAGACTTCAAAAGTCTTGGCCAGATATGTTTATAGTGTGTTTTTTTTACAATGTTTGAAGACCTTTCAAAATAGGTTTTTGTGTACTTGTATTTACACAGAATTTTAATAAAAACTAATTTCATTACATTGACTTTACTCTTATATTATTATTCCTAAGGTCTTCTAGAATATAACCCTATGTGCCACTTTTGCATATGTATTTTTAGTTAGCTGAAAAACTTAAAAATGTCAAAGTGTAGCAGACTGCCTCTGGAGACTGCCTCTGGCCCCGGACCCCTGAGTGTTAAAGGACAATTTCGGTCATCTTCACCACACATCTCCGTCGCTCAAGCTAACCAAGACTTGTCAGTACCGACGCAAGAAATTTTGGTTCAACCTATTTGGTCTCCTTGTTCAGAGAGTTAGCTAACCCCAGGGCAGAGCTTTAAACTGTTTTTTAAGATCATTCATCTCTAAATTAATAAAAAAAAGTGGTTAAAACAGTGTGGGCAAGCAGCCGCATGGCAGTTTGTTTATAGCTCTGGATTCCTGTAGTCCAAACAAGTCATGCGGTTAACACATTATGCACCACCCTGGGACACATCTAGAAACACATATCAAGAGACACACTGTTTTTTTTTGTCCATGTGGAGTCATACACAGACTCCACAAACTACAGTGCTGTTGTAAGGTGCCAGGTGATGTTTTGGGGTAACATTTTGAGCATGTTAGGACGCTAAAAACACAGTTTAAAGTTCTTCCCCCATGGGCTACCTGTTGGCGCTAACTCTGAACAAGGTGACCGTAGACGTTGGGCTCGGTTAGCTTGAGCAACAAGCTGTGTGTTGAAATTGTCCTTGAAGTTGGACAACATGTATGTATTTAAAAAAAAAAAAAAAAACATTAGGAGTATGTCCCAGTGTTATGAAATGGTTCCTAGAGTGTATAATGTAGATTTTGTAGGCTGGCCATGTCTTCCTAGCACCGCTTAATTATCATCTCCCTACAGTGCTAGTCTGGATTTGATCCCACTGAGCTCATTGTCTCAGGAGAGATTTTAACCTGTCCAATTAACAAACAAAGGGAGGTGTTGTGAATGCAGAGCTGAAATGCTATCAGTCAAGGCAAGCTATCAGTCAGGGGCTGATCCAATCTTTTTAAACTTAAACACCTCAAGCAAGCAATCGAATCTTATTACGGAATGTCCAGACCCTCTGTACGAAAATGAAAGTGTAGAACAAGGGTCTGGTTTTATTACCAGGCTACCCTACAGGTTTTGGTGGAGTGGTGATGCACAGTTACACAATAGGCTATACTAATCCAATGCACTAATGCACAATTGACCCTTCCTAAGCACCTACCAAAAAACAGCAATTGACCAATCCTACACATAGTAACGGCCTCGGCCTGGCACGTTTTGGTGCCTATGGCATCAGCAAACAAGACAGCAGAAATCATTCAAAATTGATAGGAAGAATACGTTTGTCTTTCCCAATCCCCAAAACACAACCGAGCTATGCCCGAGATGGAGTTATTTTTGAATAATTACGGTGACCATTAACTATTCATTGCAAAATATCTGTCAAAACTACAGGAAACTGACAAATATGCTGGCGAGATAGTTTACCAGGGTTTGTGTAATAATAATACAGTCCATCATACAGAGAAATATTTAGAGTTTACACTATCAACCTTATAGGTAGGTCACATTATTTTCACTATGTAATATCTAAGATCTGAGCACTCTTAAGTTTGTTTCGTTTGAGTTACTTTGAACACTGGAATGTTAAGCACTGAATAGCAGAATGATTTGTCGAACCAACACTTTTATATTCTATGTGTGGTTGCAAATGCAATGCTAAGTTTAATGATATATAGTATTGAAATGCATTGGTTCATATTGTAATATATTTTATTGCTATCAACCTTATAGATCTTATGTTGGGAATTCAATACATCAAGGTCTCGCCACAATCCTGAAACCCTCTGTGTCTGTATCAAAGTTCCTACTAGCTGCACTCCCCCCCCCCTGCCGTCATTTCACACATAAAAACACAATGCAGAATAGCCTAGCTATGGAGGTGCTGGAAAACTGGCAGGTGCACGCAGAGTGAGGGCTACACTAATATGCTTAGTGTTACACATAGAACTATAAAATAGAAAACATTATTTAAAAATAAAATATATAAAATAAATATACATAAAATAAGCAAGTATTACCTTGTGGTAAAGCTGAGATTTTCTTTTTCTGTTGGTTCATATTTTCCTTGCAAATTATCAATAGTGACAAGAGCACTGGGCAAAATTGGACTCCAGGGGCATACATTCTTCTGTAGGCATCAGATAGCACCCACTACAGGAGCACCACCACGTGCCAGTAACCCTTGGGACAGCAACAGCTTGTACTCTGTGACGTTCTGTCTGCCTTTGCTGAAGTCTGGCCTTCAAATTCCACCTCAAACTCCTTATCCTCCCAAATGAATGTCTCCAATGTCCATTTCTTTCTTGTTCTATACTGACAACTTCATTTTTACAACTTTTGAGGTGCATACGACACTGTGACTATAACACAAGACATCAAACAACCCCTCTTCTGTTACTGCCAGCATAGTAATACCAACACCTGACAAGGCATTGTATACAAGCCAATGGAGATGGACTATATTATAACACAGGGTGCCTCCTCATCGATTAGCTCCAACTTCAAGTGGCCTTACAGTGCACTTAGTTCACTTTTAGTACATTTCATTGCACTTTTCTTAGTTTGCTTTACGGACTTGTCTGATTGGACTGGCAAGGTTCTGATTTGAAAAAGAATGGTATTCACTTTTCAGCCTAGAGATGGCGCCAGATGTCTTCTCTTTTTTTAACAAGCAGGTCTTTGGCATCCTCACACATTTCACTTCCTACTCCCCAACACAAGGATGCAGGGCCTTATCATTCAAATTTGTACCTATCCAACTCCACAAACTATACACATACTACCTGTTTTCTCTGTCCCCAAAGGGCAAAAAGATGCAAAACAATGGAATCAATGTGAAGTGCAACTCAAACTAATCTTACACTAAGTCACTGCTGAAAGGAACCACCTGTAGCAACCCCCCCTCAACACACACGCACTCACCAAATTCCTTGAGGGAAAGGAGGTGGTGCTGTAGGTGTGTGTGTGTGATGGAGTTAATTCCACATTCCTCATGGAACTGTTTACTCACTGTATTAAATCATGCCTTGTATGAGGACCTTGAAGTCTTCTAGCTGCAGATGAATTTCTTCAGTACTTTAATGTCACCCTGCCTGTCTTGTGATCTAGATAGGTAGTCTTGTAGGCCTTTCATGTTCGAGTCCCAGCTTTATGAGCCTGAACTTCACTCTCTTATCTGAGGGCACGGGTCTTTCATTGCATCTGAACCAACCCCCCTCGCAGCTGTAAACATCACAGGAATTCTCATGTGAGTTAAGGTTTCAGTCTCAGGGCGCATTCACACTAGACCCCTTGGTCTGGACCAGGGTCTTGAACTGACTATGAAGCAGGTGAATTAACCTAAAAGCAGCATAAACTCCTGCCTGTAGTGTCCCTTTAAGATGAGGAGTTAGTCAATCTGGTCAGTTCTGTTACACTGCAAAGACATCTGAGATATGTCTAGTAGCAGTCTTTTTCCACATTCTGGACCAGGGATTAAGACAAAGATGTCAGGTAAAGGTAGCTAGATTCTGTTCTACGGTAAAGACTCAGTTAGCAAGATAGGACTGACAACAGGTTTTATCCATGCATAGGTCAAATGTGACAATGGACTTTGTAACAGTATGGATATAGTCTCAGTCTTTGGCGCAAGCCCCTGTCATTGAACCATTATGGCAACGGTCTGTGGTGTAGGCTCCTGATGTAGACAGGTGTAGTGGTGAGACGACTGCATATCCTGCCAATGAAAGAAGGCAGAGGCGGAACCTACCCCCAGTATCGAGACAGGGACCAACTGATGATGGAGGCTAAAAGAGGATGCGTTGATGTGTAAAAGAGGAAGTGTCCTTAAACAAGATACAGCACCCCAAATTGCTCCTGGTGGCAGGTTGGCGCCTTGCATGGCAGCCTCTGCCACTAGTGTGTGAATGCATGTATGTAAATGGGTGTATGTCAGGCATACACTGTAAAGTGCTTTGGATGCTCGTAGGAGTAGAAAAGCACTATATAAATGCAGTCCATTTACCATTTGTAGATTGGGTGACTAGAGTGATGAGCCCGAGACCAATGGAATGATGGTTGGAAGAGAAACGTCTGATTTAAAGCACCCGCAAGACTTCCTATTGGTCAGAAGAAACAGAGAATGAAAGACATTTATTGGATAGAGACAATGATTGGCTGGTTAAATGAATGAATGAATGAATGAATGAATGAATGACTGAACAACCTGAGTCTGCCTGGTAGAACTTATGCTTAAGCTTCCATTTCTTCAGAGCAGGTCACAGTAAGAAAAGGGTGAGCTTCAACATACTAAAAGTTAAACCCAAAGGGGCAAATGCAGACAGGTCCTAAAGCCCAATGGCACTCAGCCACCTTGACCAACGATGGCTGATTGACTCCTTTGGATAATCAAGTTAAGTAGATAACCATTTCTTGAGATGTAGCTGGGAAACCACATATCTGGGGTCTGTTTCTCAAAACCATCATTGCTAACTAAGTTCACAATTTTGTTGGTTGCAATGCAATTTCCCACTGCCAACCAACTAAATTGCTAACTGGTTAGCAAGTATGGTTTTAAGACACATCTGGTTCCATTTCCAATATTAATTTAACATTTTAAGTTAAACTCCCAGGCACTGACTAGAAAGGGATTTGCATAAACAAATACACATCACAATATTGCCTCACATTCTTTTCTTTCACTAAATGTGTGATGCTAGCAGGCACAGGCTGAGGGAGGAGAAGTGAACAAAGATAGCATCTCTGTGGTTTTCACTGCAGTTCTTAAAATACCAGCACAAATTCAAAACAGGTAGCCAGACACTTGTAATGTAAACATACCACCCTGAATCTTCATGGGGTTTTTCATGTCATCCAATTAGATGATAACTGGTGTTAACGACTTTGCTTCTTGGAGACTGCTAGCTCTCCTTCTCAAAATAAGCACACAGTTAATGTTTTAAATATTTGCCATTTTATTCAAACTTTTATTTTCAACTTTATTTTCATCCTATACAAAGAGAAAAAAAAACAGTAGCTCAAACTTCTTGCACAATCAAAGGAGAAAGACTTAAATTTGACTCTTCATGTAAAAGGAATCTTTTAAATATGAAAATCAAGTAGAAAAAGACACAGGGGTTCAGACCTTATTTACAAATCTTTAACAGCCTTCTGACTGCATGCAAAAGTGAGCATACATAACTTTCTTCAAAACTCAAGTGTGAATCATGATTTGTTTGAAGTGTGTGTATATGTGTTGGACTAAGTTTGATTGTATATGTTGTGTGTGTTTGAAGGAGCCTGTTACTTTTGAAGGGAATGTCTTGAAAGTTCCTGAACTACTGACTAAAATTCACCAATAAGGAGAATGTTATGACAGAATAAAAATATAGATACCCACACTTACCCATACACATACACACACACACACACACACTCAACCACACAAATAAACAATCGATTAAAACCCCTCAACCCCAGTGTGAAAAACTGTTTTCAGCTGCAAATTCTGCCTTTCAGTTTCTGACAGGAATGAACATGTATCATTTACACAGTACAAATCTGACTGAATAGAACAGAGGACTAAACTGAGTTCTATTGGGAGCTCTTCTGACTATATTACCAGGTGTATAGGAGAAACATGATGACACTGATTACCTGTGAGTACAAAGAACTACAAATACCTAGGCCTTAACACTAAAGATCTGAATGCAAGTCATCAGCAGAAACAGATCAATGGTTTACATTCCCCGCTTCAAATTAAACTGTCACACCTGATCTTCAGGTTGTAATTGCTTGTAGACTATTTGTAAATGAATGCATCATGGCTGTGTGTACTGCAATGTGTCCTGTTTAAGCTATGCCTGTGTTTGGATTCTACTGACATATCTGATGCTTTTGTTTCATGCTAGTTGTTAGCAGTGCTAAACTGACATTTAAAAGGCTTTTAAACTGTAGAATGTGTGCAGCAGGGTGTCAGAGAGAGTTCCCTCTCAGTTTCTATTCACAGAGTGGGCCATATGAGATTCAGCTACCTCCTGTCCCAAAGATGATCTATTTACATATTGGAGGCTCCTGAATGACCAGGGACAACACAACAGAATTAAAACAAAATGTGCAATATATTAATTAAAAAAACAAAACACACACACAATTAAAAATTACTGATATATACAGCTATTGTGAAACTTAGTCAATTTAAATACACCCAACCCCAGCAATATAAAATCCATTTACAGGTAATAAACAAATATAAAAAGAATCAAAACTTGAGCTAACAAAACAAGACACAGAACATGAAAAAGAACAGACAAAACAGGCTACATACAGAATCACTAGGAAAGCACTAAGAAAGCCTTCACCAACACCTAGGCCACTCTGCCAAGGTTTCCAGCACAGCCAAGCACTAAGAAAGCCTTCACCAACACCTAGGCCACTTTGCCAAGGTTTCCAGCACAGCCAAGCACTAAGAAAGCCTTCACCAACACCTAGGCCACTTTGCCAAGGTTTCCAGCACAGCCAAACATCAGTGATTCCATAAGTGCAGCAGACTATCAAAGTTGTGATTAAAAGTGAGCGTATATCAAGAGAAGACGCATTCTACTTTGTAGTAAATACGATGTGTTCTGTTGACCTGTGTATGTCTGCTTGGTCTGATGGGGACAATAATCTGATGGTATACAACTGGGGTTACTGGTTTACAAACTGGCACTGGCTGTTCAGGTGAAACAGGCCTATCAGTAATGACGACTGCTTCAAGGCTGCAGTTCTCTGCGGTTTACTTTCTTTCCATCCTGTGTTACTTACACTGCCGATTTCCCCTCTTCACACCTCCTTTCCTTCACATCCCTCTCTCTCTTACACCTGTCCTCCCTCCTGGCTGAGGAAGTAGCCCTCGCCCCTCCTCCTCACAGGTAAGGGTTGCCGTGGTGATGCAGCCCCGCCGGCATGGTGCCGGCTCTTTGGGAACGTGTGGTTGCCGTGGTGATGGTGAGGGGGCGGAGGCTGTGGCGGGTCACGCAGCGATGGGGGAACGGCAGAGGCCTTAATGGGGATGATGCGAGTGTCCATTACCTCACAGTCCACCTGCATCATCATCTCATAGCGTCCAGATGAGTTATACAGAGACTCTGCAAGGACGGGCCAGGGAAATGGAAAGTTAGGAAGAGAGAAGAGAGGGAAAGAAAAGGGAAAAGGAGAAAGAAACACAGAGAGAGGAAAGGGGAATATGAACCAAACAAAGCCTTCCTTTATACATTAAAATACATTTTAAAAATACATGCAGTATAGAACACATGATCCACTTTGTATATACTGTTAAAGAAAGAAAAAGAATAACAAAGTTTGGTCACACATGAATCCAAATGGCAAACTGCAGCTAAAGCTAACCAATTAGGGCAACCTAGGTGTAAAAGAAGTGCAAAAAAAGTGCACTATTCAAAAGTGTGCTTGGGGTCCAGCTAATGATTTTGTATTTACTGAGTGTACTATTTTCGAAGATAATGCATTAACAGTATGTTTTAAGTACACTCAAAATGCTTTGCCATATTCTTTAAAGACACTTAATGGCAACTCAAGATAATATCTTGGGACTCTCTTGTTGCATTCCTTAAGCCCTCAAAAATGTATGCTTAAACACTCATAATATAAATATATATCAAATGTGCAGCTTATGCTAACTCACTGGCATCATATGCTCACTTTCACTCTTTTTACTCATGGTACCATGCAGTTAGTTTCTATCAACACTTGGCTAAAACAACAGCTAGTACAACAGGGCTATGACTGGAATTGCTCCAAACTATTGTTTCAATGCAACATTAGTGTGTTGTCAGTGCAATACAGAATATATCAGGAAAAACACAAACAAAGAGCACCTCAAGTGCATGTAAAGTTCATTACAGGACAAAATATACTAATCAAGTATCTACTGTAGAACAGCTCAACATTGATAGACATGGCAAGCATGACCAAAGACATACAGTAGTATCTACTGGAGTGTCTGCTGGAGTACCTAATGGACTATCTCATGGAGCATCTACTGGAGTATCTATTGAGTATCTACTGGAGTATCTAATAGAGTATGTCATGGAGTATCTAATGGAGTATCAGTATCAATGCAAAACAGCTCACCATTGACAGACATGGCAGGCATGACCAGAGACATCTTGGGCCGTGATGTTTTATTGTGGCTGATGGCAGGGAGCAGAAGGTGATCCTGTAGGCCAGGAGGGACAGAGGTTAGGGCAAGCCTAGAAACATTTTTTTGTTTGTTTTTTTACTGTCTATGGCGCTGTTGGAAAAGCAAGCTCATGGTGGCCATAAAAGGTAGAAAATGTGTACATTTAATGGTTTGTAAGAAGAACAATGTGGCAGTGTATAGGCCTACACTGTAAAACTGACCTGGCCTACCATTAAATAACATCAAAACTCCAACAGAAAGCATCCAGAAAGCATTGGTGAACTGCACTTCAAAGTTGTGACTGTTAACTAATATGAATACTAGCACTAGTAAACAAGAACAGTATTGTTAACTAACATGAACACTAACATTAGTAAACAAGAACAATATTGTTAACTAATATGAACACTAGCACTAGTAAACAAGAACAGTATTGTTAACTAATATGAACACTAGCACTAGTAAACAAGAACAGTATTGGGAATAATATGAACACTAGCATTAGTAAACAAGAACAGTATTGTTAACTAATATGAACACTAGCACTAGTAAACAAGAACAGTATTGGGAATAATATGAACACTAGCACTCATAAGAAAGAACAGTATTGTTAACTAATATAAACACTAGCACTCATAAGAAAGAACAGTATTGGGAATAATATGAACACTAGCACTCATAAGAAAGAACAGTATTGTTAACTAATATAAACACTAGCACTCATAAGAAAGAACAGTATTGTGACTAAAAACAATATAGCCAGAAGTCACAACTGAAATTTGGTTTATTAAATATTCGTTCGCTCTCCTCAAAGACGACTTTAATAAATGAATTTATTTCTGATAATCAAATTGACATACTCTGTCTTACAGAAACCTGGCTAAAACCTGATGAATACCTCCCACTAAATGAAGCTACCCCCCCAGTCATCTAAATTATCACATACCACGTTGTTATGGCCGTGGTGGTGGAGTAGCCACAATTCACAATTCAAATCTCATTATGGCCCCTAACCTTGATTATATTTTTAAATCTTTTGAAGTTCTTGTCCTTAACTTGATTCATCCTGATCTGATCCTGATGTAACATTATATAGACCTCCAGGCCCCTACACTGAATTCTTATCAGAATTCTCTGACTTCCTGTCCTCTCTAGTCATTAAAACAGAAAAGATAATCATATTAGGAGATTTTAATATCCACATCGATGTTGCAAATGATAGCCCGGCAATTAGATTCCAATCTCTGCTTGATCACATTGGCTTCTGCCAAAATGTAAATACACCTACACATCAAGGTAACCACACCGTTGATCTTGTTCTGACACATGGAGTACAAATAGAACAACTTACAACCCTACCTCAACACTCTACACTAACTGACCACTACTTATTAATTTTAAAAATCATATTAGACTATGTAGCACCTAATTCAGTCTACTACTACACTAGAAACATAACTCCCAAAACTACAGATGACTTCATAGCAAACATTCCGTCTCTCCTTGAGCCTCTGCTGAGCCAATATATCCCTGTATTAGAAGGCTCTACGCCAAGCCCAACCCAAGTTGATCAATTAACTGACAGTGTTGTAAATGTACTATTGTACTAAGAAAAAATTGCCCCATGGTATACCACACAGACCCGCTTACTGAAACAAGCTGCTCGTAGACTTGAAAGGAAATGGTATGCCACTAAACTTGAAGTGTTCCGCCTTGCTTGGAAAGATAGCTTAAAAGAGTACAAGACAGCACTTAACAACGCCAAATCAGCATATTATTCCTCACTTATACACAATAATAAAGATAATCCAAAATTCCTTTTTAACACTATATCCCGTTTAACAAAAATCAGGAACGAGGTGTCCCATTCCATTCCAATAACTCTAAGCAGCAAGGACAGAGGTCAGAGTTAGCCTAGCCTAACCCTAGATTTATAAATAGGATATGTATGTTTGATATTGTATGAAGAGATAGAGTATATGTTTACACACAGGATATGCATGTTTAATTTCATATGGAGGGACAGAGGTTTATACACAGAATATGTATGTTTCATATTGCATAGAGGGACAGAGAACGTGATTTTAGACGTGTGCTTCTCCAAAATATTCTGAACAGTTAACACTGAGCATTACACATTACACAGGTTCACATATCGCTGATGAAGAAATTACATGATAGCCTAACTGGTCTAAAGGATGATTGTGAGCATATTTTATGAACTGGCTAATATGGCCTCAGTGTTGTGTTTACTCCGCATGCCTTGTTGTTAATTGGTTAATTTTAGGTTGTTTCTAATTGGTTGATGTGCTCTGATGGCTCTTTCTGATTGGTTGATGTTCTCTAAGGGTTGTTTCTGATTGGTTCTAGTTCAGTTTCTCACCCGTCTGAAGGACACCACGTAGAAAGTGTCCTCTCGTCGGTCAATGGCGTCTAGGAACTCACTGTAGCTGATTTCAGGGCCGGGGAAGACCTGCAGCTGGCTGTGGATGTCAATGGTCAGAGTTTAAAGCACAGGGCCCTCATTTGTCAACAGTGTGTAGAAAACATTCTAAATTCTATCGTATGAGCCAAATTTAGAATGGGCATAAGTGTAAGTGTAACAATAGTGGTTTTTATCAAACAATTGCAGGCTGGCAATTTGCACACCAGTAAGTGATCCACAATGATAAGTCCCACACCTTCTAAATCACTGTGCTTGCACACGCTCAGGTTCAGTTGCATCCTGAAACACCCCTAACTAACCATATATGGTATGAATAACCTCTCTAACATAGGTGAATTTCAAAAACATGGGAACAAAAACGCACTCCCTGCTGTGCGCAATGCATTCTAAATCTCTAAGATGAGCTATACTTCATTTTCAATTGGCTTTCCTTTGTGTGTTTGAAACACTTTTGCTTAGATTTATCCACGTGTCTGACTCAAATTATATGGATTAGTTCATCTGGTAATTATCAATAAACTGAAACACTAAACAGATATAAAACACTGTTTCATATGCTGTGAGATTCGTGATCGTTTTTACTTGTAGTTTTGCAGTTCTGCTTACGCATGGTCAGAGGTGTGCGTATATTTAAGCACATTTCTAAGCTCAGGTACAAGTTAATAAATCCCACACTTTGTGCAAGAATGATCGCTCGCACCCTTTATGCACAGATCTTTGCTCAAGTATGCCTGATAAATGAGGCCCCAGGAATCAGAGAAGAAGCTGTAGTATCTACTGTAGTATCCAAAGGAATATCTACTGTAGTACCCTAAGTAATATCTACTGTAGTATCTAAAGGAATATCTACTGTAGTACCCTAAGGAGTATCTACTGTAGTACCTGAAGGAATATCTACTGTAGTACCCTAAGGAATATCTATTGTAGTATCTTAAGGAATATCTACTATAGTACCTTAAGGAATATCTATTGTAGTATTTTAAGGAATATCTACTGTAGTACCTTAAGGAATATCTACTGTAGTATCTTAAGGAATATCTACTGTAGTACATATCTACTGCAGGCTCTAAAGGAGTATCTACTGTAGTATACACTGTAGTATTTATTGAAGTACCTTCGATAGTATCTACTGGAGTATACACTGTAGTATTTATTGAAGTACCTTCGATAGTATCTACTGGAGTATACACTGTAGTATTTATTGAAGTACCTTCTGCAGTATCTACTGGAGAATCTACTGTACTGATAAAATGAGTGGAGAATCCACTTTGTTAAGATATTAACTTGCATTGCTGCTAGTTTTTCCCCACCTCTCTATGGATCTGTGTGCCTGAATGGGGAGATACCGGGAGAAGTTGGTCTTCCTGTGCTGTGTCTTCTGCTGAAGTGAAGAAAGAAAAGGTCATTCTTCTACTCAGGAAAGCAGTGAAGAGAAAAACAATCATGATACAAGGCAACAGGAGACATTCCACTGAGGCCAATTAATTCAGTTAACCCAATTGGCCCGAGGCTATTTTCAGGGTAATTTCACTGCCTTTACGTTTAAGCTCTTATCTCAGTCATTATAATGGCTAACTACACATGCTATATCTTCTTATTTTCAGGACAGCCAGGACTATCCAAATCTGGCAGTGGTTGATGTGGTACTACTTGCTTATGGCGAAAAAATATTTTTTTTTTTACATATTGTTTTCCATTTTTGCACCATTGGAAGCGTGCCAGTCCAAATATATAACCCCAACCCTAAGAATCATGATGCTCAGATAATGTATAACGTTACCTATGGTTACTTGCTAAAACATATATTCAGATTTTCTGATATTCTGAGTATTTAATTGTTTTCATATTTTATTGTACAGAGAAGAATGGAGGTGCAATAACAACAGGGCTGCATCATATTTCTCTCTATTGCTTTTGTAGGAGCCGAAATTACATTACTAGCATTTACCCAGGCTATATGAAAGACAGGGGTCTGACAACAAATTCTCATATGGAAAAGAAATTGATTCATTCTGGAGTGCAATGCAGAAATTTGATGTGATTTCAAGACCAGATTACTGCGAAACCGCTAACCATACAGAGGAATATTATACACCATTAGAATCGGGATCCCCTGTTTATTTGCAATATGCGGTTTGAGTGTTGAATATGAATGAAGAGATCATGAGATATTTCACTGAGAAGAATGGGTATGAGATGAATGCAGAGCTGTATTAATATTAGTATTTTCAAGAAAATTCAAAGCTAACTTTCTCGCGCATTGTTCATCACAGGGACTAGGTTGTGCAGTTTCATGTGATATGTGTATGCTATCTGTGTGATTAGAAAGTATTCTAATTGAATGGGTATGAATTCTCAGGCACTTTCCACGTACTTGGCGTGTCAGGCACATAGGGTTAATTTAAAGAAAACGTCACCTTTGTATGAATCTGGGTTATTCATCATCTTACCTGGAGCTACATATAAGAGCAAAAGCAATTGGTCTCATTGAATGTCTCGGTGCATTTCTTTTACTCAATCTAGGCCAACGTACCTACGTGCTACTGTGCTACTTTGGGTAGGTTCAGTGTGATGTACCTGAGCAACGTTGGGTAGGTGCAGTGTGACGTACCTGAGCAACGTTGGGTAGGTGCAGTGTGATGTACCTGTGCCATGTTGGGTAGGTGCAGGTGTGATGTATCTGTGCCATGTTGGGTAGGTGCAGTGTGATGTACCTGTGCCATGTTGGGTAGGTGCAGTGTGATGTACCTGTGCCATGTTGGGTAGGTGCAGTGTGATGTACCTGTGCCATGTTGGGTAGGTGCAGTGTGATGTACCTGTGTCATGTTGGGTAGGTGCAGGTGTGATTTACCTGTGCCATGTTGGGTAGGTGCAGTGTGATGTACCTGTGCCATGTTAGGTAGGTGCAGGTGTGATGTACCTGTGCCATGTTGGGTGGGTGCAGTGTGATGTACCTGTGCCATGCTGGGTAGCTGCAGGTGTGATGTACCTGTGCCATGTTAGGTAGGTGCAGGTATGATGTACGTACCTGTGCTACCTTGGGCTTTTTGACTATTTTAGGCTTCCCTCCAGACTTGGTGCGGTCGATCTGGTGGCGATGGACCCAGCCTCGCAACTCATCAGCCAGTCTGCCAACAGAACACACACCACTTGGCATCAGCACACAAGTCTGTGACATAGAGAAATCACCAATCACACAAGCACATCTTGCACTCCTACAACTTACTTAGGCTCCAACTTACCGCTGCACTCACACTAGGCTGACGCGCTAGTGCATCTCATTGACTTTACACAGGTATACGTTACGTAATTCCGGACCCAACGCAAATTTCATGGAAACGGGTGGTTTGAGCTTGGCTGCGGGCGGGAACGAGCGGCTAAAAAAAACACTGCGGGTTTGTGCGTGATAGCAATGCAGGCTAACCTAGCTATTACAGGATCTCAGCAGAACATTAAACAAGGTGTGTATTCTGCCTCTCCATAAGAAATCATGCATAAGGTTGATTTTGACTTAGCTCATTGGCTTAGAAAATACTGCCACCTTGTGGACATATACGAAACTGCTCTATCTGCGTAAGTTACGGTTCATGTTTAGGTTTTCTACCTTTGTATTCAGTGAACACCATGATTTCCAACACTATATTTACGTTCCACATACACACTGGACCCTTGGACATTATTCGTTTGTAAGTAGATATTTTGTGTTAGCATATGATATGAGGTAAAGCTACACTGAATTTGGCTAGTTTAATTTGGTTTAATTGGCTCTACATGTAATGTTTGTTTCTTATGTTTAGCGGTTAGTCATGCTAGGTCTCATCACGACCGTGTTGGCTAAAAATAGATTTCCACTCAGGACTGTGATTGTGGTTAGGGACTATGTTGACTGTAACACATTCATTATGTGAAATTTATGTATCCTTATTTCTATACTTTCTTGAAGTTTAACAAAAAATAAATAGAAATACACATGCAAACGTGGATTTATGAATGAGTGCCAGCCATCATTCAAGTGTTAGCTGCTGTCTAGTTCTGCAAACAGACCGGAACGCAGTGCGAGGGCAGCATAGTGTGAACACCACTGAAACCAAACATGGCAAGTCCGACATTTGGAAACAAGAATTTTAAAAATAAATGCAAACAACGAAATAGACGCCTATTCACAGTGCGTCAAATGACGCGCAGGGAGAGAAACGAAACAAATAACCCCAATCTCAATTAATAGCATAAATGGCGTGTTTCTCTTGCGGGACGTAAAAAGACACAAAATCAGTGCATCTCTATTACTGTGCGGGTATAAATTCTCAGAGTTTCGCGGGTTGCAGGCGGGAGTGGACACACACATCGCGGGATTGGGCGGACACGGGCGGTAATGGTCAGAAATTCAGAGGGAGCGGGCAGGAGCGGAGTTCTCTACATTGCATCACTAATGTTGGTAGCACGAAGTTGAAAAATACTGAATGTTGAAAAATATTCAACTTTTCATGGACTTTTCAATACACGTGTCAGCCAGTCATATTACATGAATTCAAAGAAGCAAAGATGGTTCAAACAAAGATGAGAGTTACAAAGCTCTGGTGGGGTAATGTTTGCAAAGAACTGAAGATAAAGGCTTCTTCCTGCTTAGATTATGAAAAAGCTTGTCAGAAAGTATAACTGTAAAAGCTAACGAGTCCCAACTGGTTGTTAAAGCTGACAATCTCACTACACCTCGAGCATCGTGAGCCGCTAGGACAAGTCACTAGCATGCGCTGACACTCCTGTCTAATGCCTGTCTGCCATAATGATGAGCTGTTTTAGCGGAGAACTATAACAAACCATAACTGAGTCTTCTGATCAAATTACAGCATAAATGGCGTAGTAATTGTGGTTAGCTAGCCTGAGAGAATCTTTGCCACTGAGAAACATTTAAAAAGCTCCAACATGGGTACTACATACTGGTTGTGTGTCTGTGCGTGTGCGTTTATGTCTGTGTGTGTGTGTGTGTGTGTGTGTGCGTGTGTGCATGTGTACCTGAGGGACTCAGATCGGTTGAACTGCCTGCAGTCCGGAGAGGAGAAGTAGATCAGATCCTTCAGGTCACTAAACACACTGCTCAGGTTTCTGCAGACACACACACACAAAAATAGTGACATTGTGGTGAAGTTACATTACATTAACAATATAATAAGACACGCACAGTGCTTTATATGTTCCAGTATTTACTGGTGGACAAAGGAGGGGTTTAAAATCTGATTAAGACCACAGGCGCACCTAAAGTGGTCAGAGTCTGCTGTGTCTCTGGGTAGGTCACCCCCCCATCTGTCCTGAGCCCCCTCCTCAGGGAGCGACTCGCCCTCAGATGGCATCCTCGCGCTCATGCCTGATTGGTTGAGCTCCTGCTCATTCTCAAACCCCAGAAGGTGTCTCCCCGTGTGAGCTGACAAACTCTGCTGCAGTGCCGACTCCAACTTCCTGTCCAAGATACTGAGGGAGAGAGATAGAGACACAGAAAGAGAAAGAGAGAAAGAGAAAAAACAGAGAGAGAGAGAGGTACTGTGTAATGAGTGTTATTTAGCAATCAGAGAGAGTCATGATAAATAAAAGCAAAAACTAACGTCAACTGATGTTAATGTATGTATTTACACATGAGTGTATGACTGCGATTGATTGATTGTGGTAGAAGGTCTTGGCACAG
This sequence comes from Tenualosa ilisha, assembly GCA_015244755.2. NCBI lineage: Eukaryota > Metazoa > Chordata > Actinopteri > Clupeiformes > Clupeidae > Tenualosa > Tenualosa ilisha. The sequence continues at coordinate 46,968 of PYXC01000906.1, forward strand.
TCATGTTTGATTGTTTGATTGATTGTGGTAGAAGGTCTTGGCACAGTCATGTTTGATTGTTTGATTGATTGTGGTAGAAGGTCTTGGCACAGTCATGTTTGATTGATTGATTGATTGTGGTAGAAGGTCTTGGCACAGTCATGTTTGATTGTTTGATTGATTGTGGTAGAAGGTCTTGGCACAGTCATGTTTGATTGTTTGATTGATTGTGGTAGAAGGTCCTGGCACAGTCATGTTTGATTGTTTGATTGATTGTGGTAGAAGGTCTTGGCACAGTCATGTTTGATTGTTTGATTGATTGTGGTAGAAGGTCTTGGCACAGTCATTCCTGCTCATAGATGAGTGGTGTGAATGAAACACACTGTTGCTAGTGCTTGCACAGCCCCTCCTGCATACAGGCATTATGCTCATCACAGTTAGAGTTACAGACAGCAGTGTAAGATGGGGATTCATTTAGGCTTGGGATTGGGTTACACTGGGGACTGTTTGAAATACTGATAAAGAAGAAGACATACACACACACACACACACACACACACACACACACAGAAAGAAAGAGGAGAGTAATGGTACCTGACAGGGCCAAAGCTGAAGGTGACGAAGAGAAGAACGACCATCACACACACCGCTCTCTTGTTGTTGCTCGACTCACTACCCTGTCAGGGCAAAACACAAACAGTTAAAAACACTCCCACACCCACGCACACACACACACTCAGTTACACTCAAAGCTAAACAAGAAAGCCCCCACACATAAGCCATCCCACCCCCCCCCCCCCCCCCACACACACACACTCAGTTACACTCAAAACAAAACAGGAAAGCCCCCACACATAAGTCATCCCACACTCCCACACACACACACACACTCAGTTACACTCAAAGCAAAACAAGAAAGGCCCCAGTCATCAGCCATCCCACAATCCCACAAACATACACACACACACAGTTACACTGTTACAGAATGTGGAGGCTTTCCAAGAAGATCTCTACACCATCAGCCATCCCCTCCACATACACACCATGGATCACACACACACACACACAACACACACACACACACACAAAAGGGGCAAGAGTTCTCCTGCCTCTTTGCAGGCGAGACGTTCCCTCAGGGCCTGGTTCTCGCGGCGGAGCCGCTGGTTCTCCAGCTGCGCTTCTCTCAGCTGGGCCTCAAGACTCTGCAGATACTCCTTCTTCTTCTTGCGCGACTGACAGGCCGACTCTCGATTCTTAATCATCCGCTGCTGCCTCTTCAGGACCTTCATCTAAAAGCAAAGGGCCAAGGGCAAAGGTCAGGTCTTCCACCCATTTACACTCACAATATTTTATTTGATTCATTTAATTTCTTTATGCACTTATCAGACGTTGTTATTCAAGGCAACTTACATTTGGCAACTATCAATGACATCAAGGCCAGTCTCCCCTAAAGAGACTTAGGGTTAAGTGCCTTACATCAGGGCCAGTCTCCCCTAAAGCAACTTAGGGTTAAGTGCCTTACATCAGGGCCAGTCTCCCCTAAAGAGACTTAGGGTTAAGTGCCTTACATCAGGGCCAGTCTCCCCTAAAGAGACTTAGGGTTAAGTGCCTTACATCAAGGCCGGTCTCCCCTAAAGAGACTTAGGGTTAAGTGCCTTGCTCAAGGGCACAATGGTGGCAGCCAGATTCAAACCCACAATTTCCAGGCTACTAGCATGCTAACTAGGTTCCTTAACCACTATGCCACCACCGCCCACATGTAGAGACCAAAGTAGTAGTATCAGTAGTATTACTCACATCGATGTCTGTGTTGCCAGGTAGGGCTGATGCAGGGATGATGGGCTTGCTGGCCGGGAGAGCAGCAGCAGCATTAGCGCAGTGGGGCATGCTGGGAGATACAGGCTCCATCTTCACTATGGCCGGAGAGGAACCCAGACACACAGATGGAGAGATGACACTGGGAGTGGAGGAGAGACAGAGAAATAGACAGTTAGGCAGACAGGTAGATAGGTAGATAGCTAGACAGACAAATAGATAGATAGATAGATAGATAGACAGACAAATAGATAGATAGACAGATAGATAGATAGACAGACAAATAGATAGATAGATAGATAGACAAATAGATAGATAGATAGATAGATAGATAGATAGACAGACAAATAGATAGAAGATAGATAGATAGACAGACAAATAGATAGATAGATAGATAGATAGATAGATAGATAGATAGATAGATAGACAGACAAATAGATAGATAGACAGATAGATAGATAGACAAATAGATAGATAGATAGATAGACAAATAGATAGATAGATAGATAGACAGACAAATAGATAGATAGACAGATAGATAGATAGACAGACAAATATAGATAGATAGATAGATAGATAGATAGATAGACAGATAAAGCCAGGGTACCTGTGTTTGCCTGTCTGTGTGTGTGTGTGTGTGTGTATGTGTGTTTGTGCCTGTGTGTATATGTGTTTGTGCCTGTGTGTGTGTGTGCCTGTGCCTGTGTGTGTGTCTGTGTGTGTGTGCGTGTCTGTGTGTTTGTGCCTCTGTGTGTGTGTGTGTGTGCCTGTGTGTCTGTGTGTGCGTGTATGTGTGTGCACCTGTGTGTGTGTCTGTGTGTGTGTTTGTGCCTGTGTGTGTGTGTGTGTGTCTGTGTGTGTATGTGTGTTTGTGCCTGTGTGTGTGTATGTGTGTTTGTGCCTATGTGTGTGTGTCTGTGTGTGTGTGTATGCTTGTGTGTCTGTGTGTGCGTGTGTGTGCCTGTGTGTGTGTGTGCCTGTGTGTGAGTGTTTGTGCCTGTGTGTGTGTCTGTGTGTGTGTGTATGTGTGTGTGCTTGTGTGTCTGTGTGTGCGTGTGCTGTGTGTGTGTGTGTGTGCGTGTGTGTGCCTGTGTGTGTGTGTGCCTGTGTGTGTGTGTATGTGTGTGTGCTTGTGTGTCTGTGTGTGCGTGTGCCTGTGTGTGTGTGTGTCTGTGTTTGTGCCTGTGTGTGTGTGCCTGTGTGCGTGTGTGTGTGTGCGTTTGTGCCTGTGTGTGTGTTTCTGTATGTGCGTGTATGTGTGTGTGCCTGTGTGTGCGTGTATGTGTGTCTGTGTGTGTGTATGCGTGTATGTGTGCCTGTGTGTGTGTGTGTGTTGTGTGTGCATGTATGTGTGTCTGTGTATGTGTGTGCATGTATGTGTGTGTGTGTGCATGTATGTGTGTGTGTGCGTGTATGTGTGTGTGCCTGTGTGTGTGTGTCTGTGTGTGTATGTGTGTTTGTGCCTGTGTGTGTATGTGTGTGTGTGCCTGTGTGTGTGTGTGCCTGTGTGCGTGTATGTGTGTTTGTGCCTGTGTGTGTGTATGCGTATGTGTGTCTGCGTATGCATGTGTGTGTGTGACTGTTTGTGTGCCGTGCCTGTGTGTGTGTGTGTGTGTGTGTGTGCCTGTGTGTGTATGTGTGTTTGTGCCTGTGTGCGTGTATGTGTGTGTGTGTGCCTGTGTGCCTGCGTATGTATGTGTTTGTGTGTTGTTGTGTGTGTGTGTGTGTGTTGTGCCTGTGTGTATGTTTGTGTGTGTGTGTGTGCATGTATGTGTGCCTGTGTGCATGTGTGTTGTTTGTGCCTGTGTGTGTGTGTGCGTGTATGTGTGCCTGTGTGCATGTGTGTGTGTTTGTGCCTGTGTGTGTGTGTATGTGTGCCTGTGTGTATGTGTGTGTGTTTGTGTGTTTGTATGTTTGTGCCTGTGTGTGTGTGTATGTGTGCCTGTGTGTATGTGTGTGTGTGTGTGTGTGTGTGTTTGCTTGTGCCTGTGTGTATGTGTGTGTGTGTTTGTGCCTGTGTGTGTGTGTGTGTGAGTGTGTGTGTGTGTGTTTGTTTGTGCCTGTGTGTATGTGTGTGTGTGTATGTGTGCCTGTGTGCATGTGTGTGTGTTTGTGCCTGTGTGTATGTGTGTGTGTGTGTTTGTGTGTGTGTATGTTTGTGCCTGTGTGTGTGTGTGTATGTGTGCCTGTGTGTATGTGTGTGTGTGCGTGTTTGCTTGTGCCTGTGTGTATCTGTGTGTGTGCGCGTGTATGTGTGCCTGTGTGCATGTGTGTGTGTTTGTGCCTGTGTGTGTGTGTATGTGTGCCTGTGTGTGTGTGTGTGTTTGTGTGTGTGTTTGCTTGTGCCTGTGTGTGTGTGTTTGTGCCTGTGTGTATGTGTGTGTGTGTGTGTGTGTGTGCTCACCTGGACGGCTCTGTCCCTGCAGGATAAGTGCTTTGGCAGGGCTGGGTGTCTGGGGAACAGGGAGTGCAGCCACACACACGGGCCGCGGCTGGATAGGAGGCTTACTGCTCAGGATGGAGCTGGCCTTCAGACTCGCCACTGAGGGAATCACTACACACAGACAACACCAGAGAATATGAGAACGTGTCTCTGCCTTAGTCCCTTACCACACACACAAACATACACACATGCACGCACGCTCATGTGCACACACACACACACAGCAGAGTGTGTGTGTGTGTGTGTGTGTGTGTGTGTGTGTATGTGTGTGTGTGTTGTGTGTGTGTGTGTGTGTGTGCGTATGCACCTGTGGCCTGTGTGGGGGGGTCAATGGTGGCCAGTGGCTGGCTGGGGGCGGGGGCCTGCGGCTGCTGGACTGGGGCTGCTGCGGGGGGACAGCAGAGGCCACTGTCACCTCCATGGTGCTCAGAGGGGGGCACAGAACATCTCCAAACATGTAGGGAGGTGTCGGGGGGTTCTCCCCTTTCACCGAGACCTGAGCGAGAAAGGAAAGGAGAGGCAGAAGAGAGAGAGAAAGACAGAGAAAGAGAGAGAGGGGAGAGGCAAAGCAGAGGAGGGAGAGAGAGAGAGAGGGAGACAAAAGACAGAGAGAGAGGGAGAGAAAGACAGAGGGAGACAAAAGACAGAGAGAGAGGGAGGAGGAGAGGGAGAGACAGGCAGAGAGAGAGGGAGACAAAAGACAGAGAGAGAGAGGGAGGGGGATAGACAGACAGGGGGTGAGAGAAAAGAAAAGGGATTAAGTTACACAGCTGCAACTAACTAGCTGTGAAAACACAGTGCTTGTGAGGTGCGAATGAGTGTGTACACACACACACAAACACAAATACATGCACACACACACACACAGACCCACACCTGTGGATCAGGAGAAGGAACGTCTGAAGGTGGAGAAGAGGCTGGAGAAGGAGGTTCTGCCTTCACCTGAAACACTAAAAACACACACAAAGTTCTTATGAATAACTACACACACACACACACACACAAAGTTATGTAGCCTAACATTTAACACACAAACAGACACTTCTTATGAAACACTAAACACACACACACACACACAGACAGTCCTAACACTTAACACACAAACACACTTCTTATGAAACGCTAAACACACATCGTTCTAATGTAGCCTAACACTTACACACAAACACACACTTTGCATACACATGAAACACTGGATACACACTGCTACGCATGAAACACACAAACATTAAACATTTCTATTGTGCCTGGCACACTCCTTTTAATAGCTGAGAATGCTCACAGCAAAACTACTGGCCTACTACACTTCACATCTACACCAATTAGTCATTAAGCTTTAGCCATCAATCATTAACATGACACCCTAGCCCAAACCACAGGTCAGCATAAGTCTGTTTTAGGTAGCTAGGCTACTAATATCACATCGTAAGTTTGTAGGTTGATGCATGTAGTAACATGATATGATCCTGATAATCTGTAATTTACAACGCGCATGACTCCCAGAATTATACGAGTTACTTGTGACTGCAGACATGTGCAGATACACACTTCACTGAGAAAAGACTTGACAACATAAACACAAACACAACATAAATATACAAGGCCTGGACACAACACAGCAAGCAGATACACACTTCACTGAGAAAAGCCTTGACAACATACACACAAACACAACATAAATATACAGGGCCTGGACACAACACAGCAGGTCAAGATGAGACTGATTGTGGTTTCCACATTTAACTACATGTTTTGGGGATAAAGTCCTGAATGAACAAACACACACACACACACACACAGACACACACACACACACACACACACACACACACACACACTCACGCATGTCAATGGGCAGAGGCTGAGTTAAGGTCATCTCTTCCTTGACAACAGGTATATCACCTTCAGAGAGAAACAGAGTGGGAAAGCATTAGCTGCTACGCTACCATCACATAACTGCAATGCTGTTACATTGGCCGCTATGCTGTTACATTAACTGCTCTGCTGTTACATTAGGTGCTATGCTGTTACATTAGCCGCTATGCTGTTATTTTAGCTGCACACTGTTACATTAGCCGTTATATCACCATCATGTACTGGCACACTATTACGTCAGCCGCTAAGATACCATTTGCACACTATCACATTAGCCGATCTGCTGTTACATTAGCCGCTATGCTACCATCATGTACCTGCACACTGTTACATTAGCCACTCCACTGTTACATTAGCCACTATGCTACCATCATGTACCTGCACACTGTTACATTAGCCACTCCGCTGTTACATTAGCCGCTGCGCTACCATCATGTACCTGCACACTGTTACATTAGCCACTCCGCTGTTACATTAGCCGTTATGCTACCATCATGTACCTGCACACTGTTACATTAGCCACTCCGCTGTTACATTAGCCGTTATGCTACCATCATGTACCTGCACAGTGTTGCATGTTATGACAAAGTGAAAGCACTCTAGTGTACTTAAAGTCAGTGCCATAAAGCAGTTAAAATGTCAAAATATTCCACCTCTCAAATGCACTCTTGTTTGTGTTCACCTGTTTTAATGTCTATTTTAAGTCTTTGTGTGCCTTACAGACAGTCAACTTATAGATTTGAACTTCTATTTCCCACCTGCTTAATAGATAGTCAAGCAGTATTCCTATTGGAAAACACATTCAAACCTGATTAATAGCCAGTATAGTATGTCTGTTTGTAAACACATTCAAACCTGCTTAAAACTGACTCTTCTTCCAGTGCCTGTGTCCCGGCGTGACCCACATACCTAGTGACTGTAATAAATTAGTCCAATAGCTGCAATGCTAGGGGCAGGAGAGCAAAATGCCATCATGTGTTATCATCTCAGTGGAGCATGACGCCCATGGCTGATAGCAACAGATGTATGCCCTTGTTTCATATCAGATCAACCTAGTTGCTCAGTTTTGAACTACACAAGGTTTATTTAGGTCCCTGCACAGTTGTATTAATAGTTCATTACTGTCTCAGTGACTACTTCACTAATGGTGTTTAGCCGTGAGTTCACCTGTCAGGAGGTTATCGCTGAGGTTTTTCCATGGCGACGTGGGGTTGTCAGGGTCAAGGGTCAGCACTAGGTCATTGTCAAGCTGCAAAGACACCAGCGAGAGGTCAGGGAATACAATACTTCTTTGGATCATAACTACTGCAGTGTAGCTGGGTCTCCTATGTGTGTATTATGTTGTTCTGTGTGTATTATGTTGTTCTGTGTGTCTGCGTGTCCAATGTTGTTCTGTGTCTGCGTCTGTACATTCACTTGTGTGTGTTATGTGGCTCTGTGTGTGTGTGTGTGTGTGTGTGTCTGCATGTCTGTGTCTCAAGTGGATTTGTGTGTGTGTGTGTGTCTCCATGTCTGTGTCTCAAATGGATTTGTGTGTGTGTGTGTGTGTGTGTGTGTGTGTGTGTGCATGTCTGTGTCTCAAGTGGATCTGTGTGTGTGTGTGTATGTGTCTGCATGTCTGTGTCTCAAGTGGATTTGTGTGTGTGTGTGTGTGTCTCCATGTCTGTGTCTCAAATGGATTTGTGTGTGTGTGTGTGTGTGTGTGTGTGTGCATGTCTGTGTCTCAAGTGGATCTGTGTGTGTGTGTGTGTGTATGTGTCTGCATGTCTGTGTCTCAAGTGGATTTGTGTGTGTGTGTGTGTGTGTCTCCATGTCTGTGTCTCAAATGGATTTGTGTGTGTGTGTGTGTCTGTGTGTGTGTCTGCATGTCTGTGTCTCAAGTGGATTTGTGTGTGTGTGTGTGTCTGCATGTCTGTGTCTCAAGTAGATTTGTGTGTGTGTGTGTCTGCATGTCTGTGTCTCAAGTGGATTTGTGTGTGTTTGTGTGTGTGTGTGTCTGCATGTCTGTGTCTCAAGTGGATTTGTGTGTGTGTGTGTGTGTGTCTGCATGTCTGTGTCTCAAGTGGATTTGTGTGTGTGTGTCTGCATGTCTGTGTCTCAAGTGGATTTGTGTGTGTGTGTGTGTCTGCGTCTCAAGTGGATTTGTGTGTGTGTGTGTGTGTGTGTCTGCATGTCTGTGTCTCAAGTGGATTTGTGTGTGTGTGTGTGTGTGTGTGTCTGCATGTCTGTGTCTCAAGTGGATTTGTGTGTGTGTGTGTGTCTGCATGTCTGTGTCTCAAGTGGATTTGTGTGTGTGTGTGTGTGTGTGTGTGTGTGTCTGCATGTCTGTGTCTCAAGTGGATTTGTGTGTGTGTGTGTGTGTCTGCATGTCTGTGTCTCAAGTGGATTTGTGTGTGTGTGTCTGCATGTCTGTGTCTCAAGTGGATTGGTGTGTGTGTGTGTGTGTGTGTGTCTGTGTCTGCATGTCTGTGTCTCAAGTGGATTTGTGTGTGTGTGTGTGTGTGTGTGTGTGTGTTTGTGCATGTCTGTCTCAAGTGGATCTGTGTGTGTGTGTGTGTGTGTGTGTGTGTGTGTGTGTGTCTGCATGTCTGTGTCTTAAGTGGATTTGTGTGTGTGTATGTGTGTGTGTGTGTGTGTGTGTGTGTGTGTGTGTGTGCGTCTGCATGTCACGTCTCCTGCTACCCTGTACTCACATCTATTGATACATTCACAGTTCAATGAGCCCTGCTTATAAGACCTATGTGCCTGCTTATAAGACATATGTGCCTGCTTATAAGACCTATGTGCCTGCTTATAAGACCTATTTGCCTGCTTATAAGACCTATGTGCCTGCTTATAAGACCTATGTGCCTGCTTATAAGACCTATTGTGCCTGCCTGCTGCGTGTCTATGTGTATGTGCCTTTCCGTCTGTCTATCCAACTGTGTTTTGTTCTGTGCAATATGTTTATTTGCCTACTAACTTTCTAATCTATCTGGCTATCCAGTGTCTGCCTATCTGCTGAGTGTCTGTCTCCACTTCTGTGCAGGCTGAACTGAAGTGGCCCTCTCTTCCAGCTGCTCTAAACCAGAGGCTCAAAACAAAGCGCCAAATCTCCATGGAAACACTAGAATAAAGCACTGACTTGAATTCTCCAGGAATTGCGGGAAAAAGAGTATCACAGATCCTACACTCAAATCACTGGTAGGTGGACAGTCACCAACTCTTAATTGGAAAAGAAATGAGATGTGATAATAGTAGTAGCAGTGGAAAACATTCATCTCTAGTCACTTTAATCACATCAGTCATTGGAACTTGTTGCAAAGGTGGTCATACCGGTGTGTTGTATTTTAGTCCTCCGCTGTAATCTCCCTCCTCTCCCTCCTCCATGCTCTCACACTGGTAAAGGCAGGCATCTGATACACACACACACACACCACACACACACAGAGAGAGAGAGAACACACAGAACATACAAACTTTGTACCAGTGGTATTAGAACTGACTGGCACAACATAAATCTGAAAGGAAGAACCAGCAGAACCTTGGCCTTTTTCAACACATTTTCATCAAGCATTTGCATGCAGATGTCAGATTATCAGGGTATAAAGCCATAGGCCTTAAAACATTAAACAGTGTAACCAGTACTACAGTGACATATCCAGTATTGAGCCAAGGACCAATAAACAAAAACACCCCGTCAGAGTGAACAGTTACAAGCATTTGCTGACTTAGCCTTTAATCTATGACCAAGTCTCTTTATGAATCAGGAGTCCCTTGGGTCAATAGGTCAGTCAGATGGACCCCATATGTCATTCCCTCGGCCTCATCTGCGTTTTTCCCCGGCCAAGTCTTAAGCATTAAAACGGGAACATCGATCGCCTCGCCTACTGAGCTGTTGTCACCCCCTCCGAGCTGCGGAAGTAAGCTGCACACTGCCTACAGTAGTAGGGTGTAGGTGGGAATACTCTGTTTATTCGTGGCATCTGAAGTATGACTTGCAATTCAACTTACTTCTTTTCTTTTCTATTCTATTATATTCTACACCAGAGATGGCTGATGAACCTTTCACGTCAGCCAATGAACACATCCGGTTCTGTGCGATGAACCACTACATTCTGCACACTGACGATTTTTATACTCAGCTACAACCGAGAAGCTACAGTCATTTTAAACTATCCGATGCAAGACGACTGCAGAAAGTATCGTTAGAGTTATTTACTTCACCTCATACCAAACACGCTATCGACAGCAGCTGCTTTTAGTGATATGACGTTAGATCTAGGGCAAAACCTGACGTACTTTCATATTTGTATTGGTTATGTAAAAAACACTCACCCCAGTCTTCGCTTGTCAGAAGGTTGTCAGCGAAGAAACGACTATCCAAATCAGATAGGAGGTCCGTAGTCATAGCCACAAAGCGTTTTGCTGAGGGGCTTGCTGCTGTTTATTCAACGTTTACAGAGATAACGTTTAGCTGCACGACGATGGCTAACACTAAAATCAATACAAAACAAACAAGGAAGTCGATTTTCTCGCTCACGGCCAAACTCAAGTCTTTCAAATTATCACCTTCCAAATATATCGACTAATTCTTGTGAAAAATACATTTGCATGAATTTAATCCAGGATTTCCTTTATTTCAAATGCTTCATGATTCTATTTGCAATACCGCATCGTCGTACATCTGACACAGACAAGGAAACCCATTTCTCTCGAGAAACCCTCCTACTTTGTTTGCAGTTGGCCAATCAGAAACGAGATAAAGTGTGAGTGACTTTCCACTCCACCACTCTGAATAAAGGAACAGTCTGATTGGATGGATGGCATTAAAAAGGAGGCGATGAAGGATGATTTGTACCAATGGCTATTAAAATTATTTGAATGACAGATGTTTTGTCTAATGGTAACTAACTTCGTTTATAAGTGACATTTAAAGTTATCCAATGATTTAATAATAAATACAGACCCACCCATATGGTGGATGCATACAACTGAAATGCTTCCCTTAAAAAAGTGAGGCTGACTGTGCACGTGTTTTAAGCATTGTAAAAGACAATTCAATGCCTATGGCATATATATAGACCCTGCATCTTAATTAAAGCAAGTGTTTTTAGAGGATGACGTTCAAAATAAGCATCATCAATATCACACTGTTTGGTGGTCTGAGGGAACCCTGGATTACATAACATTTAGGAGACCTTAGGGCACCCCAGACACGGCCAGCCTTACTTTTTCCTACTCCCACAGTGAGATTAATTTGTCAATCCTCATAACAATCTTCACTGTAATTATGTGTTTGTGTACAATAGGTTGTGTTCGGCATCTTATTAATAAACTTCACAAATGCGAGCACAGTCCAGCTGGTTTTGGATTTGACAGGAAAGTCTCCCTCTGCTGGTGAATAAGGACATGCAGCGTTCTTTCCAGCCTCTTGACTTGTGCGCATGTTAAGCTCAAAAATGCGTACATTTCTGGTAAAGTTTTCGGCTGTTTTTTTTTTAAATGTCATAAAGTGCACTGCCTCTTTAGAGTTTCTCGAAGTTTACCAACAAAAAGAAACTCCTTCAGTCATTGTACAGTTTCAGCCAAAACAGAAAAACCCCTTCAATTATTGTAGTTTCAGCCAAGCATGTTTCAGCCAAGCTGTCTAGACAACTCCTCTTATATGACTTTGATGCAATGGCAAGGCCCAAGGACACCAACACATCTAAATATGACGGGTAAAAAAAACAAGCAAATTGGTTATTCGCAGTCTAACAGCGACCAACCAATTCACTGGTTATTCGCAGTCTGACAGCAGTCATACTGGACGGTTATTTACGCGTCGGTGTCTGGAAATACGCAGTTATTACTGTATAAATGCTGAACAATATCAATCTAGTCTTAATCACCAGGGTTGTTAACCCTGAGCCTAGCTATATGGAAACTTCAGTTCCAATATGAGATGCAAGACGCTAGTTTCTTTCCCCTCACACACAGGGCAAAGCAATAACCCACCTTCAAATGTGTTCTCGGTTATCAACTAAACCGCAATAACCAAAGTCATCCTATTGTAAGGTTTACCCTTAAGCTGAAGAGGACTACTATCCAAGTGGGAATATTCTATATAAACTATATAATCTATATAAACTACATATGATCAGGCTTGACAAAAACTAATGAGAACACTTGACCTAAGATTGACACAGCCTCAAAATGTCAAATGTGTTTTATTTGTGTACCGCTTAGCAAGACAGTTTTGGTTACTTAAACAGTTGGTGTCAATTACTTCTTTGACAGTGCAGTGCAAAAAACATTTATTTCAGCTCCAGTAACTGCTATGTGGAGGCAGGATAGGGTGCTACATTTTAAACACTACAGAGGACATGGAATGGAAGCCTGTATTTAAAGCTAAAGTAGCATCACAAAATACTGATTGCCTGTTCATTTACTGAGAGCTGTGGACAGCACTCTCCATGGACTTGAATAAACACATTACTGGATGTTACTACACATTACTCACCCAGCGAATTAGTATGGCGGCTGAGAAACATAGCATTAAAAAAAAAATAAAACAAACAAAAAAATAAGATAAGACACATTATCCTTATTGGTGGAAAATTATCTGTAAACTTTATTCATGATTCTAATGGTACTCACAAACAAAACTAGGAATCATGATCATTGCAAAGCCATGGTCATGCAGGCAACAAGTGATTTGGCATGAAGCACTGGGGACTGAATGCTGAGTGTGACATGTGGATTGAAGTGCATGTAGTTGAGTTGAATCTTGTTTAGTCGTCATGCTTGAGTTTCCTGATCTTGCCCTTATGGCGGTCGATCTCACGCTGCAGTCGTTCAATCTCCTTCTTGTGGTGGTCAATCTCCTCCTCATGGTGCCGTCTGAGGGCAGCCAGCTGCTCTTTCTCTTTTTGCCTGTAAGGAAATATAGGAGGAGGTCATTTTTACCTATGCTACACCCTGCAACACCCACCTAGCATCACTTTCCCTCAAGCATTTGTACCAATGGTCAGGGAGACAGGCTTGAGACAGACTAGGGTTTTCTGCACGTCATTCCTTGGGAAAATCCCCAAAAAAGATACCTACAGGCTCTGGTCTACCTGACACATGCCAGCAGGCTCTGGTCTACCTGAAACATTCTTATTTCCATTGTAGTCCCTGTGTGTGTATGTTTCAACAATTAAAACAAAAGCAATGCTTGAACTTTCTATTTTGTTCCCGAACTACTAACGCTACGTGAAGATCATTTATGGAATGTTCAAACAGAGACCCTGAGGGCAAAGCCATGATAATCAAACTCACTTACATAAATATTTTTGAAATGGCCAAAATATTTGTATGAATATGTCTTATATATTTCTATGCATGTTGGTGAAGAAGTGTTGTTTGACGTGCTGCCAGGAATTATGAAGTTTTGCTGGGGCTGTACCTGAAATAGCGCTCCTCCTCTGCGGCCTGCTTTTTCCCAAAGGCACCTCCTGCCTCTCTGACGGAGCCGCCTGCACCACCTCCTTTTCCTGCTCCTTTTCCCAGTTCCCCCAGCTGACCACGGCCACAGTGAGAACAGACACACAGCACAGAGCGTACACAGTGAGAATAACGGTTGTTTATAAAGGCAGGTTGAGAATAAGGGCAGGGTTCATGTACGTACGTATGTATGTATGTATGTGTGTGTGTATGTATCCAGCATGTAAAACAATAGTGTACAGAAGACAAAGGTCACATACAAAGGCAGGCAGAATGCATAGAGAAAACGTGGGATTTACAAAAAATAGCAATATATGCATGCAATACTTCGCTACTTGTTATACTGTAGAACTTCCATCACCGTTTGCTCTAAGTCCATCAAATAGCCTAAGCCTTAATCACACTCTCCAGGGACATGGGAAAACGGCGCCCACTCTGGTAGCACGCAACAGCTGCATGGGTAGGTCGGGGATCTCGAGAAACTTTCACCTCACTTCCTTATCCAGCCGATGGGCAAAGGCGGCATCATTCGAGACACCTTACAGCGTATTTACTGTCTCTAACACCATTTGCTGTTGGGGAAATAAACAAATTCTACCGTTGTTTCTATACGTGATCAAAACAACAAAGTTCCAGTTACCGTTAAAAGACGTCGACACAACGTACGTTCTCAAAACAAGAATCCCCAGATGCCTGTTCTGGCTAGCTCTGCGTTGTTAAGAGCAATATGCTTCCAATGCAGCTCACAGCAAAACGCCTTTGATAAAACAAACCGCACCCAGAAAGCAATACCTGCATGTCAGTACAACACAAATAACTTTGATGTAAAGTACCCTTGAGAAACAAGGTGAGACAAGGCCTTCATCGGACGCCCATTATAAATGGGTATCGAACTAGCCAAGAGGTTAAAGTTAGCTTTCGTTGCGTTGCATCTGCCCCACCATTCCAATTATTTTTGTCCAGATGTCATTTCGTCATATATCATGAAAAGTCGGTAGATACCTGATCAGATGACATTCTGATCTGAGTGGTGAGGTAACCTCTCAAACTGGATCTTAACAGACGCGCCATATCGCTGGTTCCTTCCTGCAATCAAATGTGTGCCCTTGTTGGTTGAAAGGTAATGGGGAAAATAACCAATTTCACTTCCTTGTCACATGTTTAATATAAACTTCAGAATAAAAGTCCTCAGTTTCTGCAGTCACCTACGGTCGCCTACGCAACGTAAACTGAAGCATTTTAGCTAAAATTTATCTAATATAAATCTAAACCTAAAATTGTGGAATGCTTTACAATTTAATAAATTACAACTTACAGGAAGGCCTACACAGCTGCCACAACTCACTGCTAAGGGAAAAAAACGATATATATAACTGTTATATAGTTATATGTATAACTGTTATATATATAACTGGGGCATGAGTGTGTACAGAGGATGTTAGATGCATGCTAATTTTTTTCCTGCAGCAAATCCCCACATCATGCTGCTATTTGCTAGGTTTTTAAGGTTTGCAAACTGAACCTTTGAAAACAGGACCTTATGTACTGTGGTCTTTTTAATGGTGGTTTTGAAGCGATGGTCCTAATGATTAAAGTATATTATGCATAAGCATACAAGCCTCAAAACTCCAAAGTGCTGACAGCATCATGTTGTTTTGCTGAAGGTGCTCTTCACAAATAGATGGCATCATGAGAAAACAAATTATGTATATTGAACATTTCAAGACATCAGTCAGACAGTTTAATCTTGGGTGCAAATGGGTCTTCAAAATGGACACTGACCCCAAGCATGCCCCTACATTTAGGGCTGCCAACTCTCATACCAAAGGCGATATTTTATGCAGGGATCAAGATCTCTGTCTATAGAAATAAGTAGATACTTATTTAAAAAATACACTATCCTCTTGCACAGCCAACTGTGTCCTAAAGCCAGGCGCTGGTGGTTTGCAGGATGAAGCATACTGTGAAACATGTTGCTCAATAAAGAAAAGTAGATCTACCAGTGTGTGGTGGTCACCCCTTTTTTTATATATTATATTTTATATAATATATTTTATTATATATTTATTTATTCATTTTAAATGCCAGCAGACACTTTTGCTGGTCAATTCTCCGCAGCTGTTTTGCCATATACGGTATTTTCCAGAAAAATGACCACATATGGTGAAATAGAGGCAGACCGCCGGAGAACTGACAAGCAAAAGGCCAGTGGACTACCAGTGGCTCCTCACCATCGGACCGCCAGTGTCTTGCTATCTGGGCACACTATCGTTTTAAAGTTTGAGTGTTCCATGGATACACTCATGCCACTGCATGCCCTGGGTTAGTGTGTGCTTCACCTCAACAGAGATGGTTGATGAAGTTCACTGAGTGTTTCACTCTGTGCTGTGTGTTTTACTAATTATTGACTGGGACAAATGCAGAGACCAAATTGTGTAAATACACTTGGCCAATAAGGCTGATTCTCTATTAAAGGCCATTAGTGTGAATAAGACTTTTTAGACAAGGAAATGTAATCAAATTTGATATTGAAATTTTGGAATATGTTGTCTACCATGAACAGGGGAGTTAACAATTATTGTGCTGAAATTGCCACACAGACAAATGCATTTTCACACACCCACTTCTCTTGGTGCAATAGTTCACAAACCCTGCGTTCACATTGTACATGACTGCTGACTTTGCATGGGGTGCTTTTGAAATGCATTGTGGGTCATTGTGGGATTGTCTCTGTTGCTTACGTCAAAAAGTTGAGAAAAGTTCAACTTTTCAGGCTACTACAATGCAGTGTTTGCAATTTCATGAAAAAAAATATTTATGGTAGGCTACTGCACCACCACACAATGGGCGTACCACCTTTTGCTTCTGTTATTTACAGGGATGCTGGCAGTGCTCATTCATGCAAAACAACAAATTAGGCTCCAATGACAAATCTTTATGAGGCACAACAAACACTGTGCCTAGCCCACTAGCCTACTAGCCCACTAGCCTACTAGCCTAGAGCTCACAAAAGATTAAGATGTGGATTGCTGATGTTCAGTGATGATTATTTTAACTACAGCTGAGCTCAGGACTCATGGGAAAAAATGATGAACAAGGAAGTGCCAAAGAAGGAAAGATCTTAAATCTTCTTCCGATTCCAGGGAAATCCCCTTTGACAGGAAAAGCTATTAAGAAATGTCTGAATGAAATCATTTTTCCTTCTTTGTGAATTTCATTGCTGAAAAATGGACGATAGCCTACTTTCAATTTGGTTGTTTACATTTAATTATATATTCTGAGATATGTAAAATGGCAGGAACCTATTTTGCCTATTTATTGGCTATAGCCATTAAACTATGAGACCATGTTGGTGTTTGATGTTTCAAATTAATTTCATTATAAACATCTGCATCTGAGGTGCATTTCTATTAGTAGAAAACAACCAGAAGTGTTCATGTGATCCTGGCTTTTAAAGAATCAAAATCAGTATTGTTGGCCAAGTATACTAACATACACAAGGAATTTGACTTTGGACTCTGCAGATTCAACATATACATGTAGTAGTACACATTTAGTAGACAAATAGAAATATAGGCACATAGTAACATAATATACAAATGACACAAATAATACATAATAAGACATAAAGACAAAGTACACATGGAGTGAGATGTAAAAGCAATAGAGATATAGGATTCTCTTAGTGATATAGCATTCTCTTAGTGATATACTGTAGCATTCTCTTAGTGGTAAAGGCCTATTCAGGTTTACACCCAAAACACACCCATGACTAATTAGGTAACAAAAACCAACCCTTTTGAATGTTGCACCAGATGCATAACTCAGTTTCTCCACTGTCAACATGCCAGATTGTATCTGGATCATCTCTAGCAACTTCACACTCGAGAGCAAGCACTACTGATTATGAACACATGAGAGAGCAAGCACTACTGATTCACACTCGAGAGCAAGCACTACTGATTATGAGCACATGAGACAGCAAGCACTACTGATTATGAACACATGAGAGATCTGGTCTGGCTAATTAAGTTGGTTAGGCTAATGTAACTCAGGCTGGGAGTGAGGGTGTATCCAGTCTCGTGTTGGGGAGGGGCCCCAGCAGGGTTCTCAGAGGTAAAATGTGGGTTGGGTTACCTCTCACCCTCCCTCTCTTTACTCCCCATCCTCCCTTTTTTCTGCACCTCTCTCTCTCTCCTCTATGCCCCATTCTAAGCTAAACACACACACAGACTCATAGACACACACAGCGACACAGAGGCTCTCTCTCTCTCTCACACACACACACACACATTCACAGGCACACACACACATTCCAGTGTGCAGTGCTGTGTGCTCACAGGCCGGGAGAGTTTCCTCTTTGGAGAGCAGAGGAGTGGAGCGGAGAGCGAGTCTGGGAGTTTTTGAGGCTTTCGGTTCTTAAGCGAACCGGGCAGAGAGGAGCTAAGAGCCATGGCTGGCCACCTCACCCCCTTCAAGAGCTACCTCCTGCTGCAGGCATTGAGTCTGGCACTGGCGCAAGTGGTGAGTCCGGGGGGGCCAGAGAGACTGCGGGGCACCTGGGGAACCTAGAGGCCTTAAGGAAGATAAAATAACAGAGAATATTAATGCTTTGGAGAAGAAATAAGAGCAAAAATATAGGCTTTGGAGAAGCTAATAGGCTCGTGACTCATTAATAGTTATGTTGGAGTGCTTGTTCTATTCCATAAGTCAGCCTTTGGCAGTTTGTTGATACCTTTGATGTGACAGAGCAAGATATAACAGTATTGTATTGCTTTTGTAACGGTTATGTGATGTGACAGATTTGGCAGATGAACTCTTCAGTAACACTGGAAATATTTGTTCGTTAGTCATTTGGATTCTCTACAAGTGTATTTTTGCCCGCATAGACTGAGTTCATGCTTAAATGGATGTGATCTTTGAGCAACTGTAAATGTTTATCTGTGGTTTAGACCTGTTTGAACAAGGTTTGAGATTCCAGGATTTATGGTCACAGGACTAAATCTGCAATGAACAAGTGTTTTAAATAGTGCATTTTACACAGCTGAAATACAAACCTTACTAGTTTGAGATATTGAGTTGAGATGTAGTGGAACAGGCACTGTAAGTGGCCCTTGTCTGTGGGAATAGGGAATAGCTGTTGGACACACACACACACACATGCACACACACACACGCACACACACACACACACAGACAAACAAGAGTGTGCATTCAGAGCCCTGTGTAAATACACATTAGAAAGTGTAACCTGAGGTCTTGCCTGTGAATGTCACACAGAAGTGTAAGCTTTGGTAAATCAGCAGTCTTTCAGTTCCATTTATTAAGAAATAAAAGAACAAAAATGAGTTGAACATTTTTTACTTTTTTACTTTTAGTTTCTATGTTTCTGAATTGGTGTCTCCTGACCAGATAGTGGACAGCCTAATTAAGACTTTTTTGATGTTGGCAGGGGGGATGGACATTCCTTTTCTCTCTACCAACCAGTTTCACACACACACACTCCTGCAAACACACAGACAGACTCCCCCCACACATACAAACTTCAAAACTAGATGAAGAATACACACTAAACAAACATACAACAAAACAAAGATTGTGTCTGTGGTAGCATTCATTCTATAATACAGTATTTGACTGTGGGAGTTGTGTGTTGCTGCTTGGATATCATTTGTTCTCTAATATGTGACTGTGTGATTTGTTTGTCCGTCAGTGTGTGCTGCATTGAGTGCTTCTGGTTTATTATGCAGAACAATGACATCAGCATTTTCTCCATGAAAATAAATATCCTAGTAATATAATATATACCCAGTAATATAATAAACACCCCAGTAATATCTGTATCATTTAATGTTTCTAAGCAGTTCAGAGAATCACAGTCTACAGGTTTAAGACATTAAACAAAGATTCAGTTCTTTCCAGTGCACTGAAATGTCTTATTCTGCTTTTGTTTTTAATTCTAGAGTGGTGGCACTGCAGTGGGTTATTTCCGCTCTCGTGTTTAATTCCAGAGTGGTTCAAATGTCTTTTTTTAATTTCAGAGTGGTCCACCAGGATCACAGGGTCCTCCAGGTCCACCGGGCCCTTCTGGAACCCCCGGAGCCGATGGAATTGATGTGAGTATCTGAGACGCTCTGCTGTAGCCACAGGTTGAAGGTGCACAAAGACTCTTTGTGCACCCATGTGTACCAGCGGAGCGCTGGCCTGTAATGGCAGACATCTACCACTAGATGGAGCCCAAAATGAAAACACTACAAACAAAAGGGGCCTGTTTGGAGGAGAGTAGGGCTTTGGGAGTAGGGCTTTGAGAGAGTGTCCCCCCTGTTTTTCAAGGGGTATTTAGTTAAGATTGCGGAAACCTGAGAGGGCCATGGACTTTTGTAACAGTAGCAGGAGCTTATTTAATGTCTTTTTAAACTGTGAAGTGAAGTGTTGGCCTACATGTGTATTCTACTTGGTGCAAGATGTTGGCTTCACTTCACTAAAATCTAATGTGAGAAACAAGCAAACAAACCATCTTCCCAGTTCCCAGTGTGACGCTTAGCAAACAAGTGTTCCACCAGACTGAAACACAGCTTTAGTTTGAGTGGAAATATAAAACCCCTCTGTATCAGTTAATGATGTATGGTTGTGTGTATGTGTGTATGTATGTGTATGTAAGTATATATGGATATATATGGATGGATAGATGTGTGTATGTGTGTATGGATGGATGTGTGTGTGTGTATGTGTGTATGTAAGTATGATGTAGTGAACAGTCTGTGTTTATATATACTATGAGATATTTCACTGAGGCAGGTGTTCATGTAATCCCCGCCCACTGCTGACCTCAGCGTCACATGAGGGGGCGGGGAGTCAGCTTAAAGTACTGACGTCTCAATCAAGGCCAATACAACTGGGACATGAGAACTTGCTGACAGTAAAATGTATTGTGTTTCTTGATGGTGGATTGTAATTTTTCGAGGAGTTTAG
>PYXC01000906.1:70000-147500 GCA_015244755.2 Tenualosa ilisha
ACACCCAGCACTCTTACAATAAGACTACAACACCCAGCACCCTCACAATAAGACTACAACACCCAGCACTCTTACAATAAGACTACAAAACTCAGCACTCTTATGATATGACCATCACTCTTACAATAAGACTACAACACAGAACACACACAGCGCGGCTAGAACACACAGGACACCCCTATAGCACGAATACCACACTCAGCACCCAATACTAAGAACTGTTTCAAACACTCTGTAGCCCTGTTGTTGAGTTTGCAGAGTGCTGTTGAAAGGAAAAAGAACCAGACCAGCAGCTGATGTTAACTGAATCATAGGAAAATTAAACTAAAAGTGAGTTTCTGTGCCCTATTAGGGGCCGATTTGCTTTTTGGTCTATCTTGTATCAAATTCTCGACAGGGCTATAGATTGATTATAACAAACAACAGGGTTATAGATTGATTATAACTAACAACAGGGCTATAGATTGATTAACACCGGACTTCTCCTTTAACCCAACCACACCCAACACCTAGGGTTAACCCTGGCACTAAAAGGCGTAGGAACAGAACAGCTGAGTTCAGCTGCACTTGGCAAACCATCTGTAGACATTACTATGGTGATCCCAGCCCAAACCACCTGTGGACATTATCTTGGTAATCCCAGTCCATACCTTAATGTGGACATTAGCATGGTAATCCCAGTCCATTACTTATTGTGGATGATTCCAGCATGGCCACCACAGCCCATACCCTAATGCAGGTGTCTAAGTCTGTTACATATCATTAATCTAAATTAAAACAAATTATTACACATTATGATCAACTTAGATTTTGGTAGACATAACCCTCGCTATTTGCTTACTATTTGAATTAAGGCTCAGTGTAAATTATATAAATTATTATTGAAGCAAAAATAGTCAAAAACAGGTCCTATTGGGAAACTTTTTGTTAGAGGCCAACCATCATGTGCCATTCTGATGTTACTGGTGCTGCAGAGCAGACCTACTGAGGCAGCCATAGAGGGTCAGAGAGAGACAAAAGGGGGGTTAAGACCTTCTCTCACACTAACCCACTCAACATCACAGTCACATGAGGAAAACACACACACACACACACACTCACATACACTCATACATACACACACACACACACACATTCCTGTGAGATTTGTTGGATAATCTGGTGTGGAATGCCAATCTCATCTCAGAGTTTTTCTCATTACCTGGAAATATCAGCAGGGGATGTTCCTCTAGATTGTTTATGCCATCAGTGTGGGGAAAAAACAAATACACCTGGAAAGAAGCTTTTAGGAATTAAACTACGATTTTCTCTCCCCTCTTTCTGAACCTTACAATTTCACTGACCTTTTAGTTTATTTGGGATATTTTGAAAGGCACGAATGTGTCATTAATCTAAAATGAAAACAAAAGGAAACTTGTCTCTCTTTCTCTCTCTCTCCTCAGGGACTTATTGGAGCAAAGGGAGACAGGGGCCCTGTTGGTAACCCTGGACCAAAGGTAAATAAAGGGTGTACTCAAACTAATCGTACTGAGAGGTCAAGAGGTATTCAACTTGATTTCATTTAGAAGACGGACCTCTGCCTATGCGTATAAAAATGACCTCTGCCTATTCTTAGAAAACTGACCTATGCTTATTTCCTCTCCTCTGAATTCAGGGTCAACCAGGACCAACGGGAGCACAGGGGCCAACAGTACGTAGAATAATTTTAAAAACATTAGTGATCATTGGAGGTCATCGAGCACATGGTTATGTGGCTGGCACGTCTTGTAATGACATAATCTGTCCACTAGATGGAAGTGTTTACTTTCTAGTCAATACCGGTTTTCATTTCCTAGGGTTCATGCTTTAACTGATGTCTGTTCATTTCATCTTTGTTGATGTAATATTCAGTAATAATAATAATAATAATAATGGCTGAGCTGAAAGTTAACCTCATTGTTTATTTCTGTGCAGGGCCCCGGGCTTCCTGGACTGCCAGTAAGTTATGAAATGCTTAAAGTTTGCAGCAATAATATAACCCCCAATAAAACAGATAATTTGTCCAGTAGACTGGACTTAACAAGGATCTTACACTTCCCACTGACTTATCCCCATGGTGACAAAAGGTTAATTCGCGTTACCTCTCTCATAGACCTGCCATTATACCGCTCTGGACTTTATCTTATTTTGAGATAACCTCCCCACTATCCCTCCCCATCCCTCCAAACCCCACAGAGTTGCTGTCCTTCCCCTCTAGACTTTGTCATTTTGAGATAACCCCGTTTCCACCAATTGCTATTGTTTGGTTGTGATGTATGTTACGTGCTGGAATGCATAATTTGAACTGAGTGTCATCACTTATTGGTCCGTCCAAGCTTAGAGACAGTGTGGACCGAATCCTACGGCTGGCTCCCTAACCAGTGCTGGAGCTAAATGAGGAATTGAGCAGAAGCATTAGGTGGTGCTAGCCTGGCTACACTATCCCACCCTATTCCTCCAAACCCACAGAGCTGCCATACTTCCCTCTGGACTTTCTGTTATTTTGGAAGAACCTCCCCATTATCCCACCCTGTTCCTCTAAACCCCACAGAGCTGCTGCCCTCCACTGTCCTCAGCTGATAGCTGAAGTCTCATCTCTCTGGTGTGAGACAAATTACTGCCCCAAAGCCTTTCATCACCGGGTCAAATTAAACAAAAGATCTTAAAACACCTCGGTGGAAAAGACATATCACAGATTCTCTGCTATATGAATGAGTCAGTTGCCATTATGGTGTGAAATGTCTGTTGTTTTCTTTGCCTATTATTGTGATGACAATCAGTGTTGTCATCTTTATGCTTCATCTTTTACAATTTTAAATGAAATTAATTCAGTTTTAGTTGCATGATCCTTAATTTCCCTCAGGATGAATGAAGTATCTATCTATCTGTCTATATCTATCTATCTATCTGTCTATATCTATCTATCTATCTATCGCTATCTGTCTATTTATCTATCTATCTATCTATCTGTCTATATCTATCTATCTATCGATCTATCGCTATCTGTCTATTTATCGCTATCTGTCTATCTATGAAGCAGCTCAGCAACAGTGTCAGGGAAACTGAGTGGGTAGCAAAGTGTGCTGGAAGCTTCTCTTCCAAATAAACCAGCTGTAGGCTTCCATTTTATGTGTCACTGTTCACATACGCACAAGGCTTGGTCTTCCTGTCTGTGACATTTGAGACAGACTTTATTTACTTTCTGTAGATGTTATCTGCCATCACTCTGAGTGAATGAATCGCATTCTCTATGAGTAGAATGATGTCACTCAATTTCTGAATGTTCTTGTTCTATTCCCAGGGTGCTCCTGGTCCTATTGGGCTTCCTGGTGAGTTGGGCAAGGCTGGACCCAAGGTGAATGAAGGATACATTTTTAGTAAACATTTATCTGAAATTGTTGGTTTTTCATCACACATTATAGAATCAATATTTGGTATTTTTGTTGATCTTACGGTAATAACAGCTACAGAGTGATGATCAAAAGCAGGAGACCACACCCACAACTATGTATAGCATAAAAGCTAAGCTAATGTCAGTGATAGCACACTGAGGTCTGTCTTCTACTTTCCTGTTTGTTCTCCCAGGGTATGATGGGAACTCCTGGACCTCCTGGGCTGCCAGGACCTCCAGGCAAACCAGTAAGCACCATGTCTGAAACATCCAGTGTCAGTCAGTCTCAGGCCTCCATATGTCAGTCATAGGCCTACATTATCAGTCCCAGGTTTTCATATGTCAGACTGCCATGTGTCAGTCACAGGCCTAATTTTGTCAGTACCAGACCTCTTCCATATGTCAGTCACAGGCCTCCATGTGTCAGTCACAGACCTCTTCCATATGTCAGTCACAGGCCTCCATGTGTCAGTCACAGACCTCCATATGTCAGTCACAGACCTCTTCCATATGTCAGTCTCAGGCCTCCATGTGTCAGTCACAGGCCTCCATGTGTCAGTCCCAGGCCTCCATGTGTCAGTCCCAGGCCTATATTGTCAGTCCCAGACCTCTTCCATATGTCAGTCACAGGTCTCCACGTGTCAGTCACAGGCCTCCATATGCCAGTCTCAGGCCTACATCATCAGTCACAGGCCTACACTGGGCTCTTTATGTCAATCTAAATGAGAGAGGATTGTTGTGGCAGAGACAGTGTTACAGACAGCAGTGTTGGAGACAACAGTGTTACAGAGACAGCAGTGTTAGAGACAGCGGTGTTAGAGACAGCAGTGTTACAAACAGTAGTGTTACAGACATCAGTGTTACAGACAACAGTGTTAGTGAGAGCAGTTTTAGAGAGACAGCAGTGTTAGAGAGATAGCAGTGTTATAGACAGCAGTGTTAGAGAGATAGCAGTGTTATAGACAGCAGTGTTAGTGAGACAGCGGTTTTAGAGAGACAGCTGTGTTAGAGAGACACCAGTGTTACAAACAGTAGTGTTACAGAGATCAGTGTTACAGAAAGCAGTGTTAGAGACAGCAGTGTTACATAGACAGCAGTGTTATAGACATCAGTGTTGCAGAGACAGCAGTGTAACAGACAGCAGGGTCACAGACAGCAGTGTAACAGACAGCAGGGTCACAGACAGCAGTGTTAGACAGCAGTGTTACAGACAGCAGTGTTATAGACATTTACATTTACATTTACATTTAGGCATTTAGCAGACGCTTTTATCCAAAGCGACTTACAAAAGAGGATAACATTCAAGCTACAACACAATGAACTAACAAGGAGTGCATATTGCTAACATAGAATCTGCGCTGTTTTAAGTTGAAAGTGCAATAGTGTAACACAGTGTAGAGAATTAAATTATTAAGTGCATTCTCAAAGTTTACACCAGGAGATATTCTTGGAAGAGCTTAGTCTTCACGAGTTTCTTGAAGGTGGAGAGGGTATCAGTTGATCTGGTAGCACTTGGGAGGTCATTCCACCAGCGCGGAACCAGATATGAGAAGAGTCTGGACCGACCTGCACAAGGTGTTGGCCGTGCTAGAAAACGTTCCTTAGAGGAGCGTAGTGGTCGTCGGGTGACATAGGGCTTCAGAAGAGAATTCAAGTAGATGGGAGCAGAGCCATCATTCACCCTGTAGGCCAACATAAGTGCCTTGAATTTAATGCGAGCAGCCAAGGGCAGCCAGTGAAGTTCAACACTGCAGTGTTAGACAACAGTGTTACAGAGACAGCAGTGTCAGAGAGACACCAGTGTTAGAGAGACACCAGTGTTACAAACAGTAGTGTCAAAGACATCGGTGTTACAGACAACAGTGTTAGTGAGACAGCGGTGTTAGACAGACAGCAGTGTCAGTGAGACAGCGGTGTTAGAGAGACAGCAGTGTTAGAGAGACAGCAGTGTCAGTGAGACAGCGGTGTTAGAGAGACAGCAGTGTTAGAGAGACAGCAGTGTCAGTGAGACAGCGGTGTCAGAGAGACAGCAGTGTTAGAGAGACAGCAGTGTTACAGAGACAGCAGTGTTACAGAGACAGCATTATTACAGACAGCAGTGTTACAGACAGCGGTGTTAGACAGACAGTAGTGTTAGAGAGACAGCAGTGTTAGAGAGACAGCAGTGTTACAGAGACAGCATTATTACAGACAGCAGTGTTAGAGAGACAGCAGTGTTACAGACAGCAGTGTTAGAGAGACAGTAGTGTTAGAGAGATAGCAGTGTTACAGACAGCAGTGTTAGAGAGACAACAGTGTTACAGAGACATCAGTGTTATAGACAGCAGTGTTAGACAGCAGTGTTACAGACAGCAGTGTTACAGACAACAGTGTTACAGACAGCAGTGTTACAGACAACAGTGTTACAGAGACATCAGTGTTATAGACAGCAGTGTTAGACAGCAGTGTTAGAGAGCAGTGTTACAGACAGCAGTGTTACAGACAACAGTGTTACAGAGACATCAGTGTTATAGACAGCAGTGTTAGACAGCAGTGTTACAGACAGCAGTGTTAGACAGCAGTGTTAGAGAGCAGTGTTACAGACAACAGTGTTACAGAGACATCAGTGTTATAGACAGCAGTGTTAGACAGCAGTGTTACAGACAGCAGTGTTAGACAGCAGTGTTAGACAGCAGTGTTACAGACAGCAGTGTTACAGACATCAGTGTTATAGACAGCAGTGTTAGACAGCAGTGTTACAGACAGCAGTGTTATAGACAGCAGTGTTAGACAGCAGTGTTAGACAGCAGTGTTACAGACAGCAGTGTTACAGACAGCAGTGTTAGAGAGACAGCAGTGTTACATGCAGCAGTGTTAAAGAGACAGCCGTATGAGAGAGACTTTTTGTTTCTTGTCAGGGACCTCCCGGAAAGTTCCTGGGCGGAGGAGAAGAGGGCAGTGCTGACTTCCAGGTGAGAAAGTATAGCATGGATGTGTCACTCATCAACAGTGTGTGTGTGTGTGTGTGTGTGTGTGTGTGTGTGTGTGTGTGTGCATGTGGACGCGCGCCTCTATGTGTCCATCATCAATAGCCACTTATTGGCTCAGCATAGATGTGTCCCTCATCAATAGTGTGTGTGTGCACATGTGTGTCTGTGTGTGTCACTCATCAGTAGCCACTGAGTGGTACAGCATGGATGTGTCCCTCATCAATAGAGTGTGTGTGTGTATGTGTGTGTGTATGTGTGTGTCAATCAATATCCACTGATTGGTATGTATGACGCACAAGAGCAGCTGCTGTTGCATTTAGCAAAGAGACAATGACATGACTCCTCTAAGCATTGTTGGGTGGTAAATTATACGTAGTGAGAGACCTAATATGTAAACACACATGCATTTACTTGTCAAGGCAAGTGTAGTTAAATGAAATGAAATTAAAACAACACCATGCAGTAATTTAACACTATTTGAGATATCTTTTGTTTCAGACAATTCATTTTGGTATCATCTTAAAATGAATTTGCAGTACATATAGTTATATGGGTAGATATGTCCACCACAAACTAAACAAAAACCTCAACAGCATTGCTGCCTGTATTGCCATCAGACACCATTACTATGTTCCTTTGCCAGTGTCAATAAAACTGAAAAGTATTTGGAAGGTGCTGTGTGCCTTTGAGGCAGCCAGTCCACTAGTCTTAAACCTAAACTCTTTACATTGCTTTAAAACATGTTTTAGCATTGCATCTAGAGCCCCAGACCCAGTGAGTGTTTTTGTATGTTTGTGTGCCTGCCTGTATGTTGGAATTAATGAGGTATTCATTAATCTCTAGCAATCTATTTATCCCAGTGAGTGTAGGATACTGTGCAAGCTCTATAGTACCCTGTTTTAGTCTTGTTATTAAACAAACTAAACATTTTAAACATATGGAAAACTTAAGCTATATACCTCACACTTATCTCTTGCTCTCCATCTCTCTCACTCACTCGCTCACACACACACACACCCAACACACGCATGCGGACGCATGAATCAATAAAGCCTGAGAACATCTGGACTTTTTATCTGTCATCATTAACCACCATCAAAAACCATCATTGAAGAACCCTCAATAAGTTGGCTGGATACTGAACACACACACACACACACACACACATGCCATCTTGGTCTGTACCCCACCAGGCAGGTGTATAACCATATCCTCTCTTCAAGCCTCCCCTTCACCTCTCCATTATGGGTGCTCATCCTTCTCTCTTCCCCACCCCTTATCTGACTCTTTCTCTCCTCAGTTCTCTCTCTCTTCTGTTTCTCTCTCCTCAGATGAACTCTCTCACTTTCTGTCTCTTCTCCCTGTTTCTCTCATTGATTTGGGAGTTTGTAGAATCCCCTTTAATGAGCTTAATTAAACGGATTCCATCAAAGCCTTTCTGTTCCCATTAGTATCCCAGGGCTCACCGAGCCTCACGAGCTGCAGAGTCCAGTGTGTGTATGTGTGTGTGTGTGTTCCCATTAGCGTGGGATTGGGCTCAGACCCAGGCCTGGTCCCCAGAGCCATGAGCCAGTCCGCAAAAGGTTCTTGTGCCTCGGGGCTTCTGATATTGGTTCTTTTTGAATACTGCCTACTATAGACACACACACATACACACACTCATCCTCATTTCTTTTAATCAGGTGTGTGTGTGTGTGTGTGCATTCTTCCTTCTGCAGTCTTTGCGTAAACCCCAGTATAATACTGACCTGATTTTTGAGCTGGAATTGGATCAATCATCCGCTCTCTTCTCCTGGCACTGATATTAAATGCCTTTACATTTGCCCAGTAGGGTCTGTGCCCAGCTCTCTGTACTGACAACCACTGCCTGTTTTTCAGTGTCCCACCAACTGCCCAGCTGGACCAAAGGGGCCCCAGGGAATGCAGGGAGTCAAAGTAAGTGAACTACACATCCCATGATGCAGTAGGTGGAAGTAGATAAATAGATAGATATAGAAATACTTTTACTATCCTGTAGGAAATTCTGGTATCCTTAAGCTTCCACAACATGACACACACACATTATAACAAAAGCACGCTGTCGGACCACCAGTGTCTTAAGCAGCTCTAAAGTTTGAGTGATGTCCTTGTTAGAGATACCACATGGACATCACTCAAACAACAAGTCATGGTTTTATTTGAAATGTTGATTGTGTTCTTCAAACCTTTTCACTTTTTATAGCAATTGTACTATTTGTGAGATGCACAACAAATGAACAGATGCAAGAACAGTGTTTGATGCCATCTGTCAAATATGGCAGAGGTGGTGTGATGGTCTGCTATGGAAGTAATCTATTACTAAAAAAGACTGCATGTCTTGTTGATTTGCTATGTTTCCTATTCCCAAATTTCAACTTTTGAGAGGTTGGCAAGTGTGAATGTGTGTGTGTGTGTGTGTCTGTCTCCTGTGCCATTTCTCCTCATACCATGAACCATGAGCCACTCTCTTTCTGTTCTGGCTCTTTCATTCCAGATTACTTGACTTTGGACAAGGTGTTTCTTATCTCGTTTTTAAGAATCACCAACTAACTTAATGATAATAAATAATTAGGCTACTTGACTACAAAGGGCAGTGGTAGCATAGTGGTTAAGGAACCTGGCTAGCGTGCAAGTAGCCTGAAAAGAGGCATCTGCTAAATGCATAAATGTAAATGTCAATGTAAAATGGCTACTTCACTTTGGACAGGGTGTTCTTTTTTATCTCTTTATATTAGACACTGACAAACAGGAGCCTAATAGGTGGTTGGTCTTTAAGCACCCTTTCCATTCTCCTTCCCAACACCTTTCAGTTAGTAAACAGGTAGCTTGCATTAAGCCAAACACAGCGGCAAACTAGCAGCAGTTACTTCTGTTTGCTTTTAAATTAAAATAAATATATAATTTTGTTTATTAAAAATTATTAACTATCTGGCATAAATAATTATAATAGTTAGGAATTAATAGTTGACAAATTATTTATGCCAGATAGTTAATAATTTTTAATAAACAAAATTATATATTGGTTATATTGGTTGGATTTGAGTTTTGTGGGGGTCATAACCCCCCTAACCCCAGTGGAAATTACATGCCTGCGGTAATCCTTGTGCAAAAATGTCAGTGCAAGTACATCCCAATGCAGATTCTGTTCCAGGCAGTGTGTAAGTTCAAGTAGGCTATTTACCCAGCAGCAATATAAAAAATATATATACATAAGCAGTTAAGAGACAAGTGCAAAAGCTTAGTCAAGTCCTGTATGTATAGAAAGGCGTAAAAACTGAAAAGATGTAAAATAATGGGATGGGGGGACTGTGCAATGGGCTAAAATAGCCCAGTAAGAGTCCAGTAATAGTCCAGTCCAGTTTTGGCTTGGGTAGGGTAAGTAAAAAAGAAAAGTAAAAAGTAGACCAGGTGAGGTCCAAGCATAGGACATGGGGTCATGGGAGTAAAATCAAAGAGTAGAATCAAGCAGACTAGTCTATCTCACGCCTCCTCAGTGTGGCGTTGTAGAGCTGTATGGCCTGTGGGACAAAGGACCTTCTCAGCCTGAGCATGTCAGGGACAGGAGTCTGCCTCTGAACATACTCCTCTGTCTAGAGAGTGTGTTGCGCGGAGAGTTATAGACATTGTCCAGTATTGACATCAATCTGCTCAGGGTCCTCTTTTCTGCTACTGATGTCAGTGACTCCAGTTTCATGCCAACAACAGAGGCAGCTTTCCTCACCAGCCTGTGTAGTCATCCAGCATCCCTCATCCTAGTGCTGCCTCCCCAGCACACCACAGCAGTGAGGAGGACACTGTCCATGACAGACTGCTAGAGCATAAGGAGGAATTTGCTAGAGTTATCAGACCATTCCAGTTTCTTGCCAAGATGTAGTCCAAGGTATTTGTATGTACTATTCAGTGTTGTGCGGGTAACTTTAGAAACAACCCACGATCACCCAATGCTTTCAACCAGCCCAACCGCAAAACTTGCTAAGCTCCAAATGATTCCCAACCCGCTGCATGCCCCGCATTTTTTCCTTCAAAAATGTAACAATATGCATACTAGCCAGGCTCCTTAACCGCTAACCGTAATATGTTGAGGTCTTTCTCTTGTTAGTTATGTTGGATGTTTGAATGACAGAGCTATTTCTTGACAGGGACACAAAGGTCGGGCAGGTATTCTTGGTGACCCTGGAAGCATCGGAACGACAGTAAGTAGAAAAAAAGAAGCCCTTGATTGTTCTCCAAAAAGT
Organism: Tenualosa ilisha; assembly: GCA_015244755.2. Lineage (NCBI taxonomy): Eukaryota > Metazoa > Chordata > Actinopteri > Clupeiformes > Clupeidae > Tenualosa > Tenualosa ilisha. The sequence continues at coordinate 80,632 of PYXC01000906.1, forward strand.
CATTTTATTCATGCCATTGCACCAATGAAGCTGCTTCTCAGATGACTTAAGTGCCAGTGCTCCTAAAGGTTAGAAAAGAAAGCAAGTTTGGTTTGGATTGGACTTAGTACTGCACTTAGTACTTCACTACTTCAGTCAGTTTCAAGTGCAAGTCAAGTCTTTTCAAGTGTAAACTCAGCGTCATAATCAGTTCACAGTGGGAGCAGACTGTGTGTTTCCAGGACTATACAATGAACATCTAATGAATAAGCATATAAAGTGCAAACAGCATAAGATTGGATTCAGCTGGCAGGATGTAAGTCTTATTTTTATTAACATTTTGAATAGTTAAGGCCATCCAAGCTCTAATGTCCTCCAGGCAATCTAAAAGTGATTGTAGTGCAGAGGTATCATGCTGTTTCACTGGTAGATACATCTGGGTGTCATCAGCACAGCGATGGGAAGAAATAGGATAGAGCCAAAAGGGAGCACGTAGAGGGCAAATTGGATAGGGGCTAAAATAGAGCCCTGAGGAACTCCACAATGGAATCTCCAAGGTTGACAGAAAAACTGACCCACTCCAAAGCAGTAGCTTTAATACCAACACAATGCTGTAGGCATGTGAGAAGGACAGCATGACCCACAGTGAAGAGCAGTTGGGAGGTCTAGAAGGACACAGGGGGATATGGGGCAATATGGAGAATATTAGTATTAATATTATAGAATAGTGTTCAGTTAAGACACTGTTCACAGAGCAAACACAGTGGAGCACACTAATAATAACATGTAGAAGGTAATAATATAAACTGTGTAAGGTACTAGTAATATGCAAATTTGATGACTGTTGAGCTAGCTATCATAATTCTCATGCTGTATTTGTTTATGATGACACATCTAGTAATTTTTTCCCTCTTCAGTCTCTCTTTCTCTTCCACACAGACACACACACACACACACACATACAAACACAGAGAGAGAGAGCGCGAGTGAGTGAGTGAGAGAGAGAGAGAGAGAGTGAGAGAGAGACCTACAGTAGTATGTGGGACTGGCAGTAATGAAGCCTCCAGAGCCCCTTGACTGACACTAATCTGAAAGTGATTAGTCCATCCTGGCCCAGGCATGGCAAAGCGAGCCCAGATAAAAGGAGAGGGTAGAGAGCGAGTTGCTGCAGCAGAGGCTGGGAGTTGAAGCACTGGAGTAGCATGTGAATTAATGTGGAGTGGAGTAATGAGTCCCGCATGGACTCTAGCTTACCCAGGGGTCAGAATGATTATTTGCCAACAATACTTCATGCCATATTGCTGCTGTGTCCTGGTTAGTAATAGGAGAGGCATCCCTAGAATACCTCACGCTGCATTGCCATTGTCATTGTAAGGAGAGGCAACCCTAAAATACACCACATTAGAACACATGGATGTTTGTTCCAGACTGACCATACTAATGCACCTGTACAGACACACACCTGATTAGTAATCACTGAGTGGAAATGAGTTTGCAGTTGCAGTGGGGGTTCTTATGTAGATGTTCTCCATGATGGAGGTGAAGTCAGCCAAACATACATACTTACGCACTGTCTTATTTAAAGCATCCTAATGTTACTCCATACTGTACATCTCTCTGATTTGAGCTTGAATCTTAATCTGTTTTCTTCTGCATTTTTCTCTTCTCTATAGGGTCCTAAGGGAGATGTTGGAATTTCAGGGGAACAAGGCATCCCAGGCCTTCCAGTAACATATTTATTATATTCACTGTTTGTCAGACCTGTTTGTGTATACAGGCCCTTCAGTAACATATTTATTCATTTACTTATTAACAGTGTGGACTCATGTACCTCTCTGGGCACTGAAGTATTGCATTAATGACTCTTAGGAGTTAGCATGTAAACTCTTATTTTAATAATTACGGCAGAGACACTGTGTTAGTTGTGGAGTGCATGAGGCCAGTTGGCAGCAGCCATGCTAATGACCTGACTCCTGTCCCAGGGCCCTCAGGGCATCAGGGGCTACCCAGGCATGCAGGGGCCCAAGGGGGAGATGGTGAGTAGAGACAAGCCAACCCATGGCATCATTCACTTGACTAGCAGCAACTTAATATACTTTTGCCCACACACACACACACACACACACACACACACACACAATCCCATCCATGGCACCCATTCACTTAATATACCTGTACTTACACACACACACACACACACACACACACACAAGCCCATCCATGGCACCCATTCACTTAATATACCTGTACCTACACACACACACGCCCAACCATGACATCCATTCAGCTGACTAGTAGCCACTTACCATGTACCTTAATACAGCATACTGTATGCATCCAATGCAACATGTAGTGCAGTCAAAACATAGGCCTAGTGAGCAAAAGAAACAACCCAAACACCAGAATTCTCTTTGTGATTTTTAGCATACACATTTTTCTAAACAACTAAAAGGTCAATTAAGGTTAAGGTCAATAGATATAATAGGTCAGTCATTGTTGGGCAAAGAGCCAATGAGATCATTCCACAGAGCACCCACATGTGTCCCACGACTAATGCATATTTTACTACAGACATCAATGGCAGCTCCGGTGTGTGTACATAGATCAGTCGCAGGTGGACTGTACTTACCCTAACAACATATGTCAAGATAGGGTAAAAATCCATTAATGGAAACCAGAATGTCTGATTTCTTGATCTGTACTGGAATATTCAGTAAATATTCAAATAAAGCAGGTAAATAGACCTGGAGTTCTCTTCAAACTTTCTCATGCTTGTAGCTAACTAAAATCACATACCTTTCACATGTAGTCTTTAGACACAGCTGTCATTTCAAACATTTTGGCTATGTGAGGCAGTTGAGCTGGATAGCAAGGAGGTTTAATCACAAGACTGATCAGTCTGTAGCCAAGGGGGAAGTTAACGATGGCTATCAGTTAGCATGCTACAGTAATGTCCTTGCAATAGACTGCTTTGCTTCAGCAGTCACACAGCATTAACATGAGGTCATTTAAATGGATAGGTCATGAGACAATAGAAGATCTCCAGTGTTCTCTCAGCAGGTTTACTCTAGAAGCCCACAGAGCTCCAGTGTTCTCTCAGCATGTTTACTCTGGAACCCCACAGAGCTCAAGTGTTCTCTCAGCAGGTTTATTCTAGAACCCTACAGAGCTCCAGTGTTCTCTCAGTAGGTTTACTCTAGAACCCTACAGAGCTCCAGTGTTCTCTCAGTAGGTTTATTCTAGAACCCTACAGAGCTTCTTTGATTTGTCTGTCCTTGGTCTACCACAGATAAGCCAGTAAGACACCTTTTCCCTAAAGTTCAACACAACATGTAACTTATTATTATATTAATATTAACTTATTAACATTTCAGCTGGATGTGATTTCTTATCTACCAGAGGCAAATCAAGGCTGGACCATCACTAGGGCCAGCATGTAGCACCACATAGGACAGAAGACTCTTTCCACTCCATGTTCTTTTAGCAGTTTGGTTGTGCTGCATGTAGCACTTTAGAACACTATAATTGATTGACTTACCAATGGTAGGTTGTCTGAGTTGGACAATCATTGTCCATCTGTAGGTAATGACATATTGCTATTGATCTTTGCATTACACAGCCAAATATTATGGTTGATTGAGTAGCTGTTGTTTGTGAAACAAGCAGAGAGCAAAAGCAATCACTTTCCCCCTGCAATTTAGTCTTTGGAAACGCCATTTTTGAAGAGTGCTATTATGGGTACTTTTGAAAAACAAATAACACTGTAGTTCTGGAAAACTGAACAAAACTGTAAAAGTAGTTAGCTATTCAAAACACATTTGAGATACCCCTTTATCCGCTGTCAAGGGCAGTTGAACTGACCGCAAATTTGTGCTCATTCTATTTTTCCTCTTAGGGCCCACGTGGTTATAAGGGCCTGGCTGGACCTGTTGGAATTCCAGGCATTCCTGTAAGTACAGCCTTTCTCTCTCAACTTCGGCTCTATACTCTTAGTTTGAATAGCTAATGAACTACAGAATATTTGACTTCATTGGTCAATGTCAATCAGTTGGATTGGTTAATGTCTATGAATTTGATTGGTTAATTCAAGGGTGAGGAGGGGCCACAGGGACCTCCAGGTGAACCTGGTGACAAAGGTGATGTGGTGAGTACCTGCTGCATTCATCCATCTGTTCATCCATCCCTCCATACCTCTATTCACCTCTTTCCTGTAAAAACATACATGCATCCACACATAAGTAAATTAATCCATACAGTAAAGCTATGTAGTTTTCAGTTAGAATAGAATAGAATGCCTTATTGTCATTATACACAGTATAATATGATTTATAATAATATGGGGGCAGCTGTACGGGAATGCACATGGGGATGGTGTGTCAGAGCATTTCCCCTGGTTTCACTACAGACACTCACCCACATACAAAATCTCACAGTCCTCAGTGCATATGTGAGCTCAGTATGGTGACGGCTTTGGGATAGAAACTGTCCCTGAATCTATTTGTTCTGGCTGTTATGGACCTGAAACGCCTGCCTGATGGCAACAGGTTGAAGAGATGGAAACCGTGGTGGGTATTGTCCTTTAGGATGTTCCTGGTCCTGCGTGAGTTGGATGGTTTAACGAATAAATGCTCTCTTGTTAGTTGGATGGTTCAGCAAATAAATGTTCTCTTCCCAGGGTGGTGGTGGCATTAGAGGACCCCAGGGTGCTGTTGGAAAGAAGGGAGAAAACGTACGTACCAAAATTAGACCCAATCATTAAAACATTTAGCAGTGAGGTTCATGTGTTTGTACGCATACACCTGCCCATAGGCCCTGCCTATTGTCTTTGCTGTTCCTATTGTCTCTGCTGTGTTTCAGGGTCTGCCAGGAATCGATGGGAAAGATGGCACACCTGGAATTCCTGGCATAAAGGTATTCATAAAGTTCATGTTTGAGTTGCTGTCGTAGACATATACAGTGCTGCTCTAAAGTATGTACATAGATTCAGAAATGTTTGTATTATTTAGTCAAGAGTCTGTTTCTGCCATCACAACACATTTTCAGACATAACTTCCAGTAATTAACGACGTATATACATGGATATTACACGACACAGACAATTCGACATGGCCCTCAAACTCCGTCTCAGACAGGAGAGTTGCGCAGGGAAGCCAGCAGAGAGTGCTCTGCATAGCCGTATAGAATCAAAAGCCTTATAATATTTTGTGTAAAAAATGAAAAATGTTTTATTTAGTTACAAATAGTATGAACAGGATATATTGGCTATATGCTTGTTCCAAATTATCCCCACACTCTCTGATGCCAGAAAAAGTCCCACGCTAAGCCCAAACAAACTATTTTCCTTGATTAAACTGCTTGCATGATTCATTCAAAACGAAAAACATTCAGTGAGCTACGTTCCTCTAACTCCTGGACTCATAGCATGGCACTTCAGATAGGTACAAGTGGATATTCATTTAGCCCACCATGGCAAATTACATTTTTGATGTCTCTAGACGGAAATTTTAAAAGTAACTTAGAAACCCCTCCACTCTGGGCACAGACAAAGCTTTACTGTGGAATGAGGATACAGACGTTAGCATAAAATTAGCAAGGCTAGGTAGCTGCACAGGGTTTCTGAGAGCACAGGGTTTCATAGTTTTTGTTGACATGCGGGCTAACGTTTGATTCTCGGTAGATATCTGAGTTTCAGTTTATGTCTGATAACGGCTATACATGTTCACATAATTCCAGAATACACAGCATATGGCTCCATTCCAAACACAAGCCATTTGATCTGTTGCCCTGTGCTGTGGTGATGACAGAAGGCTCGGAACCGTCTTCAAAGATAACATTGTCCATAGGCCTACAGTGTTAGGTTAGCAAAGATAGCATTGACCAGTATTATGTTAGCAAAGATAACATGGACCATACAGTGTTAGGTTAGCAAAGATAGCATTGACCAGTATTATGGTAGCAAAGATAACATTGACCATACAGTCTTATGTTAGCAAGCAGCAAAAATTATGAACTGTGTATGTAAGCTAGCAGGCTAATGTATACCTAAAAATGTCAAGTAATGTTTCAGGTGTTTTTGACAGGATCACTTATTGGTGCATGACCTTTCATGTAGCTGTGCATAAGAATGAATATTTCTTTCCGGACCTTGCACAGGGTGCTCCAGGACAAGCAGGCAGACCAGGACCTCCTGGCCCCCAGGGGGCAGCTGTGAGTATCTCGCTCTACTTCAGTTTTGTACAAAACCTTCACCACATTCACACTTGTAACAACTGAGACTTCTCCCTTCTCCATCTCCCTAACAAGAGCTGGGAGTATATTACTGTCACTTTTCAATTAAGAGGTCTTGTTAGTTGGATGGTTTGGCAAATAAATGTTCTCTTGTTAGTTGGATAGTTTAAAGAATAAATGCTCTCTTGTTAGTAACGAGAGCTGGGAGTATATCACTGTCACTTTTCAATTAAGAGGTAAACCATACCTACCATTACCTACCATTACAGACAAGGTAAAGTTGCTGCCTGCCAACAAAATTTGGTACTTGATTTCAAAATTGCAAATCAGTAAGTGTTTCTTACATTTTTAAATTCCTGACGATTAATGTGCATTTCTAGTGGCACGCTTGTTCCTGTTCTCTTTGGACTTATGGAGATGTGTTGGGGTAGTCAGCCCAATATATGACCTTATATGACCTCTGATAGTCCACTTTAACTTGGCATCTTATATGACCTCTGAGGATCCACTTTAATGTGTGCCCATTCCAGTTGATGTTGGTCAAAACAGGATAGTTTAACCTGGGTGGGACATTTTGATGAGGTTTTGTAGGTTTGTGCTACCCACAATCAGAAGACCAGACAGAAGAAATATCAGAAGGCCGAGTGATGGGGGCCCCATGGCTCAGTTGGTTATCCATACCACAAACCCAGAAAATTGGGCTCACGCTCATTTGCTGATCCTTCTGCATATCGTTGTCCCAGTCATTGCCTGTCATATTTCTACTGTCATATCTGATTACGGCAAAAAAATCCCCAAAATAGGAGGAGTGCCTTGATAAACACACTGTAACTCATCCTGGTTTGTGGTTGTGTGTGCGCATGTGTGCAAACCTGTCTGAGTGTGGGTTGGCATCCGTCACCAACAGCCCATACATTTAAGATGACCTGAGGGCTAATCAACTAATCGATATGTTATGTTAAGTAGCCCATAAGCCTACAACAATCTCCTACTTGATGCAGTGTGTTGTCTTGTGCATGTTGTCTCAGCTGTAGCCTGTAGTATAATGAATAACTAGATTGGCCAGATGGACTGGGTCGATACGTTTGCTTGCAGGAGTCCGTCATTGCAAAAATCAGCCTTGTACCCTGCATTTGGAGGGCTAGCAACAAATACTGCACATGTAACATATACATACTAATGCACACTGGACCATATACATACTAATGCACACTGGGCAACATACAAACTAATGCACACTGGGCTATATACAAACTAATGCACACTGGGCCATATACAAACTAAAGCACACTGGGCTATATACAAACTAAAGCACACTGGGCTATATACAAACTAATGCACACTGGGCCATATACAAACTAATGCACACTGGGTTATATACATACTAATGCACACTGGGCAACATACAAACTAATGCACACTGGGCTATATACGTACTAATGCACACTGGGCCATATACAAACTGATACACACTGGGCTATATACAAACTAATGCACACTGGGCTATATACATACTAATGCACACTGGGCCATATACAAACTAATGCACACTGGGCCATATACAAACTGATACACACTGGGCTCTCCCATGATCATTGTGTCCAGTATCTCATGGACAAAAGAGGATCTTATTAGGTGGTAAATGTGACCCCATTTAGTTGTCTGAGCTGAAGCTGTTCTTAATGGCTGTGCCCATTTCAGAGTGCCACGTTGTGTGCCATGCTGCTATCTCCTGATGGTAGTGTCATCCATGGCTTTTTTTCCCCATTCAGAATGCTGTGGTTTGTGGCTGTGGAATGGAAGACAGTGTGCGGTCTCCATCAGCGATAGTGTGCTGTTTGTCAGAAATAGTGTGCTGTTTATCATTGATAGTGTGATATTTATCAGAAATAGTGTGCTGTCTTAATTAGAGATAGTGTGCTTTTCATCAGTGTTATGTCCCAGCTCATCAGAAACGCAACAGGTGGGTTCAAACTTAAGAAAGTATATTTATTTAAATAAGGAAAAAAAATAAAGGAAACTATGTCTAGGGGTCAATCAGTGTATGAATGTGGGTTGTGTGTAAGTGAGTAGGAATGTTTGCAGGGTGTGTGTGTATGCGTGCCCAAAAAGGGTGTCAGCAAAAATGTGAGAGAGGAGTGGAAGCCCCCAGTAGATGTAGATTGCGGGTTTATATGCACACACTGGTGCCAGGTGTGGACAATCACTACCAATTGACTCCACATCCCCTACAGATTTGCATCCTACAGCCTCACTTGGCCGGCACAGGGACTGCAGGCAGGGTGCAGGGGGAGTAGATGGGCGGAACAATCAGAATCGGAACAAACTAATTCCTTGTTGCGTTGTAAATGACATGATGCCACAGACTATGCCACATTCAGTTTGTGCTAAATGCATTGATGGATATTGGCAGCAGGAATGGGTCTCCAAACACGGAAGATAATTATACCAACTTATTCACTTAGACTAATTAGGACTGTTAATATTAACTTAGACTATTTAGGGCTATTAATAAGCAATAGAGAGATAAGAATGGAGGCCTATCCTGGACAGTTAGGAGAGGAAAGACGGGGTTTCAATGATGATTGCTGTAACTAATAAGATGTATTAATGTAGCCTTAAGTGGGTCTAGGACCATTCTTTCATTATTATTCATCATTATTTATGGAATCTAATAACTTCTGTTATAATTTGGGTTGTAGGCCTCTTTGTAACAGCCTAGGGTAGGGTCTCTATGTCTACTGTTGCTAAGTCTACAGTATGAACCACAAGGCATCTATAAATGTTTAATAATCACTAGGGGCATAGCCTGAATAGGCTATATGAACAAGTATGCCATATGCATTGAATATATATTGACTGTTTTATAACTATCAGAGATAGTGTGCTGTTTATCAGACTTAGTGTGCTGTCTCAATCAGAGATAGTGTGCTGTTTATCAGACTTAGTGTGCTGTCTCAATCAGAGATAGTGTGCTGTGTTTCAGACATAGTGTGCTGTCTCAATCAGAGATAGTGTGCTGTGTTTCAGACATAGTGTGCTGTCTCAATCAGAGATAGTGTGCAGTTTATCAGACATAGTGTGCTGTCTCAATCAGAGATAGTGTGCAGTTTATCAGACTAAGTGTGCTGTCTCAATCAGAGATAGTGTGCTGTTTATCAGACTTAGTGTGCTGTCTCAATCAGAGATAGTGTGCTGTGTTTCAGACATAGTGTGCTGTCTCAATCAGAGATTGAGTGTGCTGTTTATCAGATTCCTCTCTCATAAGTTGGATGCTTAAAGGGAAGTGTTCATGACATCAATGAAATGTCACAAAGGGAATTAAAAGCCTATTATTAATCACATTTTCCACTGATTTATGTTCTAGCAAGAAAAATGAGCAAAAAAACAAACAAAATGAATTGCAGATTGAGTGTGTGTGTGTGTGTGTGTGTGTGCAGTTCTGTGTTTTCTGGGCATTCATCCAGATTGACCCTGTGACCCTGTCCAGCCTCTGAATTCAAACCACCTTTAAATAGCACTTAGTCAGCGGCAAACAATTCGTCTTCATCAGAGCGGGCCTCTTTGTGCTGCTGGGGCAGGCTAATGAACCCGCACGGCTGCAGCGGCTCTGAGTATCGCTGTCGCACTGCACCTCACTGTGTCACCTAATGGAGCTGCACTGGCCACTCGCACTCTCCCATACAAGATGAGTAATTACAGCTCAGCTACCAGACCTTCACCTGGGGGTTTTATATCATGGCTGAGGTAGCATTACTTGCTCTTGACCTTACAACCCCCCCCCTTTCTTTCTTTCTTGTCCAGGGTTTGCCAGGTAGCCCTGGAACTAAAGGTGGAGTTGGAGACAAGGTACGCCCTCTGGTTCTTGACTGTGTAGCTGCTACTGTGTCTATTTTAGACTTTTTATCCTGAAACTGACACACATTTGGCACACGATTTAGACCTAATGCACTTCTCATGTATCATTTAATGAACATTTATACACTGAAAGTTTAATAGGTGGGAATACAGACGGACCTTCATGACGTTTACTGAATGGCTGAATGGGCCTTAATAATCATCTACTGAATAGACCTTAAGAATCGTCTACAGAGGGCATCTGCTAAGAGGGTAAGGAAATGAGAGTAGTGTTCTGATCCTGGTTGTTCCTGTTGTCGTCAGGGAGAGACGGGACCCCGAGGTGCTGCTGGGATGTCTGGACCTCCAGGCCCTCAGGTAAGTCCCAAGGCCTTGGAGCGCCACGGACAGCCTACAGGAAGTTCACTCTGACCTTGGCCATACTCCTGGTGGCCTGCATCAACGTGCTTCTGGAATATGGACTGTTTTTTCTCTTCATGATCTCACCCTGTCCTAACTCTATTCTTCCTCTGCCTTTTCATGATACTCATCTCTGTCCTTATAGTGTTTCTGTTGTTTGCTTTATTCCTTCCTTCATTTTGTCTTTTACTATCAAACGCTTTTACTTGCTCTTCATTGGTGTCTCTAGGGAGAGCCAGGGCCACCAGGTGAAGCTGGGATGGAGGGAGTCCCAGGACCCAAGGTGGTTTCCTTTTTGTTTTGAATAAAAAAGTGAATTTCATTGCTCTCAATAAAGCATACTAATTGTCACTTGAAAGTATTCCTACAAATGATTTTTATATATTTCACCCAGAGATGCAGAAACAGTTATATTTTCATAGAGATGTACTTATCATAGACACAGTTATATTTTCACCTAGAGTTGTACTTATCATAGACACAGTTATATTTTCACCTAGAGTTGTACTTATCATAGACACAGTTATATTTTCATAGAGATGTACTTATCATAGACACAGTTATATTTTCACCTAGAGTTGTACTTATCATAGACACAGTTATATTTTCATAGAGATGTACTTATCATAGACACAGTTGTTTTCTTCTTTACTGTATTCTAATGACACTCGTCTCCCTTCAACAGGGTGACAGGGGAGAGAGAGGACCCGTGGGACCCCAGGGTGTTGTGGGCAAAGCCGTAAGTCAGACACCCCTCCTTCTGCCTCATTCAGATAATCATCTTTATCCAAAACATATATCAGAGCTCAGGTACTCATCTTTATCCTAAATGTGTACAAGAGCTCAGATACTTATTTTTATCCTAAACATAGTTCAGATAGTCATTTTTATCCTAAACGTATATGACGGGTGCCTCATACACCTTTATGGTGTGGTGGTGGTTAGTGGTGTGGGGGTGGAGGCTCTTTGTGAATCACTGATGCTAATGATTCTTTCATCTCCCACACCTTCCACAGGGAAACAAGGGACAGAGAGGACCCATGGGAATTCCTGGGGCACAGGGACTTCCTGGAACCAAGGGTGACAAGGTGTGTGTGTGTGTGTATGTGTTATATATATATAGAGAGAGAGAGAGACTGAAATATTGTTTGTCCAGTGAAACTGTAATAATAATCCTCTGCCAAACAGTGGCGCTGTTGGCATAAAAATGTCCCAGCCTGTTCTGGCGTGTGCTGTGTTTCCATTTGCATTCTGTAAGCTTATTCCAAGTCATTTTCTTTCCATCAGACATGAAACAGCCTCTTAAATGTGTGTGTCGTGTTTCAGTTTTACAATATTATGGAAGATAATAACACAGTGTACTGCCAATTTAACACTGATAATTGTGGTGACAGCAGAGAGCGTGTTGTCAGAGCGGAATGGATTTTTCCACACTAATATGCTCACTTGCATTACACCCTCATGATCAATCAACATGTTTGATCTCCACAGGGATTCCAAGGACGAGTGGGACCTAAAGGGGACTTTGTGAGTATATACGCATCCTCTGGAGAAACAGAGATGATTTGAATCCATCAGATCAACAGTTGCCAAATTTCCAATCATCTTCCTGGCTTCTCTTTCTCCCCAATGTCTTTCTCAGGGTGACCCAGGTGTGGAGGGCTTGGCTGGGGAGAAGGGAGAGAAAGTAAGTGCTTCCAAGAGCTTCTTTAGGAAGTGAAAACGGTATCCATCTTTTTGCTGTTTAATGATCTCTCTCTCTGTCCCTTTCCTTCCATAGGGTATCTCAGGAGAACCAGGGCCTAAAGGACAGGTGAGACCAGCATGACTCTATTGGGTTTCTGAATGTAAAAGCAAAGAAGAAGAGGGGGAAACTAATGTGTCTGGAGACGATGTTAGAACTAAAGGCTGATCTTCCATTGCTCCATTCATCAAGCACAAGGATTCAATTCAATTGAATTCAATTTACAATAGTATTGTCTCATGGTGCTTTACAGAGCAACAGGGACAAGGAAAAACTCCCTTATGTTTAGTTAGTCTTGGAAAAAACCTTGGGCAGATCCACGACTCAAGGAGTTAACCCAACTGCCAGGGGTCATGCAGGAAAAGTACAATTAGTAGTAACCATGATAGACTGCAAGGTGTCCATGGTTTTAGCTAAGCATCATAATAGTTCCAAAATATTATCCCATAACATTACATGATAGTCAATCCATAGGTGGTTATATGGCTGTCATATTAACATATAGGAATGCATACTGTTGTGTCTTAACAACAAGACAAGTTCTGCATTCATGTACATCATTTTGTTCCTCTGAAATTCTGAATTTAAAATTTAAAATTTCACTTTTTGGTAATCTCATTTATAGACGAGCTTTGTACTATTGGACTGTATATGAACGTGTCCTCAGCGAATGAGCCACTGACCTTGTGTTCCTGGTTTTCTCACAGCAAGGAGTACGGGGAGACCAGGGTCACAATGGACCCACTGGAGATCCAGGAAAACCCGGAGACTCCGGTCCCCCAGGTCTGCCCGGCCCCAGAGGTCTTAATGGGGAGAGGGGCGTTCCTGGCATGGCTGGGATCCTAGGAGCCCCGGTGAGATCCATACCTGTTCATAGACGAGTCCAGAAACAAATCAGATACTGGAGGAGCACTTCAAATAGGAGGACATTCTGAGGGTGCAGACTTCCACAAAAGTTACCAACTCTTCTTCTTCTCTCTCTCTCTGACACACACACACACACACACTCACAAACGCAAACACACACACATACATACACAACACACACACTCACTCACACAAACACAAACACACACACATACATACCCTTTCTGTCTCTAGGGCCGTGATGCGTCTGACCAGCACATCATCGAGGTTGTCCTGAAAATGCTACAAGGTGAGAAATCCTGAACTGCCTGATCACATCCTCTGATCACATCCTCTGTCTCACTGCGTGTTACCTCTGATCACTACTACTTCTACTGATAATAATACTAACAGATACGTGATAGATAAACGGATAGATAGATAGATAGATAGATAGATAGATAGATAGATAAACTAGAAAAGCACTCAGAGAATGCAGACCTCCACCGAGGCAATCTAGGATCACTGACTCTGTGTAAACTCCAGACAGTGTTCGGGATCACCACCAAAATTCGATTATCTGTTCATTGTTCTAATACCCACATTGTCCGAAAATATCATCCAAATCCGTGCAGTACTTTTCAAGTTATTTTGCACAGACAGACAAACCTCCTTGGTGGAGGTAATAATTTAAATCCATCATGTTCAAAAATGTCCAGTGAAATTGCTTTAAATTTAGAAGAGAAATCTGGTGGAAATCAGTCCATAGACCTGTTGTTTCAGGTCAGTCAGGAGTGTTGCTGGTAGGAAAAGAATGAGACAGTTTGGTCCAAAATCGATTGAATAGTGAACCGTCAGCAAAAACTGACTCATCTTCAGTTTCATTTTCAAATGCTTCATTCAGTTAATGGTAGTTTCCAAATTTAGAATTTTATTATAGTTTATAATTTGCTATATGGTCTATGTTGCATTAAATTCCCTTTTTCTTTTCCTATAGACAGCAATAGGTGACTCAAACAACAGGGCTATGGATTGATTGGTGACCTCAAACATCATGGCTATAGATTGATTGGTGACCTCAAACATCAGGGCTATGGATTGATTCATACCGGACTTCTCCTTTAACCTAGGGTTAGGTTTGAGTCACATGCCTACTTAGCCTCGACTGCCATGCGTCCACCTAGTTTGACACACACACACACACACACACACACACACACACACAGAGGTACACACAATGAACAGTGAGTAGGTTATAGTCTGTGGTTATCTTTCTAAGAGCTTGTGTGTGACCCATAGTCAGACTCTGTTCCTGTGCTAACACTTTGTGTTAGTGTGTTTGTCTTTGCTGTCAGGCGCCTATCAGCTTTGGCTCTAAATCCTCTGCTGAGGCTGAGTTGGAGACGCCCTGGACACGGTCATAGTGACCTCTATTAGCCAACAGTCTTGCCCAGTGTAATCCTCTTGGCCAGCACAGCAGGGTTATCGCATTCACAACCCAAATACAGATAGATACACACACACACACACACATTCACAATATACTAACAGGTACACGATGATAATGCACACACACACACACACACACACACACACACACACACACTTAGTGTCAAATGAAGCAGCAGGAGAGGAGGACGGGGGGAATTTCTGTATGCATCAAGCCCAGTAGACAGGAGAGATTTTGGTGAGCCAATCTGTTTTTGGATTCAGGCCAGAAGACAAATAGTGGGGACAACCACACTATTGCAGTCAGCTAAATCTACTCCCACATCTGCTGCTTGACTTGCTGAGCCTCTAAAATCTTATTGCGGGACCAAGTGCAAATGCAACACTGCTGTCCCCTGGGGTCTCCCACTGACAGACAGCTTTGTCCTCGTATTGAACTGTGACTTGGGACTGAGAACTGTGTGACAAAACTAAAAACTCTACAAAACAAAACTGTAACTCTAAAACAACCCCAGCACAGTAACATAAAGCACACAGAGTTTCGCAGGTGGATTTGATCTGTATGTGCACCCCTCCCCACCCCCAAACAATACATTTGTCCTGGATGTGTGTTTAAATTGATTATTTAGCTTACTGTTTTATTCTAATTCAATTTCATGCATCATTGAGATTAAACTATAAAACTATTAACAACATGAATACCCACAACTTTAGCCAATTTGCAACTTCTGTGGTCAGACTTGGAGAAAGCAGCTGTGTTGACACTGAAAACGTGTAGGACTCTCTGCATTCCACACTAAGGAAATAAGGAACTGAGAGTCTAGAAAGAATTGGACCGATAAGCAGAATCAACAATGGTATTGATATCAATAAAATCAATGTCCACAACTACTTCTGAATCTTGTGTGTGACGGTCTATAACTCATCTTTGATATATTGCTGACGGTAGTTTATTTGGCAGTAATTTCTCTGTTTCTCTGCAGAGAGGCTAGCGGCAGTAGCAGTGAGCGCAAAGAGGGCTGTTTTGGGTGGAGCTGGTGTGATGGGACCCCCAGGTCCCCCCGGGCCCCCAGGAGCGCCTGGATCTCAAGGACCCCATGGACCAATGGGAGCGCGGGGAATCCCTGGCATCATTGGGGCCCCTGGCCAAATTGGAAACACTGGTCTCAAAGGTACAGTGTGTAAATATGAACCATGCAGGGCTCTCTTAAAGGTACAATGTGTAAGTATGGACCATACAGGGCCCCTCTTAAAGGTACAGTGTATAAATTTGATCCATGCAAGGCTCCTCTTAAAGGTACAGTGTGTAAATATGGACCATGCAGGGCTCCTCTTAAAGGTACAGTGTGTAAGTATGGACCATACAGGGCTCCTCTTAAAGGTACAGTGTGTAAGTATGGACCATACAGGGCTCCTCTTAAAGGCACAATATGTAAATATGGACCATGCAGGGCTCCTCTTAAAGGCACAGTGTATAAATATGAACTATGCAGGGCTCCTCTTAAAGGCACAGTGTATAAATTTGATCCATGCAGGGCTCCTCTTAAAGGTGCAATGTGTAAATATGGACCATGCAGGACATCTCTTAAAGGCAAAGTGTATAAATATGAACTATGCAGGGCTCCTCTTAAAGGCACAGTGTATAAATTTGATCCATGCAGGGCTCCTCTTAAAGGTGCAATGTGTAAATATGGACCATGCAGGGCTCCTCTTAAAGGCACAGTGTATAAATATGAACTATGCAGGGCTCCTCTTAAAGGCACAGTGTATAAATTTGATCCATGCAGGGCTCCTCTTAAAGGTAAAATGTGTAAATATGGACCATGCAGGGCTCCTCTTAAAGGCACAGTGTATAAATATGAACTATGCAGGGCTCCTCTTAAAGGCACAGTGTATAAATTTGATCCATGCAGGTCTCCTCTTAAAGGCACAGTGTATAAATACGAACCATGCAGGGCTGGTCATGTAAGTATTACTGTACTTCAATTTACTGTGTATAGACATGTATTATACTTCTTATTTAGAATAATGCGGGAGAGACAGCAGGCTTCACATAAAGATTCCGCAGCCGCTCTAACAAGACCAAGGAATAGCCTGACTTGAAGTATAGTTACGGTTGACAAGAGATGGCACTGGTCATCCCAGTTGACGTGGACTGCCGTGAATCAGGTCTTGTTTAGTGCCAAACTGGGATGCTAGAGCACATAGCTACTGACAGAAGGGATGAACCCAGCTGTGCCCATGTGTAAGACAATCATCCCTAAGTTGCTCTAGGAGAGCTTTAGATTTGGGGGTTTGCTTTGGTTAAAAGTGTCTGCTGAATGCATAAATGGCAATCATCCTAACAATTGACAGTGCATCCTAATGATGCAGTTTGCCTGAAAGTGACAGAAGAAAGCTTGGTGTCTTTAATAGTGAAATTGATGTATGATTTGAGGATGCTTCCTCAAGATGGAAAAATTGATCCTTCCTGCAGTGGGATTAGGGCTAGGGTGATCATATTTCTCTTTCCTGCAGGGGAATTAGGGCTAGGTGAGTATATTTCTCTTACCTTCAGTGGGATTAGGGCTAGGGTGATCATATTTCTCCTTCCTGCAGTGGGATTAGGGCTAGGTGAGTATATTTCTCTTTCCTCCAGTGAGATTAGGGCTAGGGTGATCATATTTCTTTCCTGCAGTGGGATTAGGACTAGGGTGATCACATTTCTCTTTCCTGCAGTGGGATTAGGCTAGGTGAGTATATTTCTCTTTCCTGCAGTGGGGTAGCAAGACTTCTCAAATAGTGAGGAAGGTCACTAAGACGTGAACCCTTGATTGTCCATAACCACCTGCCAGTGAAGTTTGAATGAAGATTTAGTTTGATGTCCTTCTGTGGCGTTGATGATGTTTTCTCCTTCCCCTCCAGGAAAGAGAGGCCCTAAGGGAGAGAGAGGAGACCCAGGCCGACCCCATCCAGGACAGCCCGGCCCACCGGGTCTGCCAGGTCAGTAGAACCAGGCGTTTACAAACAGGACACCTGCTTACACAGCTACTTAAAAACAGCTGTGGTTAGTGATTCACTAAATACGTAACGTTACTTTTCACTAACTCAAGCAGTAGTGAAACTCTGGTGTCGTGAGATTCTAAACATAGACAGTGGCCCAGACTTCAACCCTCCATACCAAACCTCCATCCTTCCATCCCTTCATTCCTCCATCATGATAGTTTAAGCATACTCTTATCATGGGCTTCCTGAAAAGATTGCTCCACAGGTAGCCCAATGATGTTTGAACTATTTGAATTTGTTATGTAGTTTTGCTTTATTTTAAACTAATAGGCTGCTCAGGCTCACTCTGAACCACTGATGTGAAAACAAAACAATTGATTTGGATACTAGCTCCAAAGGACTTTCATCTCGGCAGAAAGTAAATGTGCTGCTGTATCTTTTTAGATACACTTTTGAGATAAACTCCATATAAGACGTCCATGACAGATTTTTATCAATCATAACACCCAAATATGTGTAGGCTTGGACTTGATTAATGTCTGCGTTATGTGTAGGCTTGGACCTGATTCATGTCTGCGTTATGTGTAGGCTTGGACCTGATTCATGTCTGCGTTATGTGTAGGCTTGGGCTTGATTCATGTCTGCGTTATGTGTAGGCTTGGACCTGATTCATGTCTGCGTTATGTGTAGGCTTGGGCTTGATTCATGTCTGCGTTATGTGTAGGCTTGGACCTGATTCATGTCTGCGTTATGTGTAGGCTTGGACCTGATTCATGTCTGCGTTATGTGTAGGCTTGGACCTGATTCATGTCTGCGTTATGTGTAGGCTTGGACCTGATTCATGTCTGCGTTATGTGTAGGCTTGGACCTGATTCATGTCTGCGTTATGTGTAGGCTTGGACCTGATTCATGTCTGCGTTATGTGTAGGCTTGGGCCTGATTCATGTCTGCGTTATGTGTAGGCTTGAGCTTGATTCATGTCTGCGTTATGTGTAGGCTTGGGCCTGATTCATGTCTGCGTTATGTGTAGGCTTGGACTTGATTCATGTCTGCGTTATGTGTAGGCTTGGACCTGATTCATGTCTGCGTTATGTGTAGGCTTGGGCCTGATTAATGTCTGCGTTATGTGTAGGCTTGAGCTTGATTCATGTCTGCGTTATGTGTAGGCTTGGGCCTGATTAATGTCTGCGTTATGTGTAGGCTTGAGCTTGATTCATGTCTGCATTATGTGTAGGCTTGGGCCTGATTAATGTCTGCGTTATGTGTAGGCTTGGACCTGATTCATGTCTGCGTTATGAATCTTCACTGGGAGTAAATGCAATATAAATTGTAAATATCATTTCTTCGGTCTTCACAGAATTAATAAGTGTTTAATAATAAATATTAATTATATAATTATAAATATTATTTATTAATAAGTGTCACATCATTCAGCTCGCCAGGCCACAGTGCCTTGATGCAGCGTAGCATCTTCAGAGTCTGTAGACAGGGTCAGTGGGGTGGAATATTTTAAAAGAATTTGAAAAGAAACTGATTTGGCAGACTGGTAATGCAGTATGAGGTATATAATTTAAACAGCAGAGGTGAGCTAATACAGCCCTTGGGTGCTCCAACATTAGTCATATTTGGCTGAAACCACTCTGTATGAAAAAAAAATACCAGTAAATTATGGGATTATGTATGTATGGGATTATGTATGTCTGGGATTGAGGTGTATGGGATTGAGTATGAGGAATGAGGTGCTCCACTGCATCCTCCGTACTATGACCTTGATTATATGCATATTGGAAGAGGTCTTGCTTCCATAGAGATCTATTGAGATGTTGAACAATGATCTTTTCCAGTGCCTTCATGATAACAGATCTGAGGGCTATTGGCCAAAAATCATTATATTCTTTGGGACAGTGTTTTTTTGGAGGGTCTAAAGTGGGATGTTTGCCATGCTAATGGTGTGGTGTGGGTGTTGAGGGACAACTGAAAGATGGGTTACCATACTAGCGCAGGTTTTTAATGTAAGTGTACTGGTGTGGTGACCCCCTTGTTATCAGTAATAATTGCATGCTAATAATTACATGGTTGGGGGATGACTCTTGAACTTACAAGTTGTAACGGGAATGAAATTTTGCAAAGGCCTTGTTCTTCTGTAGTTTCACAGTAGCCTAAAGCCTAAACCTGTGTGCCATTGCCTGGATCACTGTCTTACTCATGCTTAATGGCAGTGGATCCTTGCTCACAGGAACTCAGTAGCGCCCCCAGTTTCACCCTTGTGTAAAACTATGGCCAGAATTGGAACTGGAGAGTAGCAAAGTAGTTATTGCAAATAGTAAATGAGTCTCATGTGAAGCCTAGTGATTTATAAACAACCTGACGGGCCCAAAAAACATGAAGTGTAGGTCAGCCAGGCCAAGTAAGTCCAGACAGGCAACCCTGCTCTACATGATAATTCTATACCTCGATACTGCATCCTGATCCCACTATATCATAATTCTATATCTCTATATCATATCTTGATCCCTCTACATGATAATTGTATACCTCTATACTGTATCCTGATCCCTCTACACAGTGATTCTATCTCTATATCATGCATTGGTCCCACTATATCATAATTCTACACCTCAATACTGGACGTTGATCCATCTACACCATAATTACATACCTCTATATCATATCTTGGTCCCGCTACATGATGATTCTATACCTCTGTATCATACATTGATCCCTTTACACCAGAGCTGTTTTCTTGTCACAGGTCCTCCAGGTGTTGATGGGGTCGCCAGAGATGGGAAGCCAGGTGAGCGAGGTCCTCAGGGCTCACCTGGAGAAGCAGGTCACCCAGGTAAGGCTGGTCCTCCAGGTCTCCCAGGGTTCTGCGAAGCAGCTGCTTGTCTGGCCGCCTCCGCCTACACCTCTCCCCGCCTCCAGGAGGCCGGCAGAATCAAAGGCCCATCCAAGTAGAGTGGAACCTCACCTCTGAGAGAACGAGGGAGAAGAGGAGAGGAGAACAAGAGAGAGAGAGGGATAAAGAGAGGCACACACACACATACTCGTTCCCTCTTCTGTAAGCCAGTCTGGAGGGAGGGGTGGGATGGGGGGGTGACATTCCTGACTTGACATTCCAAAACATCTCTCGCTGTGACATCATCACTGTGGCCAACCTACTTGTCTGTCATTTGGAATCCTTCCAACTTCACCACCAAACGGGGAGGTTCCAGCAGCATCAACTGTGACATCATTACTTTGGTGACATCACCAAAACAGTAGCCCTGGACTGAGAAGAACTATGAGACTCAAGTCCATGAAAATTAATAAAAAATAAAATGGTGCTTTTCTTTTTAAAATATTATGGTCACTTTAAATGTTTTGAGTGTTACTGTTCATTATTTACAAGGATTTTTTTTTTTTTTACATTTTTTAGGCATTTTTTAAAGTTTGACAACAACCCCCCTAACAACTAACCCCTTCATCTGAAAATGTATAAGAGTAGCAATAAAACATACAACTCTACACTGACATCTCATTAAGCCTATTGCAAATGATTGTTACAGTGAATCTTACGTCACACTATCAATTTTACCATGCACAGTCTCCCTACAGACTCCAAATCATATCTTTTGGTTGCCCAGCAACAGGCTCTTGCCAACAGTCTAACCAATTAATTTTAGTGCTATGTAAATCTTTGTAAATGTGTGTTAATTTTATATATAAAGGTGGGTTTTCATGTGTTTTTGTGAGATCAGGACAAAGAGACCCTTGGTTAATGAATCTAATCAGCATTTTTGAGTTGAAACTAAACCAACCAAACTCACTCTGCTTCTCCGTGTAAGGTTTCATTTCCCATTTGATTCCTCTATGCCACTGTCCACTACCAATGCAAATGACAACCTTTTGCAACAACAATAAACTTGCAGAGATCTGATTACTTTCATTAAACAATGACAACTATTTATTGTTCTTTATTTGGTTAATCTGCAAACAAGAGATGTTTTCTTTCTTTTTTCACCTGGCTGTTCAGGTTACCCTAAATCAATAAAGTGGAATGTTTTGTAAAACTGAATGTTCTCCTGTATCATGTGCGAATGGGAAAGACGAGAGGTTACTCTTCAGTAGGTCTAGTTAATACCTTCACTAGTTAGCATTGACTCCTTGCAATATACTGTGAAATAAAATGTATCTCGATCATGTAGATGGTCACGTCTTTTATAATGGAAAACTTCCCTCCATATTAGATTGCCAGAGAGTGACAGAAATATAAAAGACAGAGCGAGATGGATTTTATTTTATTACCTCCAGTTTTATGCTTTGGTCAAACAACTAAATCCTCCACCCACAGTGTGAATGCTATCTGGAACATTTGACCTGCAGTGAACACAGTAATTTACGTGTCTTTCTGAGTGAGATCAACTGCTTTATTTTGAAATCGTTGTGTAACAAAATAACAGACCTCAGGTGTCAAACAGGGCTGAGCACAGGCTAGACTATGTGTTGACATTTAAACTGTTTGAGTCTTTAACCCTGAGTGTGTTTTCATACAGAGCTGCTGCTGTGCGTCTGTGTCCTTTAATTCTGCTGACTGTAAACAAAATGTGATGGGAAGACACTGAGAAGTTTGGAACAAGAAGACTTTCACCAGATATGTCTGCATTCAAAAATATTTATTTGTTTTTCTCAGATTTCCATAAAAACTCTTAGCACAAGAAGGCTTGCGATATGACTTGGAGAGGCATGACTTGAAGGCGTTGGCATGGTAAGAGCATTAGATTGATTAGGACAAAAGGAGGGACTTTACAGACATATGATGTATGGTTTCCACAGCCAATCAGGTCTCTGGACAGTACAAACACACACACACACACACAAGACAAACTCTCCAATCACAGGCAGCAGCCCCAGGAAGAGTTTAATTAAAGTGCTCCTTATTAAGGATTCATGCTTGTTGGCATGGTGATGGCTGATGATTGATGGCTAATCATTCCTTGTCCATTTAGGAGAGCAATCAAGTAATGAACAAATTACCCGAGGCATACAAAATGTGAATTCCATTTTTTGATGATGAAAGTTATTTGAAATGTATGAGACTATAAGAAAGGATGCAGAGAGTAGAGCACAAAGGAAAATGCTTCACGTTTGGAGAAGGCTTAGGAGGGTTGGCTATGCAGTATTGCAGATGTATTCATCCTGATGCAGAAATGCTCGCTGGCTGTTTTTAGACGCACAGAAAGCTTTGAAAATGGAAACATCCCACAAGACAAACATGATGAATAATTAGAGACTGGACCCTGTACAGATGGTTAGAGAGACTGGGCCCTGTACAGATGGTTAGAGAGACTGGATCTTGTACAGATGGTTAGAGAGACTGGGCCCTGTACAGATGGTTAGAGAGACTGGGCCCTGTACAGATGGTTAGAGAGACTGGATCTTGTACAGATGGTTAGAGAGACTGGGCCCTGTACAGATGGCTACACTACAGAGAACACCTTAGTCCTACACACAACTACAGAGAACACATTAGTCCTACACACAAACAAAAGGATCTGGTGTACCAGGGCTTCCCCACGTTCCTCACCACTGTTGGATCAGAGGTAACAGCTACAGTAGGAGAAATGAGCCATACATTTCCATATGCCAATTGTTGAAACAAAAAAAAAATCAAAACTCATACAAAAGCCATTATATATAAATATTCATATATATACACACACAACATGCCCAATATTCAAATGGGCAAATTCATATATTGATGGTACCATAGGCATTACCGTCTGCAGTATATATTGTCAACCATGGGGATAATATTTTCTTCCTGGAATGCTCCGGAAAACTTCTTGGTCTTTGCATAGAAGTACGTACAATGGAGACATACAACATACAGTGAGGACAGGACGTGGCTGTTTTTTTTTCTAGAAAACATAAGGCACTTTAGACAACAAGAAACAGAAAAAAGCAAAGTTGAACAGCTGCCTACAAAACAAAACAGCAATCCTTAGACTAGGGATTGGGGACGTAAAGGTTAGACAAACTTTGTGTAAATACTCGTCTTTCCCCAACAACAATGAAAAGCAAATTTCTTAAATCAGTAAGATGGAAACTTGTCACTTAGAGAGGGATGGAGGACAACAAAACATCCTGAATATCCCACTCAGGGACGGCTGGTGGAAAATACAGGATTTGTGATGTTGGTGGGTTTGAGAGACAGATTGAGATAAAGAATCTGGTCCATTGTGAGGCAAACGGAGATCAAGAGTCTGGTCCACCGTGACGCCTTCAGCCCTGCCTCTGACTGATCAGAAGAAGATGCAAACGTGGGCATGGAGTGCAAGACCCTAACCCTAACTCCGGGAAAAAGTGAGTTTGAGAAAGGATCCTCCTTTCCAACACAGGCTGGAAGCAAACATGGTGTTTCAGCGGTGAGGCGTTACTAGCAGGACTCTTCTGTGACATGCGGCTCAGACAAGCTCAGTGAGTGGTTGGCACAAGAGTGCAGCTCTGAGAAACAACGCAGGGGGGAAATTCTGGAATTTTAGCTCAAGTTTCTTTCTCTTTTTCTTTCTTTTGCTCTTGCCAAGCCAACTACAAGTGCTTGTTCTGCTGTGAAACTCTCCCAATGTTACTTAAAACATTTCTCTCCTTCTGTTCCTCTCTCTCTCTCTCTCTCTCTCTCCCCCTCTCTTGTTCCTCTACCAGGGTCCTTTGACAGGTGGACCCTTAGGACTGTACTCCACTGGCATACTCATGCAGTCAGAGGGGTTGCAGCGCCCCTCCTTGCCCCTGGATCCAGGAGGGCCGGGGGGTCCTGGTACCCCTGGGATACCCTGCTGCCCTGCCGGCCCTGTGGGACCCATCTTCCCATAACCTGGTGGACCTGGGACACCTGAGGGCGACACAGAAATGCCAGGCATTAATCACAGGCAGCAGAGAGAGGAGTCCATGATAGAGTATGTGAGGGCTTAGAGGCATCATACTGATAAATCTATCATGCATGCATGCATGCCTTCAATCAGTCATGGTTATGATTACAGAGCATCCAAAGAAACACCAAGGCATTTGTGAGGAAAAGTAGGAGTTAAGTCAGTGTCAGCTGAGTGTGTGGGGACTCAACCAGCCCCATTAAGGGGAAGTAACAGCACAGCCTGGGCTTGACTTCACTTCATTACACACTGGCCTTAGTATTATGCAGTATACACCTTCTCAGACATGACCTCCAAACAATTACAATTACATTAATTAAAACCTCATCATTCCTCCATCAAACACAAAGCAACGCATAGGTGACCTGGTACAACAAACTACACAAAAAAGACTAGCAATGAAACAAGGCCTGATTAACATGAGGCAAAACTACCAGTGAGATGGGAAAGCCTTTAACCATCTTTATTACTTCATACCTGCCTTCACATACACACAAACATGCACAGCCCTGGGATTGGTTTACTGGCCGTTGACAGAGCACTTAACAGCAGATCACCTACATTCAAAGTCACCAGAAAGGCTTATTGGCCTTAAGCTACTCAGAAACAACATATAACGTCACCATAAAACCACTATGTATTTCAAACAGTCAGAGTCACATATGAATCACTATAAAGGCACTATGTATTTATACAGTCAGAGTCACATATGAATCACTATAAAGGCACTATGTATTTATACAGTCAGAGTCACATATGAATCACTATAAAGGCACTATGTATTTATACAGTCAGAGTCACATATGAATCACTATAAAGGCACTATGTATTTCAAACAGTCAGAGTCACATATGAATCACTATAAAGGCACTATGTATTTCAAACAGAGTCACATATGAATCACTATAAAGGCACTATGTATTTATACAGTCAGAGTCACATATGAATCACTATAAAGGCACTATGTATTTATACAGTCAGAGTCACATATGAATCACTATAAAGGCACTATGTATTTCAAACAGTCAGAGTCACATATGAATCACTATAAAGGCACTATGTATTTCAAACAGAGTCACATATGAATCACTATAAAGGCACTATGTATTTATACAGTCAGAGTCACATATGAATCACTATAAAGGCACTATGTATTTATACAGTCAGAGTCACATATGAATCACTATAAAGGCACTATGTATTTCAACAGTCAGAGTCACATATGAATCACTATAAAGGCACTATGTATTTATACAGTCAGAGTCACATATGAATCACTATAAAGGCACTATGTATTTATACAGTCAGAGTCACATATGAATCACTATAAAGGCACTATGTATTTATACAGTCAGAGTCACATATGAATCACTATAAAGGCACTATGTATTTATACAGTCAGAGTCACATATGAATCACTATAAAGGCACTATGTATTTCAACAGTCAGAGTCACATATGAATCACTATAAAGGCACTATGTATTTCAAACAGAGTCACATATGAATCACTATAAAGGCACTATGTATTTAAACAGTCAGAGTCACATATGAATCACTATAAAGGCACTATGTATTTATACAGTCAGAGTCACATATGAATCACTATAAAGGCACTATGTATTTCAAACAGAGTCACATATGAATCACTATAAAGGCACTATGTATTTATACAGTCAGAGTCACATATGAATCACTATAAAGGCACTATGTATTCAAACAGAGTCACATATGAATCACTATAAAGGCACTATGTATTTCAACAGTCAGAGTCACATATGAATCACTATAAAGGCACTATGTATTTATACAGTCAGAGTCACATATGAATCACTATAAAGGCACTATGTATTTCAACAGTCAGAGTCACATATGAATCACTATAAAGGCACTATGTATTTCAACAGTCAGAGTCACATATGAATCACTATAAAGGCACTATGTATTTATACAGTCAGAGTCACATATGAATCACTATAAAGGCACTATGTATTTATACAGTCAGAGTCACATATGAATCACTATAAAGGCACTATGTATTTCAAACAGTCAGTCACATATGAATCACTATAAA
This sequence comes from Tenualosa ilisha, assembly GCA_015244755.2. NCBI lineage: Eukaryota > Metazoa > Chordata > Actinopteri > Clupeiformes > Clupeidae > Tenualosa > Tenualosa ilisha. The sequence goes on from PYXC01000906.1 coordinate 107,100, forward strand.
GGCACTATGTATTTCAAACAGAGTCACATATGAATCACTATAAAGGCACTATGTATTTCAAACAGTCAGTCACATATGAATCACTATAAAGGCACTATGTATTTCAAACAGTCAGAGTCACATATAAATCACTATAAAGGCACTATGTATTTCAAACAGAGTCACATATGAATCACTATAAAGGCACTATGTATTTCAAACAGTCAGAGTCACATATAAATCACTATAAAGGCACTATGTATTTCAAACAGAGTCACATATGAATCACTATAAAGGCACTATGTTTCCCAGATCTCAGAGTCAGCTTATAAAGTCATCCTAAAGGTACTCATACATAAAGTCACCATAAAGGCTTCAGGGTCACCAAAAAGGTTTCAAGGTCACCAAAAATGTTTCAAGGTCACCATAAAGGCTTCAAGGTCACCATAAAGGCTTCGAGTTTATCCTACCTGGGGCGCCAGGCGGTCCAGAGTCACCCATCTCACCGACTCCCTTGTCTCCTTTCTCCCCCCTTGGTCCAGGCCCGCCTGTTCAAACACACCATGCAGGGAATGCAACCTCACGGATGTGATACAGCAACATTTCAATTCAAACAATCAAAACTAACTATAATTAGAACATCTGAATTGAAATCACAGTAAACCTAAGTTGTTAACACTGAAACGGCACCAACAGATGGACTGAGCAATAGTTTAACACACACACACACATGCACAGACAGACACACACAAACACAGTGTACATACACACACTCACCCTGGCTCCAAGTTTGCAATGTGTGTGTATGTATTTATGTGTATGAGCATGTGTGAGTGTGTGTAAGTGTTTGTGTGTGTGTGTGTGTGTGTGTGTGTGTGTGTGTGTTTGTACTGTGTGCGTGCTCCCTTTACCTGGTGGGCCCATGGGCCCTGGACGACCCTCTCGGCCAATCTGTCCCGATCGCCCTGGCATCCCTGGCGATCCTGGCAGGCCAGGTGGTCCGTCCTTGCCGGGGGGTCCTGGTCGCCCAGGAGATGCTACCATTTCCACAGGCATCTGCATGCGGGACATGTAGTAGGCCATGCGCTCTGAGGGCAGGTGAGGGGCGCATGGTTAGGGAATGACAGAGGGTTCGTTTCAAAGGCATCACGATAAAAATATCCAACATTTACTCCTGTCTGATCTGATGTTGCATGACAACTTTTTGAGCAACACTGCCAATTACATGACAAATTCCAAATGTTCTGATTTGTTATTGAATTTAATCATTTTGATTCCATTCCTGTGTTATTGATGAACAATTAAAAACTTACAGAGTAAAATTCAAGCTTCAATGTCAACATCAAAAACTGAACTGGTGATGTTGACACTGGATACATTCCAGAGGTTTCCACTTCATGCATCCTATTGGTAGATATATTTCCACTTCATGCTTCCTATTGGTAGATATATTTCCACTGCATGCTTCCTATTGGTAGATGTTTCCACTGCATGCATTCTACTGGTAGATATACTTATACTGCATGCATCATATAGGTAGATATATTTTCAAAACCAGGATTGATTCACCATCAAAGATCTTGATGACCTGTTGTCTTATGAAGCTTCTAATGTCATCATAGTTGACCACCGCCTGACAAAAAAACATAAAACACACCTTTAGGTATCAAATAAACACACCTTTAGGCCTCTCAGGGGAAGGCACCTCAGTTCACATACACACACACACACACACACAGAAACACACAAACATATGTTCACACACACATACACACATACCTGCACACAGACAAACACACACACACAAACATGTACGTTGTACGTTCCAACATGCACGTACACACATGTGCTCACAAACATACAGACAGAAACATATTCACATATGTTCACATGCACACACACACACACTCACATATACAGATCTCATGTACAGATGGACACATAAACGTCTTTCAAACATCCATCATCATCCTCCATACACAGACAGCACAGAGGAAAAGATTCACCCTGTCATGAGATAACAGCACCCTAGTTAACATGCTAATTAGCGTCCTAGTTAACAACATAATTACACACTAGTTAACATGCTAATTAGCGTCCTAGTTAACAACATAATTACACACTAGTTGATGGGCTGGTTGGGAGGTGACAGAGTTAGGGTGATGTTTTTGGGGCGCGAATTTGCAAAGCAGTTATCACACTGTTGGGTTGACTTTGTTTACTTCTGTTGGCTCTCAAGCACTGAACTGTTCTAGCAGTTATCTAATTAAAGCAGAGTAGCCTACAGAATGTTGAGAACACTGCTGGTGTATGCATGGTCTGTTTAAAAGAATGTTTGTGAACAGTGCACTTACATAATTGTCGACAAGCTCTGTGTGCTCCAATGGCGTTGTCAATACTAGTTTTTGTGATTTGAATACGCCTGGCCAGGTGGCACCAGTATGCTCACTGAAACCCATTGTAGGCTATTAGCACAAACAGCAGTCAAACTTAAAAACCCAGCTATGTAATTTTCCTTTTTAACGAAGCTGAAAAGAGCCTACTTTAGCGCTGATGTGGCACTGTAAAGGTCCATGAAATAAAACACACAATTACACAGAGGAAACTAGGTATGGAAAGCTGCGAGAAAAGGAGTGAATATTGTACACTGCAGTGGAGTAACATTGACAAGAACCTCTAAAAACTCCAAGGCTTTTAGGCTCTGCCACTAGCGGCTTTGCTTGGCTATCAGCATCAGGTGTTCACGGTCCAAATCAACTAGCCGATGGAGGAGCAGCCTTCCCCTACCAACCAACGTTTGGGATGTCTGAGCCTCACTGCATCTACACTTGCAGGAACTTCCTTGTCAACCTGTACAACTTCCACCCCCTTCACTGGGAAGATTATGATTATGATGATCCAAGCGGTGATGATGATGATTCTTGGTGATGGTGATGGTGGTGATGATGATGATGATGATGACTGCCTCTGCCTCTTTTGCTGTGTGGGTTGTGCACTGGGCAAATAGCTCTCTGTGCACATCTGAGGGAAGCTACAGCACAAGTATTCCTTTAACTCTGTGAAGGGCGTTGGCATGGAAAAAAGGGTGGTGGGGGGGGGGGGGGTTCTCAATGAACCGTTAAGAATATGAAACTCTGTGGAGGGCTTTGGCATGATTGGCTATTGGGAATACCAAAAGTCACTGGGTGTATCCATAAATGGTTTTAGGTGTTCAGTTTGGGTCTTTCCAACACCACCCCTTAGCTGCTCTTAACTTCCAGCAGCCTGTGGTCTTGTAGTTTAAATTCCACTTCATGAACACCTTGAGGGAGGGCAGTAAAGTTGGCACAGGTTTGCCCTCTCAGAATGCCCTTCGACCTTCCACTGCATTCAGCAGCAGGATTGAAACTACAGAGCAAAGAGTTCAACTCTCATCAACATGCAGCATAAATCAGCATAGTTAATCAAGCTGAGTGCAGAAGATCACTCCCTTATGATAAGATATTAATCTGAAATTAATTGTTTACTTAATCAGAAGTGACAGAAAACTACTGCCATTCACACCCACAGCTAGAGAGAAGCAGGAGAAGCAAAGCCTTCCCCTTGTGAGTTTTTTAGCCACTTGTTGATGTGCTCAAATCAGAATATCTATTTTTCACACAGCAGCTATTGACATAAACTTAAATAAAGGTGCTGGATTCAGTTTCTCCATCTATCAGACTATCATAATGGCATTTTCTATTTCAGCCCCTCTACGTTTGCTATAACCCCACCCACAGTATCTTTACCCCTCCCATTGCAGTAGAATATAAAAAGAACACCATCCAGATGTGTGTTACATTTATGTTCCAACTATATTTCAGTCTCAAGATTTCAAGAGAATTTTGTGAATACCAGTGTCTGACAGAGATGGCACCACTGAGAAAATGTGGGTATTCAGGCAATACTGGCGACTGTCGGAGATGGTGCTGTAAAGGTAAAAACAGTTCAAGGTCTTTGGGAGCGTCATCTCAGGATTAGAGCTTTTCCTTTTGGGACAAGATTCACTTCAACCTTTATAATGGTGTATCTTTGTAACATTGAAGTATTTGGACTTCAATTTTGGCCTGAGACCGTAAATTTCATATGACACTGTTAACCCCTCCCATCTTCACTCTAACCCCTCCCATCTGCACTCTAACCCCTCCTATCGTCACTCGAACCCCTCCCATCTCCACTCTAACCCCTCCCGTCTTCACTCTAACCCCTCCTGTCTTCACTCTAACCCCTCCCATCTTCACTCTAACCCCTCCCATCTTCACTCTAACCCCTCCTATGTTTACCTCTACCCCCTCTACCTTATCTTTATCCTTGCTATGTTTAACATCCCTCTATATATTGTTTTTTCTTCTGGTGTCTACAGGTAAATACTTAGTAGATACTTTTGTCTACAGATGTATGTGGCATCATATAAAACAACAAAATAAGAAATAATCTGTTATAATAAAATAAAGAGCACAAATAAATGTGCTCTCATAAATCACAATGCTACACGTGATTAATATAATCAATTAACCCCTCTCAAATCAAGATGATTGTCTCTGTCCACATGTTGGACCTTCTGCTGTAGATCAGCTTTAGTTCTTCCAGTGACCATCAAGGCATTGAACACTTCAATTGTCACATCAATAAATTGACTGACAAAACCACTAAAGAAGTTAAGTACTTGAAATGATGAGTCAATTAATTAATCAGCCCAGAGACCAGTCCTCACCCACACTAACCAGACTCCTCACTAACAGTGGAGAACCAAACTCTTCACCTACACTAACTAGACAACACTAACTAGACTCCTCACCTACACTAACCAGACTCTTCACCTACACTAACTAGACAACACTAACTAGACTTCTCACCTACACTAGCCAGACTCCTCACTAACAGCGGAGAACCAAACTCTTCACCTACACTAACTAGACAACACTAACTAGACTCCTCACCTACACTAACCAGACTCTTCACCTACACTAACTAGACAACACTAACTAGACTTCTCACCTACACTAGCCAGACTCCTCACTAACAGCGGAGAACCAAACTCTTCACCTACACTAACTAGACAACACTAACTAGACTCCTCACCTACACTAACCAAACTCTTCACCTACACTAACTAGACAACACTAACTAGATTCCTCTCCAACACTAACCAGACTCCTCACCAACACTAACTAGACAACATTAACCAGACTCCTCACCTACACTAACCAGACTCCTCAGCCACACTAACCAGACTCCTCTTCCACACTAACTAGACAACATTAACCAGACTCCTCACCTACACTAACCAGACTCCTCAGCCACACTAACCAGACTCCTCTTCCACACTAACTAGACAACATTAACCAGACTCCTCAGCCACACTAACTAGACAACATTAACCCGACACATCCTCACATAACTGTCATGGTCTACTGGTTAGGGGGCCCCTGGGTGCCACACTAGTGGGCTGCCCACAGCTCCAGATTAGAGTGTGCATTTACTCGCTGTGTGTTCACTGTGTGCTGTGTGTTCACTGTGTGCTGTGTGTTCACTGTGTGCTGTGTCTGTGCGTCACTAATTCATGGATGGTATAAATGCAGAGACCAAATTTTGCTGATGGGATCACAGGATCCATAATTATCATCCCACAAGCTATGCCTGTGCTACCCCACTAGTGAATGCATTAGAGGGAGCTCACTAAAATGAAGATGAAGGCTGATCTTGAATGTGGCTGCTCTCCTCTGTTCCCTCTCTCTCCCTCACTGCTGTGGCCATGGAACTGGTGACCAGTGCAGCTGTTATATGTCTATGTTTAGCATTCAGCATACAAACCTTCTTCAGCATAGTGTACACTAATGGTCATTATGAAATAAGACACAATCAACTTGACACAGATCAATAACACACTTTCCCCTAAGTGTAAGTGGATTGGGATGCTCTTTATATCTTTCTAGATAGACAGACAGATAAATAGATACTATAGAAATTTAAAAAAAGGTTTAGAAAAAGGTTAAATAAAAAGGGGTTAGTGAAAGAAGATGGGACAGACAATTTGATTCCCTGGCCCCCCAGACATATCCTTCCATCTGCACTCACGTCGTTGCCTGGTTGGCCAGGATGTCCAGGGGGTCCTGGGAGGCCTGGTGTTCCTGGTGAGCCCCTCTCTCCTCGTGGCCCCATGGGGCCCATGATGTCCCCACCCTTTTTGGACGAGTAGCCTCCACCTCCTGGGGGCCCGGGGGGGCCACGCTCACCTGCGGGGCCTCTTTGACCTGTGGCTCCTGCTTCACCCTGTCAAAACATCCGCAGTTCAAGGACATGGTCAAGATCAAGCCTGTCATTTGGCCAATGGCTACACAGGAAGCTGTTATATGGCCAATGGCTACACAGGAAGCTGTCATATGGCCAATGGCTACACGGGAAGCTGTCATATGGCCAATGGCTACACAGGAAGCTGTCATATGGCCAATGGCTACACAGGAGAGTCAGCCGTGGCCTACTGGTTAGGGCTTTGGGCTTGCTGGTTGGATCCCTGACTAGTAGAAAAGATGTGGGTGGTGGAAGTGGTTGAGCACTGTTCCCTGGAGCTCCCTGGGCACTGCAGTACAACAGTAGTGTTTCACTAATTCATAATTGGGCTGAACACAGAGACCAGATTTCCCTCACAGGATCAAAAGAGTATATATACTTACAAGCTGGCAGATGGCCAATGGTTACACAGGAGGCCATCATATATATCATGTCTGATTGAAGTGTGTAGTGTGAGTTAGAGTGTCAAAATGTGTGATTTACTGGGTCATAAATGTGGAGTGTGACTTAGGGTGTCAAAATGTGTGATTTACTGGGTCATAAATGTGGAGTGTGACTTAGGATGTCAAAATGTGTGATTTACTGGGTCACAAATGTGCCTGAAGTGGAGTGAGTTAGAGTGTCATAAATGTGATGGAAATGTGGAGTAGCAGTTAGAGTGTCATAAATGTGATGGAAATGTGGAGTGTGATTTACTGTGAAGTGTGAGTTGCTGTACTATATATGTAGCAAAAAGAGAGAAAAAATGTGTGCCCAGTAGGAATCAAAGACATAAGTTATTATACTTATAACGTAAGGTATTCTACTTATGTTTGCATTAGTTATGTTGAGTCCAGAGGGTTTGAGCACCCAGTTTTTAAGATGTGGGTGGTGTTGTGTTTGCTTCTTTGTGTTTTTCTGCCCTGCATAAGAAATAAAGGTGTGCATGAAGTTCTCCAGTAATCCCAAACATCACTTAAGAACAGACCAGGACATCACCTAAACACAACTAAACACAATTCTGAACTAGAAGTCAAAAGCTAAGCCTCTGAATGCCTTTTATGTCACAAAAGCCCTTTAGAGAGCAGAGAAATGTTGCAGTATTTCACCACTGTACATTTGAAACTCAAGAAGTTAACATGAGACCCAGTGACACAGGGCCATTTATCATATGTAAATATGCCTTTTTACATATGCCTTATTGGGGCTGCGGACATTTAAAGACCACGGCCGTCCACCCAGGACTCCCTAAATAGCTTGGTGCTGCCTTATCTAATACATACTTTAAACTGGGAAGGACCTGACAATGGTGCGCTGTGAGTGGGATCGATAGTCCCATAAGGCACAGCTCTCTTGCCCATAATAGCATCATCCTGAGGAAGCCTGGGCTCATGCAGGGATGACAGCACTGGAAGCTAATAGGCTCACAGCCACAGAGGTGATGGGCTGTGTGTGTGTGTGTGTGTGTGTGTGTGTGTGTGTGTGTGTGTGTGTGTGTGTGTGTGTGTGTGTCTGTGTGTGTGTGTGTGTGTCTGTGTGTGTGTGTGTGTGTCTGTGTGTGTGAGTGTCTCCGAAGGCAGCCAAGTGTGGAGATGTTTATAGATTAGTAAGGCACGCAAACATAAATGATAGCAGCTGGTGATTGAGAGATATTCGCTCCCTAACTGTGAGGTTTCCTTGGGTGAAAGCTCTGTCTGCATCGATAGAGGATTCTGAGGGAGTTTATGCTTTTTAAAAATGAAAAGATCATGTGAATTCTGCTCTATAGTTCTAGGTTACAAAAATAAATCAATATGCAAGTTCACAAGATCCACCTTAGCTGAACTCAGAAACTGCTGGTGAAAGAAACTCTGTGTGGTACAATGATTTCATATTTCAATGAGCGTTTTTTGTCAGGGGTTCATACTTTCTGAACCTGCACATAGTCAACAACACTAATAAGATGACTTTAACAAACACTGATCTAACAAACACTCCTTTAACAAACACTGATTTAACAAACATTTTTACACTGCAGGTCTTACCTTTTGTCCTGGCTGTCCATTCTCTCCGGGCAGGCCTGGCATTCCCTGAGTAAGTTTAAGAGACAACAGAGATCACGGAATGACTCTCAATAATGTGCCATTTGTAAAAACAGATACTAATGCTTTATGAAGTGGAGCTGTACAGTAAAGGTGGAGACCTCAATAACCACCACCAATGTGTAGCACTACCTGGGTGGTGCATGGCAGCCATTATGCACCAGAAAACTCACGCACACCAGCTTGACATGGAGAATGAGGGGAATGAACCAATAAGTTAGTGAACTGCAGTTAGGAAAGATTAGGGGGTCAGACTGAATAAGCCAATTGCAGTGGGGGATCATTAGGGGCCAGACTGAATAAGCCAATTGCAGTGGGGGATCTTTAGGGGGTCAGACTGAACTACATTATATATATTTATATTTATATTTATATTTATATTTATATTTATATTTATGCATTTAGCAGACGCTTTTATCCAAAGCGACTTACAATTGTCAACTATCAACTACATCAGGGCCAGTCTCCCCTAGAGCAACTTAGGGTTAAACTATCCAACTACAGTGGAGGACAAGAAGGGAGAAGACTGAATGAGCCAATTGCAGTGGGGGATCATTAGGGGGCCACACTGAATTGACTTGGTAAGGATTTGTTTTAGCAAAGCTCATAGATTGCACCTTATATAATATTCTATTCCATTACTGTCTGGTTACACTGTACTGTGTTGCAAGCTGCTTGTGCTTTTCTCTGTCTGTCCCTCTGCTCCATCCTGTGAACAGGCAATTAAGATAATTAGGGGAGGTGATTGGCCTGTTTGTCAAGACTTGTTCTGATTGGCTGAGACACAACAAGGTGGGGGATACAAGGCTGACTTGAGACCTTCTCCTCTCCCACCTCAGACTGTTGTCTGTTGCCACTGAGCTCGTTGCTGTTGTTCTTGCTGTTTGTGTGCTGTGCTGTGCTGTGCTGTGCTGTTTGTGTGCTGTGCTGTGCTGTGCTGTTTGTGTGCTGTGCTGTGCTGTGCTGTTTGTGTGCTGTGCTGTTTGTGTGCTGTGCTGTTTGTGTGCTGTGCTGTTTGTGTGCTGTGCTGTGCTGTGCTGTTTGTGTGCTGTGCTGTGCTGTTTGTGTGCTGTGCTGTTTGTGTGCTGTGCTGTGCTGTGCTGTTAGCCCATCACTTTGTATTTGTATTTAATTTTCGCCAATTGTTTCTTTTTCTTTTAAATCTTTTTGTAAAAAGTCCTTTATGGAAGCCTTGTAGGGAGGTGGGTAACACTTTCTTTGATCGGTACCATTTTCTCCTGTTTTTGACTAATTAGGAAGTGAGGGAGAATTTCTGTTGTCAATTTTCCTTTTTATTTTGAGAAATTAGTTCCCCTCCAAACACTAAGGCTTTGTTGGTTTGTTAGTTATTTATATTGTGCTTCCTGTTTTCTTCATAAACAAATATATTTTATACATTTTTGGATCAGATATTTGTGTTCACTTGGATTTTCCTTTTCTCTTTGCTGTTACAATGCCCTCATACATGAAGGGGGTAATAATCTGGTCATGAGGAGGGTTAGGGTTAGTAGTAGTAGTAAAGCTCATTTGGTAATTGGGAGGATTGGGGTTTGTTATGTAGTTTTCCTACCAGTATTAAACTCCTATGTGATTATGAATACTTGTATGGTATGGTGTATGGTACAGTGACATTTGAAGTAAACTTCCTCAGATATTCATGAAATATTAGTGACATGATAAGGTAATACAAAATGGCAATGCTGCTTTTATTTCGATAAGTTACTGCCATTCTGTCTTTCACATTTGTGAATGGTTGGAAATGAATGTTGAGTCATGTCTTATGAAACAGTCATGAACATGTACTCCCCCGTCAAGTAGAGGGTTACCAGCTCAGCAGGTAATGAGCAGGGTTAGGGTTGGTTTTAGTAAAGCTAAGCTGGTAATGAGGAGGGTTAGTTTCAGTAAAGTTCATCTAGTCATGAGCAGGGTTAGGGTTAGTTTTAGTAAAAATAAGGTGCTAATGAGGAGGTTAGGGTTAGTAGTAGTAACGCTCATCTGGTCACAAAAAGGGTTAGTTTCAGTGAAGTTCATCTGGTCATGAGGAGGGTTGGGGTTAGTAATAAGGAGGTGTGACTCTTGCTGTCCAAGTTGGTAGTTTAGCTTACTGCTGCTACTTTAGTAGAGTACAGTTTAGCTTACTGCTGCTACTTTAGTATAGTACAGTTTAGCGTACTGCTGCTACTTTAGTATAGTACAGTTTAGCGTACTGCTGCTACTTTAGTATAGTACAGTTTAGCTTACTGCTGCTACTTTAGTATAGTACAGTTTAGCGTACTGCTGCTACTTTAGTATAGTACAGTTTAGCTTACTGCTGCTACTTTAGTACAGTACAGTTTAGCTTACTGCTCCTACTTTAGTACAGTACAGTTTAGCTTACTGCTCCTACTTTAGTATAGTACAGTTTAGCTTACTGCTGCTACTTTAGTACAGTACAGTTTAGCTTACTGCTCCTACTTTAGTATAGTACAGTTTAGCTTACTGCTGCTACTTTAGTATAGTACAGTTTAGCGTACTGCTGCTACTTTAGTACAGTACAGTTTAGCTTACTGCTCCTACTTTAGTATAGTACAGTTTAGCTTACTCACGTCTTTTCCTGCGGCACCATCACTTCCTGACTCTCCCTGGAACAGGATAAACCAGTCAATGAGGCAGACACATAAACACACACACACACACACACACACACACACACACACACACACACACACAAACAAACAAATAAACTTCTTGGTCTACACAGAGATTGGCTGTGGGCTGTTTATTCATTGGATGTTGTGGAAAGATGCATTGTGGGAACAAACCTGCATTCCTGGATGTCCAGGTGGTCCTGGTAGTCCAGCAAGTCCTGCTGGGCCTCTGTCTCCCTGCTCCCCTTTATCTCCCTTCACACCCTACACAGACACACAGACAGACACACAGACAGACAGAGAGGGATAGAGAGAGAGAGAGAGAGACAGTGAGACAGACAGACAGACAGAGACACACAGACAGACACACAGCCAGACAAAGACAGACAGTCAGATAGAAAGACAGACAGAGACACACAGACAGAGAGAGAGATAGAGGGAGTGACAGGCAGACAGAGAGAGAGAGAGAGAGAGACAGGCAAACAGAGAGAGACAGAAAGTAAGACAGACAGAGACAGAGAGAGACAGAGAGAGTGAGACAGACAGAGAAAGAGAGAGACAGACAGATTGTGAGATAGACAGACAGAGAGAGACAGAGAGAGTGAGACAGACAGAGACAAACAGAGAGAGAGAAAGACAGACAAAGAGAGTGAGACACAGACAGAGAGAGAAATAGAGAGACAGGCAGAGAGAGAGAGTGGGACAACAAGAAAGAGAAAGAGAGACAGACAGACGGAGATAGTGAGACAGAGACAGACAGACAGAGCAAGAGAGACAGACAGACAGAGAGAGTGAGATAGACAGAGACAAACAGAGAGAGAGAGAAAGACAGACAAAGAGAAAGAGACACAGACAGAGAGAGAGATAGAGAGACAGGCAGACAGAAAGAACGAAACAGCGACAAACAGAAAGAGAGAGAGAGACAGAGACAAACAGGCAGAGAGAGAGAGAGAGACATGCAGACAGACACAGAGAGACACAGACAGACAGACAGTAGGCAGGTTATCAAACCAACAAAGATAGACACAGCCGAGGCATACAGAGATCAACATGACACATTAGCATATCATGCTGCCATGTTGTGATTGATAATGGTAAGCTATGCATGTACTGATTGATAATAGCATGATGTGTACAGTGTAATGTTCTGATTGATAATTATGTGCTATGACCAGGGTAATGTTATGCAAACTGTCTCACCACTCCTGCAGGACCAGTGGGTCCAGGAGGCCCAGCAGGTCCAGTAGCCCCCTAAAAGATGAACGCATGAGGATTCACTCAAGAGAAAAGGCATTCAAACTAGCAAGAAGAGATGGAGAGACAGACAAAAAACATCATTAAATCATGGTGCCACTTACGAGATGTCCAGGGGCACCTGGGGGCCCTGTGGCCCTGGAGAGCCAGGGTCACCCTAAAGAGAGAGAGAGAGAGAGTGGTGTTAGAATTTCTTTTCATGATTATGCTTGTGAGTTAGGAGTGTATCAGATGCATGCTTGTGAGTGGGGAGTGTGTTAGGTATATGGTTGTGAATTGGGAGTGTGTTAGATATATGCTTGTCAGTTAGGAGTGTGTTAGACATACACTTGTGAGTAAGGGGTGTGTTAGGAGTGTGTTAGGCGTGTGTTGGGCGTGTGTTGGGCGTGTGTTGGGAGTGTGTGAGGGGTGTGTTGGGCGTGTGTTGGGAGTGTGTGCGGGGTGTGTTGGGAGTGTGTTAGGTATGTGTTGCGAGTGTGTAACGGGTATGCTCACCTCAAGACCTGTTTTGCCTGCTATTCCCGGAGGTCCTTGAGGTCCACAGTCTCCCTGTTAGAGGAGGGGAGGAGTAATTTGTCATGACACTATAGAACAGCACAGTCTGATGATGATGCCTCAAAATCCTACTTCACGGAGTGACTAAGAGAAAGACTGATCACCTCACCTTTGGTCCAGGGAAGCCCTGGTGGCCTTTAATGCCCTTGAAGCCCTGCAGGATTGAAGTAAAAACATTTTATACAAAGTCCTCATAACCCCAAAAGCCTAATAATAATCCAAGTCTGGTACTTTTGTCTAGTTAAGTATTAATTATTCTTTTGTCTAGTTAAGTATTAATTATTCTTTTGTCTAGTTAAGTATTAATTATTCTATTTAGAATTTGCACTGGCAATGTACCTGCACTGACACTCTCTTGCACTTTGGATACCATTGCACCTTTCTGCACATTTCCACACCACTCCTTAAACATGCTACAACTTCACTGTACAGTAATGGCACACAATTGTTTATTAGAGTATTACCAGTTTATTAGATTGGCTGACCTCAGATCTGAGGCTGTGGTCAGCAAGGGGGCGCCAGAGAGCACCAACTGTTCTCTCTCCTGTGCTGTTCACCCTCTACACCACAGACTAAACTGTGCCATAAACAGAAGTACTCTGACCACAGTGCAGTTGTAGACTGTATCAAGGATGGGCAGCAGGGGTGCATATAGGAGGACTTTGCACTTTGGATACCATTGCAGCTTTCTGCATACTTCCAAACCATTCCTTAAACATGCTACAACCTAATTTTTTAGAATGTAAGTGTGTGTGTATGTCCTGTGTCTGTGTGCCTATATGTATGTATGTTGTGTATGAGACACCTTAATAGCCTTCTGGATAAATAAAATACCTCTCTCTCTAAATATATAGTATATCTATCAATAACCCATTAATAAAAGTTCTTTAGTGAAGATGGAGGGAAGAGTTCCCCATGCCAGTTCCCTGCCTGACTACTCTCTGGCACAGACCAAGAAGGAAGCACTCTGTCACACTGCAGTGCAGTCCCATATGTAGGCTAGGACCAATTTCACCAACAGATTCAAATAAGATCAGAATCTGAGCTTCAACATCCTAATTCACATACAACACACATAGCTTTACTCAGCCTAGAAAAGTGTCTACTCCACAGACGGTGCCAATTTATCTTTACAACCCTACAGAGTCTAGAATAGTGTCCACTCTACAGACAGTTTCCAACCCTACAGAGTCTAGAATAGCATCCATTCTACAGACAGTTTCTAACTCTACAGAGTCTAGAATAGCGGCCGCTCTACTGACAGTTGCTAACTCTACAGAGTCTAGAATAGCGTCCGCTCTACAGACAGTTGCTAACCCCAGATTCCTGGCTCCTGGGGAAACATTCGGCGCTGTACAGATGAACACAGTTCCAAAATAACAAGCACCAAAAACATGCAAGGTTGAAATTGATTATGTGCATCTTGTTGCTAACACAGCATAGATTTGGCTAAACCCTTAACTCCCTGACTTAGCTATGACTGGCAGCAAGGAAGGTTCCTAGCAACGGACATGCTGCATCGTTCCATAGGGAAACAATTGAATTTGACCACCTGGAGGTGAAAACAGCATGTCAGTCTTAATGCCACTTCAGAGCCAGTTTTTACACAGCTCTTTATAATGCTGTTGAATGCTCCATTCACTTCAATGGGGCTTCCCAATGTTCTACGGTCTGATTTCATGAAAACAGAAACAGAAACTGAAACTGAACGGAAACTGAAACAGAACATTGACATAACCAATCTGCTGATCTGTAAATTAATGGAAGCGATTCTCTTCTTAATCTTAATCTCTAAAATGACTATGAATGCATTGATAAACAATGCTTTATCATCTTACTGGTATCTTCAATAGGCAGCTGTGTAATAAGCGGGACAGCCTTCTGTGAGGTGGTCAGTACTTCAGAGTGATGTCAGGAGTTATTCCATGATATTCCACTTTGCCTCACAGAACATTATCCCTTACTTCACAGTCTGAGGACTGCTAATTGTGTGGCCCTGGAGAAGCCTATGAATGGACAGGCCTGCAGTGGACTGGTGTATGAATGGACAGGCCTGTAGTAGACTGATGTATGAATGGACAGGCCTGTAGTAGACTGGTGTATGAATGGACAGGCCTGCAGTGGACTTCTGTGATAGAGAGCAAAGTGTGAAGATTGAGGGTGATACTCATACCGGGACTCCTCTGGGACCTATGGGGCCGGGGGGACCAGGATCTCCCTAGAACAGAGAGAAAGAAGTGAAGTGAAGGAGAGCTACAGGTAATTAGAGGAGAGACAAGAGGAAATATACAGGAAAATGAGTGGGAGAGAAAGAGAGAGAGAGAGGACAATGGGAACGAGGGGGAGAGAGAGAGAGAGAGAGAGAGAGAGTAATACTGTATATCTCATCAGGGATTCACTTACTCTTTGCCCAGGCTTTCCATCTTTGCCATCACTGCCTTCCATACCCGGAGGTCCCTACACAGGTGCACACAACACAGTTCACAAACATAAGCAGCAGGGCTTAGATCAGAGCAACAGCAGCAGCAATAACAGCACTTAACGTAGTGGAAGGGGACCTCACTAACACAGCACTTAATGTAGTGGAAGGGGACCTCACTAACACAGCACTTAACGTAGTGGAAGGGGACCTCACTAACACAGCACTTAACGTAGTGGAAGGGGACCTCACTAACCACCACCCATGTGCAGCATCCACCCAGGTGACGCATGGCAACCACTGTGCACCAGAACGTTCACCACACACCAGCTTGAGGTGGACAGTGAGATGCAATGAGATCTCTGCTAAGCAATGATTACAAACTCAATGGCAGGTGTAGGCTCCCAATTACTAATTAATAACTCTATGGCAGGGCTGGGAGCCCCAGTTTCTGATAACTAACTCAATTATCAGAAACTCTGGAGTGGATGCAACATACTGTTAAGCAGCATTTTCAGTGAAGCTAACTGATGATTGCTAACTCACCGGGAGGCCTGGAGTGACACAGACTAACCAATACTAACTGATGATTACAATCTCACCGGGAGGCCTGGAGGGCCCTGTCGGCCAGGGGGTCCAGCTGATCCCTGCTGACCAGGAAGACCACTGTCACCCTAGAGTGGGGGAACACACAGATAGCATGAGAGGAGTCTGGACTATTAAGTCCTCTTGTCGAACCGAAGAAGCAAGGTAAGGCGCTGCCTTTGGATGTGCGCAGCCCTTATGATGTAAAGATGCCATCACTGTGAGGTAACGGTAGGCCTGTTAGTCAGATACATCCAGCAAACAGATGTAGGCACAGCACTTCATTAAAGCTCAACTGAAATATAGCAAAACTTTTCTATGCATATCATGACCCACAAAAGCTCACTTTGTAATTGCAACAAACAGTCCTTAATATGGAGAAACCATTAAATCCTTTATACTAACACAGGCAAGCCACATTGTACCCTTTTGTCTTGTGAACAGGCTATAGAGAGTTTTACTCAGTCATGAACCTCACCACAAGTCGTGTGTGTGTGTGTGTGTGTGTGTGTGTGTGTGTGTTTGTGTGTGCATGTGCCCAGTCTAGTCAGTGGCCTGAGCTCTTGCCTTGTCTGCCTTTGGTCCAGGGGGCCCTGGAGGACCTGCTTTGCCTGGGAAGCCTGGAGGTCCCTGAAAACACAACCAATGCTTATATACGTCAAAGGAAATACACACACATGCATGCACACACACACACCTTCCTTATTATCCTATTATACACACATACACATACTCACAAGCTGACATGTTCGACTCAAGGTGCTAAAAGTTGCAGGTTGAAGCCCACAGGGCCTAACTGTGCACCACACAACTCAGGTTACAGTGGTACTGAACTGTGCACCACACAACTCAGGTTACAGTGGTACTGAACTGTGCACCACACAACTCAGGTTACATTGGTACTGAACTGTGCAGGACACAACTCAGGTTACAGTGGTACTGAACTGTGCAGGACACAATGTAGGTTACAGTGGTACTGAACTGTGCAGGACACAATGTAGGTTACAGTGGTACTGAACTGTGCAGGACACAACTCAGGTTACATTGGTGCTGAATTGTGCAGTACGCAACATAGGTTAGGCTACACTGGTGCTGAACTGTGCAGTACATAACACAGGTTACACTGGTGCTTTGACCTGGAGTTGAACTCGCTAGAAGACAGCTACAACCACAGGGTTTTATATTCTCCTAAGGCTGGGGAGGCTTATTGGAACAGATGGCTAACATTACTCACACACACACACACACACACACACACACACACACAGTGACTGACAGAATTAAATATGCATTCCAGTCTCCATGCGTGTTTTACATGTCACTGTGCATGTTTTGTGCTTCACCTGCTGTCCTGGGAAGCCAGGTTGTCCTGTGAAACCCTATAGACACAAAGAGAAAAGGTTTTAGACACAAACACACGCACACGCACACACAGGATAGATCGCTTTTAGAAACAGACCAGAAGTAGTGACACTGGTGAGTTTTACGCCGGCAACTAAAAGAACAACACCAAAGATTTTTTAATACCTTAACGTAATAACTTCAAAATTATGGATTGATGCAAAATTCTGATTGCATATCAAGTCTTAACAGGATGAAAAACGGCTCTTTCAAATCCATTGTGGCCAAAACAGCAATATGTAACTTTGCTGATTGGGAAGCGGCTAGTACTATTTGAATGGAAATTTTGAAGCAGTAGAATGAATCTGTGAACGAGGAGAAGAAAAGATGTGACCGCAAGACCTCCAAAACACTTCATTTATTCAACAGCCATGCAAAACCAAGCAATTTCCATGATGAGATGCTAATTTTACTTATTCTATCAATACAGTTCCCATTTTCAGTTGACATGTCAAATATTATTATCCATTACAACAATCATCTTATCATGAAAAGTTGCTGACTCTTCAGTTTATGTTTGAAAAGTTTGGAGACAGAAAGCCTGGCTGTGGCTGGAGGGTTTCCTTAGCGATTTCAATAGCTAGCATGCTAACACTGGTTAGCCATCATCTATATCTGAGGGTTGTGTTTGCAAAGCATGACTATGACATCAGGAGCAACTGTTCCACATGTGTCTAACAAACTAACTTCATCAACAAGACAACGTCAACAAGTTTTGAAGAAGTAATGTGTTGTGGCAAAGAGCAGTTTAGCTCATGGGTTGTTCATGGGTTTAGTTAACTATCCCAATAGTGGAAGGATAGTGTCTCTGGCAGTATTTACACCAAACTACCAAACAACAACAATAAACTAAATGATCATGAGAGTGTAATCCTTTATGAGACAATGTCTTGTTTGTCTTAAATTGCAGCCCACTACATTCAGACAGGTAATTACAAAAAACAAACTACAAAAGTGATAATTTCAAATCAAATCATTTTTTGTAACCCGTACTGCTTGCTTGTCTGAGCTAGGCAGCTACTGGTGCCTCAGCAGGCTCTTTGACAGGTTGTTAACCTCTGGTGGGAGGTACGCACAAAATGTTATGCAGTGTGCTATTAAAAATGGAGCATTGGTAATTGTCAATTGTGCTTTCAGACTGTGGGGTGACTGTGAGAGCAAAATGTTCTTTGGTGTTGCTTTACAGGTTCAGTTACTGTTTTTGGACCAAAATGGTTCTAGACATGCAAAAAACCGTAGTCAAGTCCATATCAGACCTACATCAGCTTTATGACAACGAAACACAAGCTAAAGTTGATTTATTAGAGAAAGCTGAATTTGTTGCTGTGACTAGGAGAGACTCCCTAAAAAACGGGATTTTGCCTGGATGGCCGTGGCTTAGGTGGGACGTCGCAGCGCATGTTTTCCACGAGCATCTGTGTGCACTACACCGGACGCTCACCTAACAAAAATGCATCGGATGAACCATATGGATAAAGACAACGGGAGTGTTTTCTGTTGTAGTCGTGGTGTAATACCCTGTGCCATTACAAAGTAAACAACGGCAGTACGTGTCTCACTAACGGACACAACAAACCTTCTAATGTCACTCAAGCAGACACTTGAGTGTCTGGACACAACAAACCTGGTCACTCAAGCAGACACTTAGCCATCTCACAGCCTATCTAAAGATTCTTTCATTCAGACCGGTGCTCGTAGGCTACAGCAGATTCACTCACATGTACACATGACTTAGGCACGCCTCGCAACTCTCTTCTTAGCTTTGACAAAACGTAGTGAACATTCAGTTTTCAGGGGAGACTGGCTCAATGGAGAACAAGAATTATTGGAATTACTGAATTGCTGGATCTTGCTCTGGCTGGCTAAGTCACAAGTGACATCCGGACACATGAGGCAACAGAACTGGGAGGATGGTAGGCAACAGCGGTTGTTGAATTTAACCAAGTGGGTTGCGTGTTGTTCCAAGATCAGCAAACTTAAAGAATGTGTTGAAGTGAGTGAGTCGCTGAAGTGAGACATCTTAATTCCCCTGAATGGCAAGAGGTGAAATGGGATTTTTTTGATCCATGCTGGTTCAGTAGCATGCTACATCGGGAGTATAAGGCCGCGAGTGTGAGAGGGGATTGGCTGCAGCAGAAAGAGGGGCAGAAGATAACTATGTTTCCTTTAACAATATCGTTAGTATTTTTGGTCCAAAAACCATCAAACTTGGCTCTGCACTCACTCTGGCCATCGGCAAGACACCCACCAAATTTGAGGTCAGTTGGATGATTGGTTCGAGAGTTAAGCATGGAACAGACAGATTGACACACAGACAAATGATCCTTGCATTAATAGATTGATATATTAGTGCTGTCAAAGTTAACATGTTAACGCATGTGATTAATGTGAAAATTCTAATGAGTTATTCTTTTTTAAAGCAAATGAATCATGCAGATGCATATGTCACACTTCCCGCCAGCGCCCTCTTCACTTCGGCTGCTGCAAACTACTGGCTAACTTTGGTAAATGGAGTCTTTGTTCTCTTTTCTCTTTTAGGTAAAGTCACCACACAGAAGTTCAATATGCGGATCAAAGACAGCTGTTCGTGTATATCTCTTCATGTTTATGCAGCTCTGCTGCGCGATGACGTGAGATGGCAAAGTAGCTCAAAGTAGCCTGGTCTCAAGTTCTCTCTCTCTCTCTCTCTCTATATATATATATATATATTACACACACTCACATACATATGCACTAAAACAAGGGTCCTATCGGTGCTGAGTATGATGTGGGCAAGATGCTATGTATACTAGGACAACCTTGGGTTCGGTAATAATTTGACAGAAATTGTAAATGTTGGGTGTATTCAAATGTGTTACTTTATTATCCATTTTAATGTCCATCAAAACGTGAGTGAAGCTACTAGACACCCACACGCCCAGACTACTATACCACACCCACACAACCAGACTACTATACCACACCCACACAACCAGACTACTATACCACACCCACACAACCAGACTACTATACCACACCCACACACCCAGACTACTATACCACACCCACTACTATACCACACCCACTACTATACCACACCCACTACTATACCACACCCACACACCCACTACTATACCACACCCACACACCCACTACTATACCACACCCACACAACCAGACTACTATACCACACCCACACACCCAGACTACTTCTGGGTTCTATACCAAATCCACACGCTCGGACTACTTCTGGGTTGATGTGGAATGTGTGGTTTTCACAGATCTGGGCTACACTGTTTGGTAAATTTGGACCAGATCTAGACCAGACCAGGCCTGGAGCCCTTCTGGCTCTCCCACTCAGGTGTGTGAGACAACCTTGCTAGTTTGGGCCTCATTAGCATTGGAGGTGACTCAGTCGAGAAGTGTGTGTAATTTCTACGCCTCATTGTTCACACTGCGAGTACACCCTCCCTCCCCCCACCCCAACATGCTGGCCACTGTTTGTTTGCTAATGTCTTCATCCTTCAAATGGAGGATTCTTAATTAGAGCAGGAGGAGAGCTAAGGCAATGAGACGTGGTGTGTAAACTGATAAACAGCCTCCCTCCTTAGACAGGAGAGATGTGATGCGGCGCGGAGGCTTGCCGTGCATTAATTAGCCATAGATGAATAACGAGCCTGTAAGAATTAACAGTGTTGTAACATCAATAACAAATGATTATCAAGAAGTGTGGAAAGTAGTCCTTCACCCATCACCGCCATCTATCTATGGATCTAGCCATCATACATCTGCGTTAGATGTGCCACAGAAATCCACCAGTACCAAATACAAAGCAATATGATGACTGCATGACAAAATGAAGATACCAACTAATCTCTGAACTCACACACACTCATGTGAAGTAGTCTGGTTAAAATGGGCCTTGGAAACTGACAAGTACCAAATCCAAAGGTCCCAGTATCATGATTGCATGACAAAAGGAAAAGAACAACCAAGATAGATAGATAGATAGATAGATAGATAGATAGGCAGATCCTTGTAGAAATTCTTCTTGCATCAGGTCATCAGACAGACAGAATAAGACAACCCATTCACATAACAAAGACACACACAAACTCCACACACAACCATGAGTATAAGATAACAGTAAAGTGCAATATAAAACTTACACACTCTTGTTATGCTAAGAAAAGCCTAATACACTCATACGTTAAGTCTGAAAAAAATGGACTTCAATACATACCTGTTCCCCCTTGGGTCCTGGAGGTCCCAAAGAGCCGGCCTCACCCTTGGGACCCTAGAGAGACAAGAGACCCTCATTTAAATGAGCCGGTTCTAACAAAAGATAATTTACCCTAATTAGTTATAACACAGAAATATTATAAATTGACTTAGTCAAATATTTTCAGCTCTGAGATGAATCCACTGGGGAGGGCTATACAGGGCAACTTAACCATCACCTGATTCTGCTTCATAAGAAGTCCAATACTTTGCCTTTTGCAATGGTATTGTCTCATGGTGCAAGGAGCACCCTAGAGCAACAGGAGCAGGGAAAAACTCCCTTGTGGTAGATAGTCTAGGAAGAAACCTTGGGAAGATCCATGGCTCAAGGGGGACAACCCAACTGCCAGGGGTCATGTATGAAAGGTTCAATCAATAGTTACCACAGATAGACTACAATTTTTCCATGATTTTAGCTAATTGATAAAATGATAATTTCAAAATATTGTCCCACAACATGATATTCAATAGGCCTACTCCTACATGCCACACAATAGCTGCTGTTCAAGACATTTTGCATTTTGATTGACACTGCTTTATGCTTGTTATTCAAATCAGGCCCCAAGGACATAAAACTGAAAAGGTACCTACAACCTGTAAAGTCCTACAAAGGACAGATATCCACTCCTCAATCCCCCCAAAGAAACTCACAACTAACCATTAACGCAAACTTCCTGTTACATCCACCTTCTCTCCCCTCCAAAAGAATAAACAACAGGCATTCACACAACCCCTATCACACACTCTGTTGCTGCTGCAACACTACTTCCTCATTGCTGTACTGTTTACAAACCCTGAGCCTCTGTTGTAAGGCTATAGATAGCTCTTTTTTTACCATTCAGTGACTGAGTCAGGCTATGAATTATTCTTGTGCTGGCTGCCAGATAAGATGCTCTTCCAACAGGGCCTGAAGGCTGCCACCTGTCCCCTGTATTCCAGGGGGAGACTGGGCTTTTTCAACCCTTTGTTGTCGTCAAAATAAAAGTCCTGCTGACTCATCTGCTTCCTTCAAGGGCCACTTTTGAGCTTCCCCGTTTTGGAAGTGAGCTTTCACGGCTCAAAAGTGCTCACACTGCAGAATCCTGCAACCTATGCAAAGTCAGAGCAGCGTTTTGGCCTTGTCTTTTATTAGGTTCTGTGCTATACCAAAATCTTGTGGGATATTATTAATTTTTTTCTGACTCAGCACTACGTGAGTTTAATGCACTGTGATTGTACTGGTGAATGCTTGATGATTTTAATTTCTCTGAACTTTTACATCTCATACAAGTCTAAAAAGGACTGTCTGCATGCATAACCCAACATAACCTAATGAAAGAGTCCGTTTATAAAGTTGGAAGTAGGTCTACTTGTGCCTGAGGGAGTTTTAAACTTGATATGTATATGTCTTATTAATTGTCAGAGCTGGAACACATTTGTAATATTTTACGTGTGTGTTTGTGTGTGCAGCCCTGAGGAATCATATTATAGAATGGATGGAAATAGCACCAGAATGTGTCTATATGAATGACATGTTAAGTATAGAGTCACTCACAGGAAGTCCTTGTTTCCCCTGGTAACCTGGCATCCCTGGTGGCCCCTGATGGAAAACATAAAAACAAAATAAAGAACAAAAGTAATGAGAGACAGAGAGAGACAGAGAGAGGGGGAGAGAGAGAAAGGGAATGAGAGAGACAGTGAAAGAGAGAGGGAAAGAGACAGGGAGAGGGAAAAGGAGAAAGAGAGGGAGAGAGAGAGAATGAGACAGTAAGGAAAAGAGAAAGGGAGAGAGAGACATAAAAACAGACACACAACGGACAAGGACAAACAAAACAAAACAAAGAACAAACGAACAAAGCGGAAATGCTGCAAATGATGCTAATTTGCATGATCTTTTTAAAAAAATAAATCATGTATAAACACACACACACACACACAGTCACAGAAAGATTGGATAAAAGCAGCATTGGCAACAGACAGTACATGAATATGGCATCTATGACTACAGATAAAACATGTAATATAGGGCTGCTTACTTTTTATACATTTCAAACAAATAATTGAAGGCAAGGCAAAGCATGGCAGTTTTATTCCTACATGCATGTCATACACTGCAGCAGCTCAGTGTTCTTCACAAATAGAATAAACAGCAGGTAAAAATGAGCCGTCAAAACAAACATGAGGGTAGAAATCAAATAAAACATGAGACGTAAGAGATCTAAAAATTAAATGCACACATACATAAATAAACAAATAAAAAAATAAATGTGGGCAATGCAGACAATGCCCAGCAGTCAGTGCCCAGTGTGATGCCACAGGTTGGCAATGGAGGCGTGGGCTTGATGGCTGTGCGGTCAGCAGACATTGGTGGGGGATGTGTTGGGGTGGTCGCTGCAGCAGTGACAATGGCAGGGCCATTAGCAGTAGTGTCAGAGTCATCAAACCTGTTGTAGAAATGCTTAAGTTGGTTTGCTCTGGCCACATCACCATCTGCCCTGGTGCTGTTTCTCCCACATCCTGTAATCTGCTTCATTCCCTTCCAAACCTTTCATGTTGTTTTCTTCCAATTTTCTTTCCACTTTCTTCCTGTAAGACTTCTCTGCCTTTTTCAGATGCTCTTTGAGGTCCTCTGCACACGCCTCAGTTCAGTTAAGTCACCCTCCTTAAATGCCCTCGTCTTCTTGTTAAGGAGGTTTTTGACATTGCTTGTTTCCCAGGGTTTGTTGTTAGGGAAGCAGTGCACAGTCCTTGTGGGAACTACAACATCCATGCAGAAGTTCAGGTAGTCAGTTGTACAATGTGTGATGTCCTTCTGTATGTTCCACTTCCTGGAGGTGCGTGTGGTTACTGCTTGCCTTTGCACTTGTGGCTTGTGACTTGTGAGTACAAAAACACTCACCACAGAGTGTGTAGTCCATAGGATAGAGAAAAACTGCTTGCTTGCCATTGCACTTGTGGCTTGTACTTTGGCTGAAGGTGAAAAGGGTTATGGTCTGATTTCCTCAGCGGTGGGAGGGGGGTAGCAGTGTATGCATCCCTCACGTTAGCATACCTCAGGATGGATATGGATTAACACACAAACAACAGTGGCGTGAGAAAATTCTCTTGGTATGTAATGTGGTCAGACACTAACCGCTAATAACTGCTACTGCCGTGTATCCATAGGATAGTGAAAAACACCGAGTGTGTATCCATAGTGAAAAACACCGAGTGTGTATCCATAGTGAAAAACACAGAGTGTGTATCCATAGTGAAAAACACCGAGTGTGTATCCTTGGTTTGTAAAGTAATAAAATTAATAAGAAATAAGTCCACAAAAGACACAGAGCTTAAGGAATCACTGTGGAATCCCTTGAGGAATCACTGTGGAATCCCCTTAAGGAATCTCAGTGGAATCCCCTTAAGGAATCACTGTGGAATCCCCTTAAGGAATCACTGTGGAATCCCCTTAAGGAATCTCAGTGGAATCCCCTTAAGGAATCACTGTGGAATCCCCTTAAGGAATCTCAGTGGAATACCCAGTGTTCCAGTCGGTGCAATAATATCTTATAGTCCACAGTGTCAAAAGCTGCACTGAGGTCCAGCAATACTAACCCTAACCCTAACCCTAACCCTAGGATCTGATGATTTTTCAGTGTCAGCGTTAAAGACGATCATTCACAACTTTAGTAAGCCCAGCCTCAGTATTGTCATTTCACCTGAAGCCTGATTGAAGTTGTAAAACTGTAAAGTTGTTAAATTTCAATACATTTAAAACATAATTTTTAATGTGACACAGTATTATATTTGTGTGTTTATATGGACAGTGATGTTCTGTTTGAGTGATTATATGCACATAGATGCAGTTATATGGTGTTTGTTGTTGTGATTACCTGCAGAGTGATGTAATGATGTTATGTTTGTTGTGATTACACACACAGTGAATGCAGTGATGTGATGTTTGTTGCTGTGATTACACACATAGTGAATGCAGTGATCTGGTGTTTGTTGCTGTGATTGCACACACAGTGATGCAGTGATGCAGTGATGTAATGTTTGTTGCTGTGATTACACACACAGTGAATGCAGTGATCTGGTGTTTGTTGCTGTGATTACACACACAGCGAATGCAGTGATCTGGTGTTTGTTGCTGTGATTGCACACACAGTGATGCAGTGATGTGATGTTTGTTGCTGTGATTGCACACACAGTGAATGCAGTGATCTGGTGTTTGTTGCTGTGATTGCACACACAGTGAATGCAGTGATCTGGTGTTTGTTGCTGTGATTGCACACACAGTGATGCAGTGATGTGATGTTTGTTGCTGTGATTACACACACAGTGAATGCAGTTCACTGCATATGGTGCTTGTTTGTAAGGATTGCTTACCCCTTCGCCCTTCTCTCCATTGTTGCCAGGGGGACCACGTTCTCCTTTAAGTCCCTAAGAGAGACAGACCACACCAAGAAGTCACGTGTCATAGGGTTAGGGTTAGGGCTAGCCTTAGGTTAATCCTAAGACCAAACCTAGAGCTCATGTCCCAACAAAAGGACCTCTTTGACTTTGACTTTACTCATGCTAAAATGCAGGACAATACGAGAACACCACAAAACCAAATACACACATCTGACATCCAGTAGCAACAACAAAGATATCAGCATGACAGCATGAAACGGCGATCCCTAGAAAACAAGAAATGCTTATAGTGGGACTCATGGACACCCCACCATCCCCCCACACACAACCCTCCCCTCACCCTGGGCACATATTTCTGAGACAAACATCTCATGTACATGCTGACAACACTAGTCTGTAAACACGCCCCGCTTCATATCTGGGGTCCCCTGGGAACAACTCTGACCAGTGCTCTTTACTTTTCTTATTTTGCCAGCAATGGGATGCTTTTTTTCTGGTACAGTGTGTGTGCATTGGTACAAGCTCAAATAGGTGGGTGCAAATATTGTTTACCATCTGGTACAGTGCATGCATTACAATAAGAGTTGATTTTATGAAGCTTGAGGAGACCATATGAGTGAAGCATTGTAATTTGAGGATACTACATCTGTCATACATGTGTGAGACTGTAACTAAGAGTTGACTAGGATATGTTTTGTACCAGATGATATTGCAGTAAGTGATACAGGATTTAAACAGAGCTGAATAAAGTGTAAGGAGTTCTGAGAGTAGAAGGGAAATATCTTATTTTGAAAAATAGTCCAACACACTTGGAAAGTTTTTTTAATAATGTTTTTAAAAATGGATAAATTTGTTTCTACACCCAGAAACTCAGAAGATTGTTGACTGTACTTTTTCAATGACTTGGTCACTGTCAGAAAGACAGAAAGACAACATGAAAAGATATTTTCCATATTGCTTTATTTTTCTGTGGAATGAAATATTATGTACTTTGTTTTATTGATATTCAGTCATCATTTGTTGCACTTAAACCATGCCCACTTTCCCCAACTCTTTGTTTGCAGTTTCCTGCAAGACAAACTGATTTTTGTGTGCCGGGATCAAGTTGGTATCATCTGAAAATAACACTTTCTGAAAGGCATTAGAGACATAGAGACATAGTGACAAAGTCATTGATATAAAGGGTGAACAAGAGAGGCCCAAGAATAGATCCCTTGGGGACCCCAAGAGTGAGAGTTTTCTGTACTGATTTATAGTCATTTACACATACAAACTGCTCTCTGTTCTGGAGGGAGCTTTTGCACCATCTCCATGCTGTGCCTCTGTTCCCCCTAATGCTGCAGATTACTTAGTATGATACAGAAAGTGATGGTATCAAATGCTTTCGACAGATCCAGAAGTATCCCAATAGCCTGTTTATTGTTGTCTATGGCATGACTGATGTTTTCAAGGAGATGCAGCTAGTACTTGGTTTCTTAAAGACGTACAGAGAGGGGACAAGTATGTTATGTTTATCTAAGTAGCCACTCAGCCTCTTGTAAACTACCTTCTCAAACACCTTAGAGAGTATTGGCAGGATTGATATGAGTATATAGTTGTTTATGTCATATGTCACATCATGTCCTGATTTATAGATTGGAATGATCCTTGCTGTTTTTGCCAGTTTCGGTACAATCCCATGGACCAGGGAAAGATTTACACAGTAAGCGAGCGGCTCTATGATGAAATGTATAATAGCCTTAAAGATAACTCTACTAATTTCATCAGCCTTAAAGATAACTCATGTTCATGTTTCCAGTGATCGTGCGGATTTCATTATGATCTGTCTATGTGGGGACTACACCTAACCCTACATATACTCCCCACATAGATATTGAGTAAAGGACATTCTCCTGGGCGGGATTATTTTGTTAGCTTGATTCTCTCCAATGGAAACAAAATGGTTATTTGAAATGTTTTCCAAGGTCACTGGCATCTTGACCTTGATTAGAGCTACCAGTGTCAGGGAGAACTGGGTCTTTCCTGTTCCTACTGAAGGCTCTATTGAGAACCTGCCACACCCTTGGAATCTTGCAATCACCCAGCAATCGTTTAAGGCAGTCGATGTCTCTCGAATCTCTTTTACTTTTCTGAATGATATGAGTGAGTTTATTCTTAAATTTATTGTATCACTTATTTGCATCATTAGGGTATCATTATGTATAATTTCGTTATGTATCAAGTTTATTTGTAAGGGTGATCAATTTTAAGATACCCTGTGCGATGGTTATGGCTTAGGGACTTTAGTGCTGCTTACAACCACTTTTACACAGATGGTAAAATGCATAGAATTAGTTATGATATAGTTTTAGTAGTAGTTTTGATATGATATGAATTAGTTATGATATCGTATAGTAGTCTCCATTAGCTTTATATGGATATGAATTAGTTATGATATCGTATAGTAGTCTCCATTAGCTTTATATGGATATGAATTAGTTATGATATTGTATAGTAGTCTCCATTAGCTTTATATGATATGAATTAGTTATGATATCGTATAGTAGTCTCCATTAGCTTTATATGATATGAATTAGTTATGATATCGTATAGTAGTCTCCATTAGCTTTATATGATATGAATTAGTTATGATATCGTATAGTAGTCTCCATTAGCTTTACCTGGGATACTGCATCAAGCTACTAGTCTCTTTCCCACATTAGACAGAAAATCACATAGCATGTAAATACTGGCAGGCTGTACAACACTCTACAACCTCTAAAAGGAGATGTAGGTTAACATATTCGCCAAGTGTGCACTAAATCTATGGCAGCAGGATACCGCAGCCATATTATGTAAGAGGGTAACATGAGGTGAGAATATATCACTACCTGCCAGGAAGTTGGAGAAAATGTGTAGTCATCCATACACACCAAACACACAGAGTTCTACACAATACACAATGGGCCAACACCAAATCTCACACACATAGTTTGATGGAGCCAAGTTGTAATGCCTGAGGCAGGAAGTTGTGGCTGAGGAAGATGCAGCTATTGCAAAAGAAAAAAAGAAACAAGCCTGCTACAGCCAACGAAATGAAAATCACCAACATACTGTATATTTTCTGTTGCAAGAGCAACAAAAAGTTTCATGACAGTTTTATACAGACGCAACACGAGCCGAGGGGGCAGAATATCTCTGATGTTGCCAACAGACAAGTGAAATTTACTCCTTTAACTAAACATCAATCAATACCCTAAAAGAAAAAACATGCCAGGGCATATGTGCTCTACTCTAGTGTATACTCTCACTTTGGCCCATTGTTCTAACCCTAATCCAAAATAATTTACTGGTAGGACAAGCTGGCCCATAGTTCTAATCCCAATCCAAAATAACTTACTGGTAGGCCGGGTTGACCCATGGTTCCTGGATATCCTGGACTTCCTGACGACCCCTAAAGAAAAAGGGATGAAGAGACAGATGGAAATGACTTGATGAAGAGATAAAGACACAAATAAAACACAAAAAACAATTTACACTTTATTATTACACAATTTACAGCGTAACATGAGCTTTAGAGGAGTTCCATCCAGTCAAAGCAAAAGAACATTGACAGTTGTCATCTGAGAAAACACTTTAATTGAGGAATGTGAATAAAAACAAGTTAACATATAACGACAGAGACACACCCTCACTTCTTCCTTCCCCTTCTCCATCTCCCTCCCTGCCCTACTGTCCCTCCATCCCCAACTCTATCTCCCTCCATCCTCTACTCCATCTCCCTCCCTCCCCTACTGTCCCTCCATCCCCAACTCTATCTCCCTCCATCCTCTACTCTATCTCCCTCCATCCTGTATCCTCCCTACACCTCTACTCCATCTCCCTCCATGCTCTACTCCATCTCCCTCCATCCCCAACTCTATCTCCCTCCATCCTCTACTCTATCTCCCTCCATCCTGTATCCTCCCTACACCTCTACTCCATCTCCCTCCATCCTCTACTCCATCTCCCTCCATCCTCTCCTCTACTCCATCTCCCTCCATCCTGTATCCTCCCTACACCTCTACTCCATCTCCCTCCATCCTCTACTCCATCTCCCTCCATCCTCTACTCTATCTTCCTCCATCTCCAACTCTATCTCCCTCCATCCTGTATCCTCCCTCCAACTCTACTTGATCTCCCTCCATCCTGTACTCCTGTATTTCCCTCCCTGATTCCACCTCTCTCCTACAACCAACCCCCCACTGCCCCACCCCGTCCCCCAACAGCCCCTCCCCTCTCTCACCTGTTCTCCCTTCAGGCCAGGTGGTCCAGGTGGTCCCCTCTCCCCCTGCATGCCCTGGAGATGTCAGAGAGAAGGAACAGAGTAAACATTTTGAGAGAGAAAGATAGAAAGACAGACAAACAGAGAGAAAACAAGAAATGGCGATTCAAAAAAAAGATCAACATGAGGAGAGAAGGTTGGGGGGTGAGAGAGAGACATACATAATGACACACACAATGGAAAAAATAACCAGCTAATCTGAGTTGCTCAGTGACCTCCCTGTGGAGTGGCAGGGCCCTGCGGCAGGACCCATTAGTGGTGCCAGCCGTCCACAGCCCTGGCATGCCACCACTGTCATTACTTAAAGAGGCCTCAGACACAGCCGCAAGCATGAGCCAGTCGGCCGTCTGGGTGGGAGTGCGTGTGCAACTTACAGGAAGGCCGGAGGAACCAGGTGGACCGGGAAACCCAGGGGGACCCTGTGGAAGGACAGAGAGAGACTCACGTCACTAGTGTAATACACACTGTATTGTCTGTGGAAACAAAAACATGTAGATAGATACACCCACACACACAATCACCCAGCAATAGGCACACACACACGCACACACAATACACAAAGGTTACAATTAATGTCAGATTTCATTTATTTTGTAATGTTTGTCCATGTAGAACAATAATGTAAATGTGACATTCATGCCATAACAGCTTTATTGAATTGAATTAGATAGAATTTAATTGACAGAGACAGACAGACAAAGAGAGAAACAGACTGGCAGATACTGAGAGATAGACAGGGAAAGAGACAGAGAAAGAACGTTAGACAGAGAGATAGACTGGGAAAGAGATGGAGAAATAAAGATAGACAGAAAAAGAGACAGAGAGAGAGAGAGACAGGCAGATAGACAGAGAGATAGACTGAGAAAAAGACAGAGCGAGAGGCAGAGAAAGAAGGATAGACAGAGAGATAGATATGGACAGACAGAGATGGATAAATATTATTAGTGACTGCTTGTTACATATAACAGGTATAAGTATACCATGACTGAAACATTAGTAGATGGCTGCAGTTTTTATCTCAACCAGTAGGAGGCTCTGTGGCTTCACCCAAAAATACTTGCATGGTGATTTTCTCTTTCCCTGATTTTTTTTCCCCTCCAATCCCTTCTAATTGAAAACATTGAACCTGAAAGAAAGTGTCCACATAAACAAACAGAGCAAGTTGGGACCAGATGCTAATAGCGTAATCTAGTCAGGCAGGAGAGGCAGCCATATGCCATGGCATTGCTAAACACCGCTGGTGCTCGTGCCCACACACACAGACACACACATACAGAGAGTTATACATACGCACAAGCACGAATACCTACACATATGCACACACACACACACAAACATATTTGTAGCTAAACAACTACTTCTCACAGTAATGGCAAACAGCAAATGAAAGGACAGGAGAAGGCCACTTCAGAGACCAATTAAAATCCCACAGAACTCAAAAAAGACAGGAGAGGTTCTACACCCACAATGGAGTCCAGGTCTCTAGGCAACACTCACCACAGCACCCGGGGGGCCAGGGAATCCCCTCTGACCTGGAGAGCCCTGCAGAGAGGAAATATTAGTGCCTTTACTATATTAATTATGCACTCAGATTAGCATCCTATTAATATCAGGACGAATATCAATTCCACAGCTGCCTGTGTCTTATCTCCCCTCTTCACACCTGCACACATGGACAGCACTGACTCTGGGAGTGAACAGTGATGACAGCCTCTCACTGTCACTCTCTCTTAACCAGTTCACCAGTAGATCACAGATTATCATTCTTCTCCATTTTAGCTGCCTGTCTGGAGGATGACTACAATATATTCTCTAACTCTGAAAAGTCCCACAAACCCGACATGTCCCTAAAGTCCTATAAGTCCCACAAGTCCTAAATTTCACTCAAGATCCATTTTCTCACCTGTTCACCTGGATGCCCAGGAAGTCCTGGTGATCCTGCCACACCTGCACAGCCTCCCTGACCAGTCCCCGTTGTGGTGGGGTTCACCTGCACAAAGAACAAACAATGCAGTAGGACATGTGGACATATTAGAGCACACCACGCTCAGTGTAAGTATGTACAGACCCCTGCCTCCATATTCATACCTTATCTGTGGCTTGTGCTGTTGATGTGGCCTGCTGGTGTGTAATATCACAGGATCAACAAAAGGAGCTATGGATCTGGTGTAACTGGGACATGCATGAGTGTGTATTGTAGTGTATGTGTGTGTGTGTGTGTGTATATGTGTGCATGTGTGTGTGTGTGTGTGTATGTGTGTGTGTGTATGTGTGTGTGTGTGTGTGTGTGTGTGTGTGTGTGTGTGTATGTGTGCGTGTGTGTGTGTATATGTGTGCGTGCGTGTGTGTGTGTGTGCGTGTGTGTGTGTGTGCTTGTGTGTGTATGTGTGTATGCGCACATGTGTATGTGTGTGTGTGTGTGTGGGGGGGGGGGGGGGGGGGGGTATTGTGTGTGTAGTGCACATGTGTGTAGGCTAGACTGAAATGGTTGTGTGTGATGTTGAGCTGATGAGACTCACCGCTTCCTGAGCAGGCTCTTCTCCCTGAAGCCTCTGGTAGCACTGAGGACAAGGATGAACACAAGAACAGAGACGATTAAAGAAACAAATGGACAGAGAGCATCCGATGGTGAATCATCCATGATTTATGCACCGCACAATGGGGGGGGGGCACTTTTAGTCACATCACCAGGGCCCGCACCCATCAGGCAAGCAAAAACACTTGAGCAGTGCGAAGCGGCTACCTAGCAACGTGTACAACCACCACCACCGCCACCACCACTGAGTAGAGATGAGGCAGATCACTGGGAGGAAAACAATAAAAAGAGTTTCTTTTCTAAGATAACTGGTAACCCATT
Organism: Tenualosa ilisha; assembly: GCA_015244755.2. Taxonomy (NCBI): domain Eukaryota; kingdom Metazoa; phylum Chordata; class Actinopteri; order Clupeiformes; family Clupeidae; genus Tenualosa; species Tenualosa ilisha. Next base: position 140,083 of record PYXC01000906.1, read on the forward strand.
GAATTCTGGAACTATTATGATGCTTAGCTAAAACCATGCTAGTCTATTATGGTTACTACTGATAGTACTTTTCCTGCATGATCCCTGGCAGTTGGGTTAGCCTCTTGAGTTGTAAATCTGCCCAAGGTTTCCTCCTAGACTAACTAAACATAAGGGAGTTTTTCCCTGCCCCTGTTGCTCTTGGATGCTCCTTAATGTAAAGTGCCATGACATGATATTATTGTAAAAGGTGCTGCATAAATATAATTGAATTAAATTGAATTGAATTGAATCTTTTAATCCTCTCAAGATGAACTCTGTGAAAAGACATTTTTATTTTGTTTATTTTCATTATATTTATTTTTATTTTATGTTGTTTTTAACTTGATGACCTTTGAAAGTCAACCCCTGAGTGTTAGTGAGTGAATCTGTTCATAAACTGCTCAAAGTCCTCTGCCCTGAATGCGCCAAAGTGCCAAGAATGAGCCTTGCTAGTCCATATTACAGACTTACTTGTCCTTTATCACCTGATGAGGATCAGGAAACACCACAGTTTAGAGCTTCATTATGTTCAACCCTCACAAGAAACCACTGACTGGGCTTGATGTGACTTTTAATGACTTTCATGAGTTCGTACTATTAATTTAATTACTATTCTGTAACTGTGATGCCTTAAATCAAGCGTAATGGTTTCTGTAAATGTGATGCCTTAAACCAAGTGTAATGGTTTCTGTAAATGTGATGCCTTAAACCAAGTGTAATGGTTTCTGTAAATGTGATGCCTTAAACCAAGTGTAATGGTTTCTGTAAATGTGATGCCTTAAATCAAGTGTAATGGTTTCTGTAAATGTGATGCCTTAAACCAAGTGTAATGGTTTCTGTAAATGTGATGCCTTAAACCAAGTGTAATGGTTTCTGTAAATGTGATGCCTTAAATCAAGTGTAATGGTTTCTGTAAATGTGATGCCTTAAACCAAGCATTCTGGTTTTACCATTCTGATGGTCACACTGTGAATGAAAATATACGTGAAATGTGTTCCATAAACGGCAACAGAATGCTGTTAGGGGTAGGCATTTGTCATTAGTGACTATTCCCCTTACCCACTCACAGGCCTTTGTCATCAGTGACTATTCCCCCCTTACCCACTCACAGGCCTTTGCCATCAGTGACTATTCCCCCCTTACCCACTCACAGGCCTTTGCCATCAGTGACTATTCCCCTTACCCCTCACAGCCTGTAATCAGTGACTATTCCCCCCTTACCCGTCCACAGTGACTATTCCCCTTACCCACTCCTAGGCCTTTGCCATCAGTGACTATTGCCCCCTTACCCGCTCACAGTCGTCAGCCTCGGTGATGCCCGGTTTGCCCTGATCCCCCTTCTCCCCCTTCTCGCCCTTAGTGCCCGAACGCCCTGGCACACCAGGCAAGCCCTGGGAACAGTCTTCACAGGGTTCCTGCTTCATACACACACACACACACACGCACAGACATGTGAACGCACTCACACACACACACAGATATGGGAACACACACACACACACACTCACTCACTCACACACACACACGGATATGGGAACACACACACACACTCACATACACACACACACACATACACACACACACACACAGATATGGGCACACACACACACACACACACAGATGTGTGAACACACTCACACACACACACACACACACACACACACACACAGATGGAGTATATACATACACATTCACGTGGAGTGTGTCATAAAGGAATGAGTCTTAAGAGATTAATTTAAATTTAAAGTGAATTTAATTAAAAACTCCTACTTTTAGACGTTAGCCAAATTCTTCCCGGAACCTGACAATATTGTCTGATGAATATCAAACACCTCAGTGGGCCAAAGAATCATTTTAGAGGGACATGACTCTTGTCTTCTATCTTTTCGGCAAATTTCCAAGGCAATTAATGGACACTACATATTAGGCTGTTGATTCTTAGTCTCAGTACACTTTTCCTAATTCCTCAGGACTAACAAGTAACCCTTTATTTGAAACATTACTGCAGATAATCACAAATAACCCCTTACTTGCAAGATTACTGCAGATTTTAAATTTCCGATATTTTTAGTTCTCTGACCAACGGGACTCATGTTGTGGGGTTTTGCCCCATGTGTGTGTATAGTCTGTGCACTTGGGAAACATACACACAAACACATTCATGCATATGTATGTGTGTGTCTATTCTATACACTTGGAAAACATATACACAAACACATCCATGCATATGTGCTTGGATTCATAGTAGTAGAAGGTATCATCACTACAGACTTTTTGAATGTATCATGACTACAGAGACTCTGTGCTCTGGATTATGAAATCTGCATGTTGCACATTAAATACATGGTTGTGTGGCTGAATGTAAACATCTGTGTTCAGCGATTCAGACTCGCTCCCTGCAGCTCAAACTAAACACCTGCCATCACAGCTGTCATAAGGGACTACTGCTGAGTCCTACTGCGGTTGGATCTTTGGCACAACATGCACACAGCACAGCCTAACCACTCATACCCACATGAATAACAACTGGGGAAACTGAATGACAGAATACCGAGCAAATGGCTCCTCCACAACATACCTTTGGGTCCACCTTGGACAGATGCTGAGCTGAAGGGACAGGAGGCTGTAATGAGGTGACAAGGAGAAGAAAATCAGTGCAACATGAACAGGACAAGAACCATCATTACACACAGGAGATGTTTCAAGACGGAGACATTCATTTGCAAACACCAGTTGATTCATTTCAGCAAGAAAAAAAAATCCAACTTACTGTGAGTGTTAAGATTTGTGATGAAACAGAGAGAGAGAGAGAGAGTTTGACTTTTAAAAATGGAAGAGCCCTTTTAATCTTTACAGAAATTACCATGGTTTGGGGAATCTATTTTTTGGTCATATTTTCAGTGATAAAAAGCATGTACCCAATAGAACTGTCATAAATATTAATTTTGAGTTTACACTAATGTTTAGAACTACCTTTTTAAACTATTTACAGAATCTTTCAAATCATTTGTACATTTGATCAAAACATAAGGGTGCTCCTAGGGAGCATCTAATGAGCCCATTTGGATAAGGCTCATCAGTACAGTCTTTCTGGTACGAGTCACTCAGCCCCAGGCCTCTGGCACTCTTTGCAGTTGGAGTGTTTACACACACATACACACACACACTGACTCCTTCATGACCCGTCCAGTTGGTCAGCTCTTCTACACACACATACACACACACACACAATGACTCCTTCATGACCTGTGCAGTTGGTCTGAACTTCTACACACACATACACACACACACACACACACACACACACAATGACTCCTTCATGACCTGTCCAGTTGGTCAGAACTTACACACGTACACACACACACACAATGACTCCTTCATGACCTGTCCAGTTGGTCAGAACTTACACACACACACACACACACACACACACAATGACTCCTTCATGACCTGTTCAGTTGGTCAGAACTTGCACACACACACACACACACACACACACACACACACACACACAATGACTCCTTCATGACCTGTCCATGACCTGTCCACACACACACACATACAATGACTTCTTCATGACCTGTCCAGTTGGTCAGCCTCTCTCTCTCTCTCTTTCTCACACACACACACACACACACACACGATTCCTTCATGACCTGTCCAGTTGGTCGGCCCTACCACACACACACACACACACACACACACACACATACACACACAGTGACAGATTTTATATGTGAATCATGAAATGCTCATATCACTCCAAGTGTAGCAGTGAAGATGTGTGTTGGGAGTGTGTAACAATGAAGATGTGTGTTGATACTGTGTAACAGTGAAGATGTGTGTTGGGAGTGTGTAACAGTGAAGATGTGTGTTGGGAGTGTGTAACAATGAAGATGTGTGTTGGGAGTGTGTAACAGTGAAGATGTGTGTTGGGAGTGTGTAGCAGTGAAGATGTGTGTTGGGAGTGTGTAACAATGAAGATGTGTGTTGATACTGTGTAGCAGTGAAGATGTGTGTTGATAGCGTGCAACAGTGAAGATGTGTGTTGGGAGTGTGTAACAGTGAAGATGTGTGTTGGGAGTGTGTAACAATGAAGATGTGTGTTGGGAGTGTGTAACAGTGAAGATGTGTGTTGGGAGTGTGTAGCAGTGAAGATGTGTGTTGGGAGTGTGTAACAGTGAAGATATGTGTTGATAGTGTCTAGCAGTGAAGATGTGTGTTGGTAGTGTGCAGCAGAGACGTTGTTTGTTGATAGTGTGTAGCAGTGAAGATGTGTGTTGGGAGTGTGTAACAGTGAAGATGTGTGTTGGGAGTGTGTAACAGTGAAGATGTGTGTTGGGAGTGTGTAGCAGTGAAGATGTGTGTTGGGAGTGTGTAGCAGTGAAGATGTGTGTTGGGAGTGTGTAACAGTGAAGATGTGTGTTGGTAGTGTGTAGGCCCTGTTAGCTAACACTTTCCTGTCTCAGGGCCTGTGCTGTCCAGCTGATTCAACAGATCACTGGAGCTGTGAGAAGCTGATGCTTCAAAAGCTTCATGCTTCAGAAGCTCCACCAGCATCCAAGTCCTCCATTACTGGACTGAATGACTACAGACCTCTGGCCTTGACTTCAGTAGCCATGAAGTCCTTTAAACGCCTGGCGCTGACCCACCTTAAAACCATCACAGGTCATCAGCTGTACCCCTTGCAGGTCAGGAGATGATGAAGTGGATGTGGGGCTGCATTTTATCCTGCAACAACTTCACCAGCTAGGGACCTATGCAAGGATCCTGTTTGAGGACAGGAGAGCTCAGCGTTCAACACCATCATACCCGAAATCCTGACCATCAAATTTTGTCAACTTTTCTCTGCATCTCCTGCCATCTGTCAGTGGATCTCCAGCATGTGCGACTGGGAGACGTCACATCTGGAACACGGACAAACAGCACTGGAGCACCACAGGGACGTGTCCTTTCCCCCTTGCTCTTCACTTCATGGGACTCATCTAGGATAGTGATGAGTCTGCATATCCGCAAGAGGTTGATAAGTTGGTGCTCTGGTGCACTCAACACAACTTAGAGCTAAACACTCTAAAGATTATGGAAATGGTTGTGGATTTTAAGAAGCACCCAACAGTACAGCCCCCTCACAATATCCAACAGCTCAGTGTCAAATGGGCTCATTCAAGTTTTTGGAATCCATCATCTCCCAGGATCTGAAATGGGAGTCCAACATCAACGCCATCCTCAAAAAGGCCCAGCAGAGAATGAAAGCATGGTTGGTCATCTACACTGCTGGAATTGAATCCATCCTCTTCTCATCCATCACAGTTTAGTCCGGGGAAGCCACAAAACAGACCAAACGCAAACACACAATTCGGATAGCTGAAAAAATCACTGGTGCCCCCTCCAGGAAGGACCAGGAAGCGGGTAGAGAACATCATCACAGACCCCACACATCCTGCACATGCTCTCTTTAACCTTCTCCCCTCTGGCATACGCTACAGATCCCTGCGCACAAAAACAACCAGACACAAGAACAGCTTCTTTCCCACCGCCATCACTCTCCTGAACTGCTGATAAGTGGGTCATCCCCACTTTGGCCATTCACCCACTTCTCCTACACTTCCTTTACATAAATATACATATACATACTTTATCCTTCCAATCTCTATCTTGCACATTTGCCCTATTAGTTTCCACCATGTGTACTTTGTCTTAAATACTCTGTCTTTGTATTATGTAGAGATGTGCCTATATGTTCATTGTACAGTATGTGTCTATATATTACTATTTGTCTATTTCATGTATATTTCTACTATATTTATGTATGGAAAGGAGCTGAATTAAAATGTCACCCCATATTCCCGTCACAGAAGAGGCGGGACTTTGCCACCCCATTGGAGATGTTGCAAGCCCATTAGTTTGGGCGTATGCATGTAGTGTTAAAGGACGGACCATAAACGTCACGTTACATAAAGTCAGAATATCCAAGGAAAGCCAACACCCCAATATCAAGATCATCTACTGAGTTGTCATGTGTAAGAGGTGGACCAATCACAGAGGCCATTCAGTGGCCTTGTAAAGAGGTGGACTAGTCAGAGGCCAATCAGGAGATTTGTAAAGAGGTGGACCAATCACAGAGGCCACACAGGAGTCTTGCTTATGTGTGCTACTCCAGAGGGACCAGAGATCAGTTTTAGCCTGGGCTGATTGACAGGCACAGGATGACTGCACTGCACACTTTTACAGCAAGGCCACTGCAAACAGAGATGCCATCAAGCAAATTGCCATCGTAATCATTACTGTGGGTCAGTCTGTGCAATCATGGGCTCCCATAACACCGCTGTTGTCAGCTATTCTGCTACTGGCAAGTCTGTTTTTGCTCTACTGCTCCTATTTTGGAAAAACTTTTGAAAAGTAGAACAGAATATCATTTGCTGAATGCTGCTGAATTATGGTAAGCCATTTGAGTGGGTTAAACTATGACAAGCCACCAGAGGTAGTTTAATGCTTGAGTTTGATGCTTGATGTTTGTGAATTGAGAGTAAAATCCATTGACATGTAACAGATACAGTTTCCAGGGAGGGCTTGGCAGATGCTATAAGCTGCTGATGCTAGCACTGGAGCATTAACAAGAGACTTCTGGAATTAGTATGAGGAAAGGAGAGACACGGGGACTAAGAGTAGACAGATTGAAAAGAGGGTAAAAGAGAAAGAGAGAGGGAAAAAAGTCACAGTCATAATAGAAGCATGTGGAAGGAAAAGGGAAGAAAATGTATGAGGGAGCAGAGGGATGAACACCAGAAATAGACAAGAGACACATAGGAGAGTAGAGACACATAGGAGAGTAGTGACACATAGGAGAGTAGAGACACATAGGAGAGTAGTGACACATAGGAGAGTAGAGACACATAGGAGAGTAGAGACACATAGGAGAGTAGAGACACATAGGAGAGTAGTGACACATAGGAGAGTAGAGACACATAGGAGAGTAGAGACACATAGGAGAGTAGTGACACATAGGAGAGTAGAGACACATAGGAGAGTAGAGACAGATAGGAGAGTAGAGGCACTGAGGGAAAGGGCATTAACACAGGGTGATAGAATCCGAGGGAAGCCAAGTTTCCATGGTGTCCTAACATTCTCAAGCAGGGATGGGGTGGGCTCTATGTCAACAGCACTGAGAGAGAGAGAGAGAGAGAGAGAGAGAGAGATATGAAGAACAGAATACGAAAAGAGAAAGGAGTCAGAGAGAAAAGTGAGGAGACCAGGAGAGAACGAATGACAGAAAAGGAAGAGGAAGGAGGGGGAAGGGGAAGAGAGAGAGAGAGAGAGAGAGAGAGAGTGGACACAGATTAAAGAAAATGATCATGAGACAGTTGGACAGGGAAAAAGTGGTAGGCATGAAAGAGTGT